>CM035115.1:40457407-41057407 GCA_020205555.1 Panax stipuleanatus | reverse complement strand
ACAGAATTACTTTTTCAATTCGTATGTTTCAGTATATTTTTATATTCCTATTGTAATTAGGTTACTTTTGGATAGGATTTGGTTTCCTTTTGATTTGTTTGCTAGGATTTCTATTTCCATTCAAATTCCTATTCCTTATAGGATTATAGGGTTTCATATTTAGTATAAATAAGCATTATGGATGTAATTCATTAACATTCAATAATATTCAGAATTTTATCAATACTTGTGAGTTTATTCTTTTCTTTTGGTTCTTTGAAGAATTCCTAAGTTATCTTGTTAGTTTTTCTTTGAGATTCAAGTTTGACTTATCATATAACAATACATAGTTGTGTGTGGCGTCTTCTATTGCATTAATCGTCGATTGTACCAAGATTATTGCTTCAATATAAGTGAGGGGTCAAGGTGTCGGTTGTGTCTAGTCAACACATATTTCCTAACGTGAGCAATTGTAACAAGATTACCGTCTACATATAGACGGGGGGTTAAGGTGTTGCAAGCAATCCACCCTACAACTTTGATGGAAACGATCAGGGCGACGACCACCTCACACAAGCGTGTCGTGGAGTCTATCATTTGGTATCAAAGCTAAGTCTTCTAGCAAGTTATTTATCCTTAATTTTTCTGTTTGAATTATTGTCGACGTCGAGAAAAAATAGCGTCGAGTTGGATGGAATCTTTCTCTCTTCCTAAGTCTTTTGTTTTCTACCCTTATTTCCTTATCTGTGTCTATGAAGGGTGAAGGTTTTTAGGAAAAGGCCAACATGTATCATGTCGATGATTTGAACATTTTTACAGAGTCGCCAGTTGGTAGATTTGAAATGGTTGTACCAACTCAACCGAGTTTTGTTTGCAAGTAGGCCCAATTGCTGGACACTGTCGAAACTTGATCTTAAAATCGAAGTTCTAAGTTCGGGGGCTTGGTTAAGTGGGGGGAAGGTGTTAGGCACCCCCCAACTCCCGTGAAAATAAGGTACCGCATCTTTTTAATATTTCTCTTTTTATTTGCAGTGTGTGGATGCTGGAAGAAATTGGGCCTACGTTTGTTTATTTTGAAAGTATTGTCCTACTTCGTTGAACCTATATACGAAGGGTTTGATTTGATTTGTAAAAGTCCTTTTTAGACAAGATATTAAAATGATGTTTTGAAAGCAGGTTTTCAAACTCTTACGCTGACGTATGAATTGAAGCATGTTGATACTTCCATTTTATCTTTTCAGCCTTTTGGCTCGATTTAAATGGTGATTATCTGGCTGCGAAGCATCCTCGACCACAAAATATATACAAGTGTCGGTCTTCTCATGGGCATGACAGCCATCGGAGTGACTCTAGCACGACAAACCATTATTTCATTATGTTTGAGACCTTAAACCCAGATAACCGTTTTAAGGTCTTTCAGATGTACATTTTTATAGAAAAAACTGGCAGGGTACATCTGTAAAATAGAGTTTGTCCATCGTGAGAATCAGATTCTGATCAGTTTGATCATGAATCTCATGATTCCTAGGTTCACAGAGGGAAGCCAAGAGAACCTGCTCATCTCAAATATGCATAGAAAATATATATCTACATCTATACGTTGCAAAAACCAAGGATTCATTGGTCAAATCCTGGCATTCGCGTAACCAAAGCTTCTCGTTCCCACTAGATAATGATCTAAGGGTCGCGAGGTTGCTTTAAAATGAATAAAACTAGAAAGAAAGCTAGATTTAAATAAATCTTAGTCATTCTAGCTTTCCGGTTTCGGTTGGACCTATTTTGAACGGTTTAAAAGATAGAAAGGGCTGGATTTAAAGAAATCTAGTTCACCAAATGGATATCAGTGCCAATTCATATCAAATGAATATTTAAAGCAGAAATTTAATCACAATGAATAAAGAATATATATAATTATATATATATATATATATATATATATATATATATATATATATATACACGAAAGTTGTATAGAGCGATGGATTTCCAATCCTATGCCCGGACTGGAATGTATATATATATATTTATAAAAATTGTAAAAAGCCACGAAATAATACAAGATCGACGAAATGTAAATATATATATATATATATTATAAAAGCTATAAAGAGCCACGAATTTATCCAGGCTCAACAGAATGGAAATATATATATATATATATATATATATATATATATATATATGTATAAAAGCAGTAAAAAGGCCACGAATTTCCAATCCAGGCCAAACGGAAATATAAATGTTAATATATATTGTTAGTATATATATATATATATATATATATATATATATATATTAAAGCAATAAAGGGCACGAATTAGCAATCTAGACTAAACGAAGTCAGAAAAATTTATATATATATAGTTATATATATAAAAACAGTAACTACCACGGATTTTCCATCCAGGCTTGACAGAATTGAAAAGTTAGTATATATATATATATAGTTAAATATATACATAATTAATTTAAAAAGGCCACGAATCAGATTGTTTTTTATTTTTTTTTCTTTTTTGGCAAGGGGGCACTTGTATTTAAAGACTCGATGGAAGCGGGCCTACCTATAGCTCCACGTGGCAGGGCCCACATGGTGGGTCCTATTGTCTCGAAGTACGTGCACTCCGAGTAACGCGATGTCAGATTCAAAACTTTCTAACTTTTGTGTCACAATGACATAGGACTTAACCTTTTTCGACTCCAAGAAGACGGGTTCATAACCGGATCTTTGTTTCTTCGCAGTTTATCTGTTGAGCTATATTGTGCTGTTTTCACTCAGGATCAATGTTATGGTTCTTTTTGACCTTCATTGCATCAATTCAACTTGATTTTGACCGAATTGGCTTTAAGTTGGTAAAATGATCGTTTTGCCCCTCCAGGGGTTGTCTCCTGTACTGGAACGGTCTTCGACTATTTTCCCGGGGTTGTTTTCGAGGTTTTGATCCTAGTCGAGTCTTGTTCGTCCTCAGGATTGTTTTTGAGGCTGACTTGGTTTCCCAGGATTGTCTCTGGGGATGATATGATGCTTCGGGGTTGTCTTCGAAGGTTGAATTGATCTTTCGGTGTTGTCATCAGGCTCTTGTACCTCTCGGGTTATGATCGGGGCTTTACTTGACATCCTGGCATTTCCAGGGTTTGACTTGACATCTCGGTATAGTGATTGGGGTTGAGCTTGACATCCCGGGATTGTCGCCGGGGCTGCTGACATCTCGGTATAGTGATTGGATTGGTGTTGGATCCCCCGGTGTTGTCGTCGGGGTTACTATACCTCCTGGGTTGTCACCGGGGCTTCACTTGACATCCCGGTGTTGCCCGAGTTTGACTTGACATCCCTGTGTAGTGACCGGGGTTGAGCTTGACATCCCGGGGTTGTCGCCGGGGCTGCTTAACATCCCGGTGTACTGACCGGGGTTGAGCTTGACATCCCAGGGTTGTCGTCGGGGCTTCTTGACATCCTGGTGTAGTGACCGGGGTTGAGCTTGACATCCCGGGGTTATTGCCGGGGCTGCTTGACATCCCGGTATAGTGACAGTAGAAAAAGATGGTTTTATCCTCCTGCAGGGTTAGTAACAGGAATGCAAAATTTCGAGTGTCTACAGATGCCCCTCTTTATCATGTTTATGCAATGCAATGAAATGAACAGGATAAAGATTGCTAGACACTGGAAATATGATAGATGCAAATGTAATGCAATGCATGGCATGATATTTTATGAATGTTAGATACCTTCGAGGAGGTAGGGCTATCACTGGTGGTTTAATTTATTTTATGGTGGGGATAACATTATCCATGATAACCCTTGGTGCTAGGCTATCATCAGTTTCTTGATTCGTCGATGTTTGAGAGGGTTAATGTCGGGAGGTTTGCCACATCCATCCTTGATCATCGGGTTGTGCTGCCATGCTGGTCTAAGGTGTGCGGATGATGAGCAGACTCAGCAGCCACTAAAGCTGCTAGACACGAGGATGATTGCTAGATTTGAACGCTAGAAGGTGGCACCGTCACATCCACGCAGCTTAAGCTTCATTTTTCCTTCAGACACGAATGCAGAGGAGGACGAGGCTATGGATAAGTATTATGTGCCACCTTATAAGGATGAGTTGGAGGAAGACCGACTGCCTGAAAAGGGAGAGGCAACTACGTCAAGCACTCCTCGCTTGGCGAAGTTTATGTTTAGTTCCCAGTTCAGAGCTCTTCAGCAGCAGTTGGATGAGCAGCGTCGGATGGATGACAGAAAGAAAGACCGGCTAGCGGCGAGACAAAGCCACATGTTTGATACACAGAACCATTTCAATGCCGCAGTTGCTGAGGCATTTGCTAGACTGAACACTTCCGCCGATCCTTTACAGTTCCCGACACCACAGCCATTGCCTGGTTATTCACCTTCAGATTCTAAGGTGGAGGGGGTTGAGCCGGATATATGAGTTGTCAGGGAAGTCCTCTAAGCTTTAATTGCTTTAATTTTCATCAATGAGGACATTGTGCTATTTAAGTTTGGGGGTGTGTATATTATTATTCATCATAATATGGTTAGAACTTACAACTAGTTTGTTTTGCATATAGTTAGTAGTAGTTTATTACTTGCATAAGTAGTTTTATTGTATAAGTAGTTCATGAGTAGTTTAGTTAAGTGTTTTTATGCTTATAAAAAAACAGAAAGTATCAAAAAGAGTCGTTAATTAGGATTGCATGAGTCAAGTATGTCAGTTTATATGAAGTAACCCTAGCCAGTGATGAGATTGGACTTACATAGAATTTGAACAATAATGATAACTATGACATATATGTAATTTCAGACCTTTGCATGAATTATTGCCGGTTTGACATTGTTGTACTAGTTAGCACGTAAGATGGCAATGTAGTTTAACTTGGGTCGAATAGTCACATAATTGACATCTTGAACAAAATTGGGCTTTAATGACAGAAATTCAGTTAACTGATAGTAATGACTAAGATTAGGCAGAAACCCAAGTTTGGGGGAAAATATGGGAGCTATCGAAAAGAAAAGAAAAGAAAAGGAAAATATTGGAAAATATAAAAAAAAGAAAAAAAAAAGAAACTAGTGAAAAAATACCGTGACTTGTTTGGTTTTGTGGCCTTTGATACTTGAGTAAGTACGCTCTAGGGGATGTTTTTACACCCAGCACCCTAAAGCCATTTGGTTTGGGAGTCGTGGGTCGAAATCTCGCTACACGGGTATCACTAAAAAGCCTAAGGGAACTAAACATTGCACAATCATGAGTAAAGTAGATGTACGGGAAATGAGCAAAATGCCCCCGTAAATGAATAAAGATAGAAAATCTCCTATATTGACTTCCGGCTTGGTTGATGTTAAGTTAAGGTTGCATTATCTTGTTTACGCGATTTCTTGAGTTGAAGTTGTATTTTCTTTCTAAGATGCGTATTATGTGATATATTTGAACTGTAGTTGATCATATTATTGTCGAGCACACACACACTGTAGTGGTGTTAACAGGTATTGATTCATAGATTGGTTTGAACTACGGATATGTCTCTGGTTGGATTTGTTGTTTATCTATGTTGTGATTTCCCTGAGGCAATATTGGTTAGCTTTGTATTATCTGACAGTTGCATTTGTAGGCATTGTATTTATTTGCACGTGCATTGTTTTGCTTGATGACATGCAAAGTCTCAAGTTTGCGGGTATTTGATGAGTTGGTTTTATTCCTACGAATCAATGTTCTTTATAGCTTGACTCTTGGCTATTTCAAGTAATTTTAGTATCAATTTACTTTATTTTGGTCGTGTTGATTGCAGGAGTTGGACTAATGAGAAACCGGGGCTTAAAGGCAACATTTCAGTATATCATGGAAAAGAGACACCCGCTGGGGCGAGCCTTATAAGGCACAACCACTCGCCGGGGCAGGGGTGCAGAAAATTTCATCAGAAAAAGTGGATGCCCGCTGGGGCGGGTGTCAGCTGAGTAAAACCCCTGCTGGGGCAGTGGTACGGCATAAAGTATGGTAGTTTCCTTCTTCAATTGAGATTCTACAGAAATAGATAGATCTATTTAGTTCGTGATTAGAAGGATATAAAAGGCTATCAGAGAGGCTATTACAGGGACACTTAAACAGATTTCAAGCCTAGTTCGTGAGTTTTTACATAGACAGAGAATTAAAGCACGGTTAAAGCACGAAGAACACAAGGATCGTGAAGAAGAGCGGTGATACAATTCTAGAGTTTATTTTCTCTCTTCCTCTGTACCTTGTATTTACAATGTTTTATACTTTGTGGATTATGATTTTTTATTCATTCATGATGAACTAAATTCTTATTTAAGCCTATAACGGATCTTATTATTTAAGCCTATTTCCAGGTTATTTACTATGCGTTGTGCATAACTTATATAGTTGCTTGATCACCAATTATCTGTTATCCCATATAAATTCGAGAGACGATATATGGGATTAGAACTGGCCATAGTAACGTATGTTTGTGATTTCTACCGTAGTTAGGATTCATAATTCATGTATAGGATAGAGATATCTATGCATCATACGTAATCTGAAAAGAATTTGGTATTAAACCTTTTTCAATTATAATTCACATAGAGATATAGTGAATTAGTTAATTAAGGTGTCTTGCTTAATTCTGTCAATTATGGATTTGAGTGAGTATGGGTGTAAAGCATCGAGAGATGGTTATATCTACTTATGTGTTCTTGGTTAATAATCTGGAGTAATTTATATAAACTGAAGGAAAGTGTATTATTCGAAGTGAAGTAATAAGTGAAGTTGTAGGCTAAATTCTCTAAAACTTGTTAAAATCCTGAATTAGTGTTAATTTTGGTCTAAGTAGTAGTTTATTCTAAAAATTATCATTTAATCATTATTTTAATAAAGCTAAAATAATATAAAATTGTTATTTGTTTGAATAAATTAGAATTATTGTCTCTGTTGGTACGATACTTGATCTTATCATTGTATTACCTGTTGACCACGTACACTTGCGTGTAACGCGTATAGATTTTACTCAACAGAACCCAACAAATTCAATAATTTCATGTTAATAAAAATTGGATACTGATTAGTCTCTAAGGACCACGAACTTCTACTAGAATCACCAAAAATTCTTCTGGTAACCCAAACAAGTACAAATAGGGGATCAGCCTACCGTACTTGGTGTTATGCATAACATACCCTGCTGTTGTCGGCACCCCGACTATATAGTTTCCCCTTCAATGAGGGTTGTTCATCTCAGTCAATTTATAAGATTCCTCACCAAGCAATTGGTTTGGATCGCTTTCTATTTCATGATATTGGTCTAGCCGAAATAAATGGCGTAAACAACTTCAACAATGTATATAAGAACAATTTATAAGTTCAATACTCGCAACATAATTCGAAGAATATAATCGTGATTTAAATCATGCTCTGAAATATTAATTTATAAGACAAGAATTATTCTAGCAATTATTTACTCGTACTATCAATAATAGTACAAGCTCAAGTACGTGCTCAATAAAGAGTAAGGTTCGAATACTTGCTCAACAAAAAGAGTAGTTCGGATACCTTCATTCAATATATAAATCAAATGAAGTTGGGAAACTTTCTCAATAAAAAGTAGGGTTAAGAACTTGTACAATATCCAAAGTTGTGTAAGATAGAGAATTTGCATTCAATATCAAAATCAAATGAAGTTAGGAAACTTTTTTACAAGATCCATTGCATAAAGTAAATGCAAGGGTTAGGATACTTGCTTACAAGGTCCATTGCATAAAGTAAATGCAAGGGTTAGGATACTTTCCTGAGTCGTTAATTAATTCCGACCTTGACTTCTTATCCTCGGAATAACCTAATGTTATTATAATGGTTAATCTCTATCAACTCATAAACATATAAATCTTAATTGGTCTGACACATTAGCCTTGGGTATCTAAGATTTCTCAAAACAGTTATTCATTGTTTCTCAAATCGTTATCTCTTTCATTCCATCCTTAATCGTGTACTTCATTTGATAATATTTTATTATCCTTATTATTCAATAAAGGGTTTATACCTCATTATATTTATAAGGTGTCCTTACTTAATTATTATCCGAGTAATTCCCTTAACCATTATTAGGTAGGGATATTCATGTTTCATTGGTCTATAATTAAATAATCTTCAAAAGTATTTAAATGTTTAATAATTATTATTCACAATTAAAATATTTATTAATATCACTTTAATTGTTCATACTTATACAATTAGAAATAGTCTTCACTATTACCAATTGGTCTAAGTCTTATTGTTTTACAATTAAGTATTATCTTAATTGTTTATTCGTTTCACAATTAAAATCTTATTTAGTTTTAATTGTTTATACTTTAAGAATATTAGATTCATTATCACTTATTGAATTACAATTAAAATTATTTTAATTGTTCTAATGTCCTTTAAGTAAAATAAGTCTTAAACTTTTAATCACAAATTGTATTTAATTAACTCACAATTAAATTATTTTAATTGTTTAATTATCTTTGATTAATAAAATCTTTTAATATTATTCAAATTAAGTATTATTATTATTATTTAATTAATTATTATTTTATTTTATCTTGTTATTAATATTATTTTATCTCATTTTATCTTAAAAAACAAGTTTTGATTTGTTTGACCCGACCCGACCCGACCCGGACCGACCCAACTCAAAAAATGGCCTAGCGCACTAGGCGATAGGTTTAAGCCTGGCCAAGCGCACTAGGCGTTAGCCATCAAAAAATGAAAATCTGATTTTTAAAACATTTTGATTTTTGACCCTTTTTTATTAAATCTTGCATAACTTGTTCAGTTTACATCCAAATGAGTTGAAATCACTTCCAATATCTCATAAACTTGTATATCTTTAATATATGATATCTTGCACAATTTTCTAAATTATTTAATTAATTAGGTTTATTGCTTTTTCAAACTAGAGTTTGCATATCGACTTGTTTTATGGAAAGTTCCGCTACGAGTTTGTTTTATGTCCGATTACCATGATTCCACTTGGGTTTTGTTCGTATTTCATGGAGGTTCAACATAACATTATTGGATCATAAATAAGGCTTATACATTTTATGACTCATAACAACATATGCCATGCTTACATGTGTTTTAACTAGGTTTCAAGCTAGCATGCATTTCTATTTACACTAACTCAACATGATAAGTATAAAATGAACTTAGTTAGTGATGTTACCTCTTAATGGCTCTCTTTCTCTTGGCTAGGAACTTAGAGTATGTCTCCACCTTGTTCCTTGAAGCACCAACTAGCAAGAACTCTTCTAGGGTTTCTCTTCTCTTTTCTCTCAACTCTCTCTAGCTCTTCTATATCTCCACACTTAGCAAATGAAATTGGCAACCTTCTAACACCAATACAAGCCCTCTATTTATAGACAACCTATTACCCTCCTATGGTCATTACACAAAGGACAAAAAAGAGTTGGTGACTAACTCTGCCAGCTATTACTATTCATTGTACCCTTAGCCATTGGGCTAATCATTATTGCCATCACATGGGCTAGCTTGTGAGCTTATACAAGCTTAAAAATCAGCATTTTGAAGGGTCATGGGAGTGGTCTATTGCACCATGTCACATATTTAATTTCCACCTTGTACACAATGCTTGCATACATGACCTTATACACACACATACACACACACACACACACACACACATATATATATATATATATATATAAATACCTCTATTATATAACTATATACATGTATACCTACATATATATGTATACATATACCTATCATCATATATTATACATTGGGCTATCCCAAGCTAAGTCAAATTAGGCTAGGCACACACTAATGCACAAGGACTCTAATATTAATTTAGCACATATATATTGATTGGGCCACATCTCCTAACTCTTACAAGCATGTTACCTTAATGTTGTTGGGCTTGGATATAATCTAAGTCTAATACATTATTAATTCAATGATCCAACTAGTCCAATTAGAAAATTAATTATGACACACAAGGCTTAACACTTAAGCTTATTTAAGCTTATCATTATCATCAACATACTTCTTAATCATTCATACCTGATTTAATTATTAATCACATAACACACACACACAAACACACACACACACACACACACACACACACACACATATATATATATATATATATGCACACAAATAATTGTAATAAACTTCGTTTTAAATTCTAAAATTATTTATAAAATTCTCGGGTATTACAGTTTTCATGTGAATCATATGAAAGTAGCATGCACAAAAGCCAATCATGTATGATGATAAAGCATATACTTTGTAATAATCTTATTCATTTATTAATAAAAGAATTATTTATTTAAAGGCGTTTATATTATCTACATAATGCTGTTATATTTAAATGTGATAAACCCATAGTTTTAAGCAATGCTTTTAGAATCATGATGATGATCATGCTAATGAGATCTAAATTCTTAGACAGCTTAAAACTAAAATAGTTCCCAATCGATGGATTACTAAATAGGGGATTAGTGAATCCGGATAGATTAGTACATATGTTGCTTGCTCTTTGGAAGAGGATGATCGATCTCATGATCATTTGTGCGGAGACACTAAAGTAAGTATGTAGGTGCTTATTGGAGAATAAGTACACTGAACGTGGCTTGCTAAGGAATACCTAATGGAGTTTTACTCCTCTATCAATAGGAATTCCTTTAGTGATAATAGTACAAGTAATCCTTAGACTTGAGATCATCATAGTATCTTATTTATGATGAGTTATATTTTGACATGTCCCTTAAGACCTTGAGGGTATATCAAAGGGTATGCTTGGATATAATTAATTATACATGAAGATAATGAATGATCAATAAAGGATCTGTCACTTCTAATAAAAGAAGTGAATGTCTTATGTGATTCGATAAATGACAACTCAGTAGTCCTTGGCCAAGGAAGAATGAAATTAGAAAGTAGTTTCTAATTAGCATTATCAGAGTTTGTGCATTAAGGATCAGAATACATATAATTAAATAAAATAAGACTTGATAGTAAATTCATGTCTTATATTTAATTGGGACATTGTATGGTAGAATGAATGAATTATACGATAACTATTTACTCAAAGGTTCTTTTATGATTAATGTTGAAATCTATATTATCTCGAAAGTCGTTGAGCGCTATGGGTGCTTACCATTATTGTAGAATAAATATTATTTATTTAAATAAATTAATAGTTAATTTATTTATTTAAATAAAATTAGAATTATTTTAATTAATTTATTCACAATCGGTTTAATATGGAGAACCTAAGGGTCACACCATAAAAGGATGAATATTTATTTAAGAAGTAAATGACATAATCGTAATAATAAGTTAAGTGTATAGAATAAATTAAATAGCTTAATATTTATTATTTAATATTTTAGAAATATTAAATATAAATTAATAAGAGAAGTCTTATTATTATTATTATTATTTATTTTATTATTAGTTTAATTCCTAAAGGAGTTTGAAAATTAATTAATAAAAGTATTCTCTCATATTCCTACTAAGATTAGGAGGTAAATTAATTAAAGGAGTTTAATTAATTGCTCCTAATAAGATTAGGAAGCCTAATTAATTAAAATAGTTTAATTAATTAATATGACATCCTAATCCTAAAATGGTTAGGAGGGTTACCTATATCTATAAATAAGAGGAGTCTTATTTTGATTAAGGACTAATGCAATTCTAATTGTTAGGAGAGCACACCTTTTCTAGAGAAAGAGAAAACTAGGGTTTTGACAATAACCCACCTTCTTAATATTTGTTCATCTTTGGTGGATCACCTCTAGAGGCCAAACACTTGGGTGGCTGACGTTGATCAAAGGAAGGAATCACACCGGGTAGATTCAAGTTGAACAAGTAAAGGATTGGAGTTGAACTCGTACTTGAGGAAGCACGAATCTTCAAGAGTATGATTCGTTCTTCATTTCTTTAGATTGACTTAATAATTGCGCATAAATGATTATCCAGGTTCATGGTTTGTAAAATTTTTAAAACTCTATTTTACGCTTCATATGCTATGTATGTAACTATTACATGCTACTTTGATCTTACAAACCTAATAGTGGCATCAGAGCAAAATATTTATGCGAGTTATTAACTGTTCTTATTTGATATGTATATTGACATGTGTTTTGAACAACTTAATTGGGTATAATTGTTGATAAGGAATCATGTTTTTTGGAGAAAAACTGCACAATTCGCGAATTGGAAAAACAGTTCCTGGCGACTGGCCCCGCAGCACCGGATTACAGTGTAATTCCTGGCGTTGCAGCGCTGGTTTGGGCTCTGGAAGGGTGACCTGGCGCGGCAGCGTGTGATTACAGTATAATCAGGGCGCTGCAACGCCATCCCCGGTTTTTTAAAAACTTTTGACGTGGCGTCGCAACGCCAGGTGCTAGTTCACTAGAAACGCCGCAGCGCCACTTCCAAAAAAATATATTTTATTTTTAATTTTAAAATAAGATAAATGGTTTAGTTTAATTAAAATTAAAATTATATGTTTTATGTAATTTCAGATTAATGGAGTTTATTGGATTTGGAATTGAATTAAAATAAAGATGTCTATTTTAATTAGAATTGAATTTCATGCTAACTAGTTAGAGCTGGAATTGGATTCCATGATAACTAATTAGAGTTAAAAGTTGATTTCTAAACTAACTAGGATTACCCATTAAATCGATATCAATGTATATATTAAATATTTTATTTATTGATGTATATGGTGATATGTATGATAATAAATGGGGTTGATTATGGACTATTGACCAATGCGATTGGATTTTATTTTAGTTGAATGTTTTAATGTATGAGTTTTATTAAATAGGGTCTGCGTACCTCGTCTTCTCTAATTTTCTTGATGTAAATTCTATTTCCTTCCTATGTACTTTCCATTGACTGATGATCAAGGTTTTTATTTAATGTAAATAGTTTATGTAATAGGATTAGTTAGAATTATCTTAAAGAATTGGAGACCAAGGAGCAAGGAGCGCATGAAGACCCGTTTGTAATGGAGCAAGGGGGTTAAATGTAATAGTTATATTTAAATTTAGTTTTTGCACTCCTAGGTTTGACCTTTTGGTTCACTTGATGGCTCGAGTGAACCAAGCTAGAATAAAAGTCTATAATTAATTCGGGTAGAATATTTTATTCTGTATGCATGCTTATACTATATATATATATATATATATATATATATATATATATATATATATATATATATATATATATATATTACAACATGCTTCACATGCCAATTAAATGACGCATAATATATATATATATATATATATATATATATATATATATATATGTGTGTGTGTGTGTGTGTGTGTGTGTGTGTGTGTGTGTGTGTGTGTGTGTGTGTGTGCGCGCGCGCGCGCTAAACAAGATGACACAATTAATAACAAACCCCTCAAAGAAATTATATTAAGTTGTAAAGTTCAAAGATATTTAGAATATCGAACGTTGCTTTCTAGCATGATAAAACAATAGAGTATTAAATATTTAATATGAGTTTGTTGTGCACACACAAGGTCAGTATTAAATATTTAAGATGTTTTATTATATTAAATGTTTATAAAGGAATTGAACATTACCGCTTTATTTTGCACACACAAGGGATGTAATTTTCTCTTCACTTATATGGAAATGTTGGGTCAGACTTAACTAAGATCGTTTTGGTTCGGATGTGCACACACTTGACCATAATGATCTAAGAGGCAAAATGCAAGGAGTTACATGGTGATGTAATTGACAAAAGTTGTCGACCTATTTATTTATATATAGTTTTTTGTGCACACACAAGACTATATATATTTGAAGTATGATCTTTATTCTCACTAGCAAATTTTTAATTAAATTTGCCAAACTATATATTGTGAGGGTAATATAGTTTGAAAAAAATAGTGGGAGAGACCGATTTAAAATACGACCTAATTTATTTTGGTAATTAATTAAATGAATGTATGCCAAAATGTTATTTTTTATTTCACATACAGAATTTGAAAAATGTCACTCACTTTCACTAGGTAACTTTTTTGATGCTAACAAGTTGACCGGACCGAATTACATGGACTGGTTAAGAAAATTTGAAAATTGTTCTCACTGCTGAAAAACTTTCTTATATCCAAGATTCATCTGTCCCTGCAAAGGTTGCAGAAACAGCTTCCGAGGAAGAGATTGTTACTTTTAAAAAGTGGCAAAATGATGCATCCGTTGCACAGTGCATCATGCTCGCATCCATGAGTAACGAGTTACAGCGTCAGCATGAGAAAATGGATGCTTATTCTATTTTGTTGCAACTAAAAGAATTATATGGTGAGCAAAGCAGGACTGCTAGGTATCAGATATCTAGAGAGCTCTTCCAATCTTGCATGTCTGAGGGCACTACAGTTGAGACTCATTGTCTAAAGTTGATTAATATGATTAAATAATTGGAACAATTCGGCTTCACCATGGATAGGGAGTTAGGTCAAGATTTGATCTTGCAGTCACTCCTGGACACCTTCTCATAATTTGTTGTGAATTTCCACATGAATAAGTTGGACGTCAGCTTGCCTGAGTTACTTAACATGTTGAAAACTGTTGAATGTCACTTCCCATCCAAGCGGGACCATATCTTAATGGTAGATGATTCTTCCAAGAAAAAGAAGAGGCCCAAGGTATCTTCTGAAAAGAAGAAAAGCAAGAAGGCTAAGGGCAAGGCAAAGAAAAAGGAAAATAAGAAACCTAATCCAGACAGCAAAGGAATATGCTTCCATTGCAACAAGTTGGGTCACTGGAAGAGGAACTGTGATAAGTACATTGCGGAACAAAAGCAGAAGAAGCTTAGAGAAGCTTCAGGTTTGTTCATGATTGAAATTAATTTTTCTGAAAGTCATAATTCTACTTGGGTATTGGATACCGGCTGTGATTCTCACATATGCAATATTGTGCAGGGACCAGTCAGAAATAGAAAGCTGAACAAGGATGAGGTTGTCCTACGAGTGAAAAATGGAGCAAAGGTTGCTGCATTAGCTGTAGGGACTTATTGTTTAGCACTGCCTACGAGCAAGTCCATTACTTTAAATAAGTGTCATTTCATTCCAACTCTTATACGAAACATTATTTCATTGTTTGTATTGGATATGAATGGGTTTGAAATTATAATAAAGAACAACAGTTGTTCTATTTATATTAAGAATATTTTATATTGTGTTGATAAACTGTTGAATGGAATTTAATCACAATGAATAACGAATATATATATAATTATATATATATACGAAAGGCGTAAAGGGCGACGGATTTCAAATCCTATGCCCGGACTGGAATGTAAATATATATATATATATATATATATATATATTTATAAAAGCTATAAAAAGCCACAAAATAATACAGGCTCGACGGAATGTAAATATATATATATATATATATATATATATATATTATAAAAGTTATAAAGAGCCACGAATTTATCCATGCTCAACAAAATGGAAATATATATATATAAAAGCAGTAAAAAGGCCACGAATTTCCAATCCAGGCCAAACGAAAATATAAATATTAATATATATTGTTAGTATATATATATTAAAGCAATAAAGGCCACGAATTAGTAATCCAGGCTAAACGAAGTCAGAAAAATTTATATATATATAGTTATATATATATATAAGTAGTAACTACCACGGATTTACCATCTAGGCTTGACAGAATTGAAAAGTTAGTATATATACAGTTAAATATATACATAATTAATTTAAAAAGGCCACGAATCAGCGATCCAGGCCGTAAAAAGTAGTATATATATGTATATATATACATAAAATCGAGTAAAAGCCACGGATTGTCGATCCGGGCTGTGCAAATTCAAAAAAACGTATATATGTACTAAAATATACTAAAAAATAAGCAAAAATGGCCACGGAACTGAGTTCCGGGAAAAATCAGAAGATGAAACTTTACGTGCACGTGTATAAATACGCAATGAAGTAGGAAACGAGTTCTGATCATAAAAATACTTATAATAGACTGCTACACATGCTTTTTACCACTTCGTAGGCTTCAAATGGACGTTTCCACCGGTTAATTTTTGGTATGTTTTAGTATATGAGTATACCTATGTGTTAGTAATAAAATCTAGGTTTGGAGTACTAGAAGCAGGGCAAGGAAACGAAATGGCAGAGTTTCAGATCGTTTTCTATTTTTTTTCTTTTTTGGCAAGGGGCCATTTGTATTTAAAGACTCGATGGAAGCGGGCCTACCCGCTGCAGCCACGAGTCTACCTGTGGCTCCACGTGACAAGGCCCACACGGTGGGTCCTGTCGTCTTGAAGTACGTGCACTCCAAGTAACGTGATGGCAGGTTCAAAACTTTCTAACTTTTGTGTCACAATGGCATAGGACTTAACCTTTTTTGAGTCCAAGAAGACGGGTTCATAACCGGATCTTTGTTTCTTCGCAGTTTATCTGTTGAGCTATATTGTGCTGTTTTCACTCGGGATCAATGTTATTGTTCTTTCTGACCTTCATTGCATCAATTCGGCTTGATTTTGACCGGATTGGCTTTAAGTTGGTAAAATAACCGTTTTTCCCCTCTAGGGGTTGTCTCCTGTACTGGCACGGTCTTCGACTATTTTCCTGGGGTTGTTTTTGAGGTTTTGATCCCAGTCGAGTCTTGTTCGTCCTCAGGGTTGTCTCCGAGGCTGACTTGGTTTCCCAGGGTTGTCTCTGGTGATGATATGATGCTTCGGGGTTATCTCCGAAGGTTGAATTGATCTCCCGGTGTTGTCGTCGGGGCTCTTGTACCTCCCGGGTTATGAACAAACCAAGTCTGTAAGTTGCAACGATCCATTTATGGATTGAAGTAAGCTTCTCGAAGGTGGAACATCCGTTTTGATGAGACAATCAAAGAGTTTGATTTTATTAAAAACGAGGATGAACCATGTGTAAAAGAAGGTTAGTGGGAGCGCTGTATCATTCTTTGTATTATATGTTGATGATATATTACTGATAGGGAATGATATTTCGATTCTACAATCAATTAAAATCTGGTTATCTAAACACTTCTCCATGAAGGACTTAGGAGAAATATCCTATATTTTTGGGATTAAGATCTATAGAGATAGATCTAAAAGGATGCTTGGCTTGTCCCAAGGAACGTACGTTGACTCAATGCTAAAGAGGTTTAGCATGGAAGATTCCAAGAGAGGTCTCACGCCGATGAGCCATGGAATACATCTCTCCAAGAAACAGGCCCCAAAGACACCTAAGGAGAGAGACTGTATGAGTAAGATACCTTATGCTTCAGCAATAGGATCTATCATGTACGGTATGATATATACTAGACTGGATGTCACTCATGGACTTAGTGTAACGAGCAAATACAAGTCGAATCAAGGAGAAGAGCACTGGAAGGCAGTGAAAATTATCCTAAAGTACCTAAGAAGAACTAAGGATCACTACAAGAAAACCAGCTATTTTCGACGGAACTATCATCGACGAAATTTATTCAGCCGAAACTACCTTAATTTCGACGGAATAACTTGTCGAAGATAATTCCCTTGAAATTAATATATTTACGACGGAATTACGTCAGAACAATAAGTGCTTTCGTGGCGCTAGATTTCCCATCAGCGCCAAATCTAAACTCGACGGAATAAAGGTATGCTCGACGGAATAGTTCGTCGAAATTATGTTATGTTGAAGGGAATTATTTCTGACGGACATTCTGTCGAAAATAAGGATTAAAACCTAAATTCGGGTCTTCTTCTCCAGTGCCTCCTCATTCTCATTTCCTATTCTCTCTCTCTCTCGCTTGCTTTCTCTCTCTCTCTCTCTCTCTCTTCCCTCTCTTCCCTCTCCTGCCGGCGGCACCACCATCTCCTACCAGCACCTGCCTCGACCACCACCAGCCACCACCACCTGCGACGGCCACCAGCCACCACCACCGCCAGCCACTACTATCGCCAACTACCCCCTTCCTCCACCAGCCACCTCCAGCGACACCATCATCTCCTGCCGGCACCTACCTCGACCACCACTATCCACTGTTTACCTGCGACGACCACCAGCCACCACCACCAGTAGTCACTGCTGCCGCCAGCTACCCCCTTACTCCACCAGCCACTGCCGGCACTAGCCACTGCCCGACGCCAGCCTCCCCCTTCCTCCACCAGCCAGTCAACTGCCGCTGCCAGCCACCCCCTTCCTCCATCAGGTTCCAGTACTGTTAAGGTTCTTGAAGTTAATTTTATTTTTATATATTTAGTTTAATTTAGTTTAATTTGTGTTTAATTTAGGGTTGACTATATGTTGTTAATTTAGGGTTTAGTATATTTTGCTGAAATTTGTGTTTAATTTGCAGGTTTACTATATTGTTTTGATGAAATTGGGATATTATTTTGATTAGGGTTTATTATATTAGTTTGATTAAATTGGGATATTGTTTTCATTAGGGTTTGCTATATTTTGTTTTGATGAAATTGGGATACTTGAGTTGTTGATTGTGTTGAATTTGTTTGGATAGTTTTGTTGTTTGTTATTCTGAAATTGTGAAATTGGGCATGCTATACTAGATTGGGCATTATATGTCAAATTATATGCCATAATGTGAATTGAGGGAATGTGATGTGTATTGAGTGAATGAGGGATTTGATATTTTCGACGGAATTTCCCATGGAAATTCTGTCATAATTCTTCAGTTGCTAAATTTGTGGGTCTTGCAAATAATAAATAATAGATAATAAATAAAATAAAATAATTAATAATTAATTAAAAGAGATAAATAATAAATAATAAAATAAATAACAAATAACAAATAATAGATAACAAAATAAATTATAAAATAAATAATTAATAATTAATAATTAATAATTAATAATTAATTAAAAGAGATAAATAATAAATAATAAATAATAAATAGTAAATAATAAATAATAAAATTAAACACAATTAAATACAATTAATAACTAAGTAGCATTTGCTTAGTTGGAATACAATATTCAATAAATAACAAATAACAAATAATAAATAATAAATTAAATATTTAATAATTAATAAGTAATAATTAACAATTAATTAAAAGAGATAAATAATAAATAATAAATAGTAAATAATAAATAATAAAAAAATATAATAAATAATAGATTATAGATAATAAAATAAATAATAAATACTTAATAATTAATAATTAATTAAAAGAGATAAATAATAAATAATAAATAATAAAATAAATAATAAATAACAAATAAGAAATAATAGATAATAGATAATAGATAATAGATAATAAATAATAAAATAAGTAATAAATATTTAATACTGAATATTTAATAATTAATTAAAAGAGATAAATAATAAATAGTAAATAAAAAATAAAAAATAATAAAATTAAATACAATTAATAACTAAGTAGCATTTGCTTAGTTGAGATGCAATATTCAATAAACTAAGTAGCACTTACTTAGTTTTTCATTGGCAAAATAAACTAAGTAACATTTGCTTAGTTTGCCGCGATATTCAATAAAATATAATTAAATAAAATATAATTAAATACAATTAATAAATAAGTAGCACTTACTTAGTTTTTCATTGGCAAAATAAACTAAGTAGCATTTGCTTAGTTTGTCGCAATATTTATTAAATTCAATATGACTTATTCACATTGACTTTAAGTGTTAAGGTTGCATATGGACACCAAAGACATCCAATTTCTTTTTCCCCTCGAACTTCATATGGACACTAATAGACATCAGCTCATGTTTGAACGATATGATCTAGTTCCCATATTATTCTTCATCACAAAGAAGACATCTATATGGAGCTTTGGATGTCTTCATCCATTTCCCTTTACGTAGGTTTACAGGAAAATCATACTTCTTTGCCTATAAAATTCATTGATAACCTACATATCTGTAACTTGATGAAGACATGCTTTGGAGGTGTCAACTTAGAAACCCGTTTGACATTCACTCAATAGGAGTGAATGTCGAATAGTCCCCAGTTTGGGACTGTTACTGGATGTTATGTCTTTCACTTAGGCTGGTGCCAATACGAAACGACACGTTTTTGTTATTTTGAGGATATTTCGGCTGTTATCTCTACATGTTCTTCGAGTACATACTTAGATTAAGTTATCTTAATCTATTTCGTGTACTTGGAGACCATAGGGAGGTGCTGTCAAACTTTTTTGAAAACAGTAGAAACGTGCATAACGTGTTGGCACTAGTGAAGAGACGCATCCAGGAATGGGATAGAAGCCTGAATTACCCCTTTCCTATAGAGCTGTCGTAATAGGAAAAATACTCTAATTCATGCATGGACCACATGCATGAACGTCCCTGGGCTGAAACCCGCTTGACATTCATTCATGCATGGACCATATAAACACTAAAAATTTTTCTTGCCCCAACACTAACACTGTAGGAGGGCAAAACCGTCAATCAATTCAAATTCGGCCACCAATGCCGGTCCTTCAATTCAAATTCGGCCGCCAATACCTGTCCTTTAACTTAAAACTGGCCGCCAGTGTCGGTCCTTAAACCTAGATCTGATCCCCAATACCAGTAACCAAAATCCGATCCCCAATATCGATATTCCAACCAGCTCCAATCTCCAATCGGACTGTCAATCCAGCTCCAATCTGCAATCGGACCGTTAATCCAGCTCCGATCTCCAGTCGGACCGTTAATCCAGCTCCGATCTCCAATCCGACCGTCAATCCAGCTCCGATCTCCAATCGGACCGTCAATCTAGCTCCGATCTCCAATCGGACCGTCAATCCAGCTCCGATCTCTATTTGGACCGTCAATCCAGCTCCGATCTCCAATTAGATCATAAATACAGCTCTGATCTCTAATCAGACAGTCAATCCAGCTCTGATCTCTAATTGGACCGTTAATCCAGCTCCGATCTCCAATCGGACCGTCAATCCAGCTCCGATCTCCAATCGAACCGTCAATCCAGCTCCGATCTCTAATCGAACCATCAATCCATCTCTGATCTCCAATTGGACCATCAATCCATCTCCGATCTCCAATTGGACCGTCAATCTAGCTCCGATCTTTAATCGAACCATCAATCTAGCTCCGATCTCCAATCGAACCGTTCATCCAGCTCCGATAGTCAATCGGACCATCTATCCAGCTCCGATCTCCAATCAGACCGTCTATCCAGCTCCGATCTCCGATCGAACTGTCAGTCAAACCCTGATCTCAATATCGGGCCTTCAAGTCAGCCCCGACATCAACCTGGGAGGTATAGTTCAACCCTGACATCAACCTAGGACGTGTTAAGTTATCTCCGATCTCATCCCGGGAAGTACAGATAAGCCTCAGCGTCAAGCCGGAAAGTGCAGTTCAACCCTAGAGATAATCCTGGGAAGCCAATTCCATCAAAGGTCGTGCCGACACCACAGGCAACCTCGGAAGGGGTAAAATGGTTATTTTATCCAACTCTCAATAGATTCGATTAAACTTAAGCCGAATTAATGCCATCAAAGTCAGAACGAACCACAACAACGATCCCGAGTGCCAATAGCGCAAGACAGCTCAAAGGACAAACTGCGGGTAATCGAAGACCTGGTTATGAACCCGTCTTCTTGTACCTAGAAAATGTTTTATCCCACGTCATTGCGACACTCTCGGTGAGGGCTTTCCGAAAAGGTATCGTACGTGTCTCAAACGGATGCTCTGATCAAAAGTTTGAAAATTTTGACTTCGACTACGCGTTATTCGGAGTGCACGTACTTCGAGATAATGGAACCCGACACCGCGGGCCCCACCTGGGGACCCGCACCTCTACCTGCAGCAATCGCAGGTAGAGCTAAGGCTCCCTGACCTATAAATAAACGCGCACCCCCTTCATTTTAAAGTTTCAAAACGCAGCGAAGCTTTGTCTGCCTGATTTTCTGACTTTTACAGCTCTTCCAAACCCAAATATTTTCACTCCAACATGTAGATATACCCATATACTACCACATATCAAATACTAACCAGTAGATTTGGACGTATAGAGCCTACAATTTGGCAAAAAGCCTGTATTGCAGTCCATTGTAAGTATTTTTACGATCAGAAAGTCAATACTACTACTTTGCATTGTTTTCCACTTGCACACGAAGTTTCATCTTCTAAATATGCCCGGAACTTAGTTTTGTGGCCGTTTTTGTCAAAATTTGGTACATTTCTGTACATAAACATAAATGTTTACATTTCTACAACTCGGATTGACGATCCGTCAGCTTCTGCAGTCTCAATGCACTAGCACACATATTTTTGGTAACTCCGCCGGACTAGGTTGTCTTCCCAGTCCGGGTTTCGCCCTTTTTGTATATATTTAACTATAAATGGACTAAAATTTCAATTCTGTCAAGCCCGGATGTCAAATCCGTGGTAGTTTACCGCTTTTATATATATTTTCGCATATATAAGCGAATTTCACCATCACTGGTACTCATATCAGTCCTGGTTGACTATATTTCTGTCAATATATATATTTATATATTTTCAGTCCGGCCTGGATTACTTTGTGGCCATTTTACTGCTTGTGCACACTTCGCCATACTGGGTGCTCTCCCCAGTCACTGATTGACTGCTTTTCTGTCAATTTCAATTCCAGTACAGGCACCGGCATGAAAACCCATCGCCCTTATTTCTGTTTATATATATATATATATATATATTTCATTTCTGTCACAGCCTGGATTATTTCTTGGCTATTTATAGTTTTTTTATATATAAATATATATATTTCAATTCCAGTCCGGGCTTGCGAGTGAAAACCCATCGCCCTTTTACAGCTTTTATATATATATAATTATATATATTGCTTTAATCAAATTTATTCAACTGCTGCATTTAACATTCATTTGTATATGAATCTGCACTAACATATCTGAGGGCGGACTAGATTTATTCAAATTTATTTAATTCTAGCATTCAACGGTTCAAACAGGTCCCGATAGAACCTGGAAGCTATAATGGCTGAGATTCTTTTAAATCTAGTTACTTTTTATAGTTTTAGCTTTGAAAGCAAACTTGCATCCCTTAGATCACTATCTAGTGGGAACGAAACGCTTTATCCACTCGCAGTCAGGATTTATTGATGAATCCTTGGTTCCATTGCGACGTGATGATGTATATATATCCATTTATGTGCAAATTTGAACTGTGCAGGTTTATGGGCTACTCATATGTGAGCCTAGGAATCGTGGGATTCACGTTCAAATAGATCGGGATCTGATTCCCATGATGGACAAACTCTAGTTTACACCCTTCTAGTTTTTTTGTAAAATGTACATACATAGACCTTAAAACGGTTATCCGGATTTAAGGTCTCACCATAGTGAAATGTCAATTGTCGTGTTAGCGTCCCTCCGATGGTTTTCATACCCATGAGGAGACCGACACTTGTCTATTCCTGTGGTTGAGGATGCTTCGCAGCCCGACAAATCACCATTCACATGCAGCCTTAAGGCTATAAAGATAAAAAAATTAAAAGTATCGATACGCTTCAATTCCTATGGCAGCGTAAGGGTTTGATAAACCAGCTTTCAAAACATCATTTTCAATCAAAAGAAAAGCTTTTGTAAATCAAATTAAATGCTTTTGCAAATCAAATCAAAGACTGATTTTCAAATCAAATCAAACCCTTCGTATATAGGCTCAACGAAGTCTGTCAAAGCTTTCAATCAATCAAATCAATAGGCCCAATTTTCAAACAACATTCACGCACGCATTCACAGTTTAAAGGGAAATATTGAAAAGATGCGGTACCGTGTTTACACGAGAGTCGTGGGGTGCCTAACACCTTCCCCACACTTAACCAAGCCCCCAAACTCAAAACTCCGATTTTAAAGATCAAGTTTCGACAGTGTCCATCAATTGGGCCTCTTTTCAAATCAAACTCGGTTGAGTTGGTACAACCATTTTCCAATCTACCAACTGGCGACTCTAAACGTTCAAATCGTCGACATAAACACATATTGGCCTCTTTCCTAAAAAACCCTTCAAAACCTTTTTCCTAAATAAAAAGAGTGGGGGTAGAGAAAACTTAGGAAGATCGATTTGAGGAATCCCGGGTTATGAACCGACCTGTGGGGTTCTTGAATTTTCCAACGTCGACCGGTGGCGGCTCTACTAGGGACCAGTCGAGGGCTTAGGCCCCTTTCTAATCTTTTCAAACATTTCCCTTTCAAAACTATTGAATGCGTGAAATCCTGTGTCTCCACAGTCAATAGATGAGTAAATGCTGCGTCTTTACATTAAATAAATGTGAATGAATGCTTTCCTACTATAGTGCTTCGCACCCTTATTAGTGCTTCGCACCTAACTGTCATTACATGCATAAACGGTAAGGCACGATGTATGAGCACAAGGAGGATAACCCAGTGGGTGTTAAGTAATGACTCTGGGACGATTAAGTCTCTGGGGGTGCCTCTTGAAAATACACCACTCAGATTCGCTCTAGTTGAACGATCGGATTAACTTCCCTTCTAGTAGATTGCGATGATCTGAGAGCCTTCATGCCAAAACAAAAGCCGCGAAAGCAACCTAAGATAGGTCGGCCTCTGATTAACCAAATTCGAAGGGAAGCTTCTTCATACCTTCCTCTTTTAATTCCATATCAAGTCTCCAATTTTTGAGGAGCATAATGTAAATATCAATAATGAAAGATTTAGTTTCCCTGTCAAATACATGTCATCCTGCCATCAAAACAACTAACCTCATTTTTGCAGGATAAACACTAAAAAACACATCATGTATCCAACCCTTACCTACCTCAGGAAATTAACACGCCTACGTTATGTTGTAGGTGTAAAAATTGGTCCTGTCACCAGATCTAAATTTAAGAAAACACTAAGTCCCTCCGCGGACAAGGCTTCAAGTGCTCCACCAGAACCCACCCTTGTCTCCAGGGAAGAATTCGAAGGACTAAAAAATCAGATAGCCGAGCTAGCCGGTTTTCTACGAGAACAAAGTAATGCCTTTAAAGAGAAACAATCTCAAGCTCATCCAGATCCAGGAACATCTGGTAGTGGTGCTGGCAGTCAAGATGTAGAAAAGGCCGAAACTCAGATTCCTGGACCACAAACCCAAGACACCACCAAGAAAACTCCTGAAATCACCCCCCTCGTTAAAGAGTCGGAAGCTGGTGACATTCTCAAGAAAATGCAACAGATGGAAGAACCCTCCGTTCTATCAAAGGGACTGGGGCGTTTGGTAGTGTTACTTACTTTGACCTCTGTATATTCCCGGAGGCTCGTTATCCCTGATTTCAAGAAATATGATGGAATAGGGGATCCTTACATACACCTGAAAGTCTTCATCGGGGAACTCGGATCCTATACTGAGGACGAGAAGCTTCGAATCTAACTATTCCAGAAGAGTCTAACCGGAGAAGGCAGAGCTTGGTATGCCCGCTTGGACAACTCCAAAATTCACAGTTGGGAAAAACTGGCCCATGCCTTCCTCAGCCAGTACAGTTTTCAATCACAGCTGGCTTCAGATAGATATCAAATAACCAAAATCAAGAAGAAGAATACTGAATCATTCAGATAATGTGCCCAACGATGGAGACGGGTCGCAGCACAAGTCACCCCAGCCATGACTGAATCTAAAATAGTCACGACCTTCATCGATATCCAAGAAGCGCTTTATTATGAGAGGGTCCTAGCAAGAATAGGAAAGCCATTCTCTGAAATGATCAAGCATGGCGAAATGGCAGAAATGGGGCTCAAATCCGGGAAGATAAAAGATCTAACCACCCTCGAAGCTGTCGCCGAACATATCCAATCCTGAAATTACGGGTGTAATCCCCGGAGGGTCCATAAAAAGAAAGACGAAGAAGTCTCCTTGGTTTTACAAGGACAAAATTCAAGGGGCGAGTTAAACCACATGCCCATTCAAAGAAGGAACTATACCCCTTTCCAAGCTTCAACACAGCCTGCAAACCCTCAATTACAAAAAAATATGGAAGTCAGGCGTCGAAGAAATTTCACCCCACTAGAGGATTCCCTCGAGAATGTGTTCAAACTTCTGACAACTCAGAAGAAGATTGTTTAACTCCTTCCACTAACCAACACTAACAAAAAGAATTTCGACCCTAACAAGAAATGTGCTTATCATTCTGGGTCTCCAGGCCATGATACCCAAAATTGTTGGTCTCTCAAGCATAAAATTCAAGACTTGATTGACAGCGGGGAAATTCTGGTAACAAAGCCTGACCAAACCCATGTCCAAGACAATCCTCCCCCACAGGACAAAGAGGAAAATGTCAACATGATCAGCGCCTCATATGGAGAAGGATCTAAGTACCTCCGCTACGTTGGGGAACCAAGTCAATCCAATCTTAGTAGTCCAGAGAGTTGGGGAACTTTTGAGAAGTGATTCCTGATGGAGAAAGAAGTTAAGTCTTTTAAGGAATAGACTGAGCAGTTGGCTGAACTGGTCATCTACCAGCATCAACTCACCAGGAAGGTGCTAAAGCAAATCTATCAATCTATGGGCAGTCATTCTCCTCCGACGGAAGTTAATTCCATCCCCAATAGGGATCATTGCCAGTTGCACGAACAACCAATGGTAAAAAATGAGTATACCCAAGAAAGTAGAAAATTCCTATTTTAAAGGAATTTCACCAATCTGAACCAGTCAATGGAAGAAATCCTCCAAATGATGATCAATGAGGGGATGGTTGTAGATCTATTACCCCCATTAAACCCTCAATCCAAAAAATTCAAACCTGACCAAATATGTCAGTACCATTCCAACTCTCCCGACCATGATACAGAAGAATGCTGGGCACTTCGTAACCTAATTCAAGACCTGATTGAGAAAGGTGACCTAATCAGAGAAGATCAAATCCTCGACTTAGTAGATAAAGATAGCCTCTGGATCCCCAATGCATGGTACCAAGACACAGTGGCTGTCGTATCCTGCGATAAGGAATCAATCTTCACACCCCTGGTACTGACAGGGAAAGAGGTCCAAGAAGTTTAAAATCCTGTGAAGGTGGCTGCACCTTAGCCTCTAATCTTGCCCTTCAGACCTCAATATCCAATCATCAGTCTGAAGAAGTTCCCATGGAACTACGGGGACATTGAAAGCTCTACTTCAAACAACATTTCCATCCTATCAAAGGATAATCCATTATACATGCCTCAGCGGGTGATTAAACCAGTTACCAAAGCAAAAGAAAAGGTGGCTGAAGAAAAGATCAAGGAGTTCCTCAACAAAATGGGACACAATGAAATCAAGATAGTGCAAAGCTTGAATGATGCACCCAAGCAAGTGTCTATCCTCGACCTGATCTTATCATCAGAAGACCATTACAATATTTTAGTAAAGGTACTAGAGGAAGCCCATCTGCCACACACGGTAGACATAGAGAAATTATATCACGTGATAGAACACATTTTCAACAACAATATGATATCCTTCACAGACGATGATATCCTGGCTAAGGGAAGGGGCCACCAGAAGTCCCTACATATAGCTGTAATGTCCCCCGGATATGTGATCGGAGGTGTGCTCATCGATGGAGGATCATCCCTCAATATCTGTCCATACGATACCTTAGAAAGGATGAAGATCAATCCGAACTGGATCAAACCCAGTCATATGGTCATCCAGGATTTCGATGGATCTCGCCGCCAGGCTATGGGGGAAATCGAGCTTCCTCTAGAAATTGGTCCACACACCTTCTACGTATCCTTCCAAGTGCTCAATATTGCCACTAGATACAATTTGCTGTTGGGCAGACCATAGATGGCCGGAGCAGTGCTATCCACCCTCCATCAGCAACTCAAGTAAATTATTAACGGCAGCCTTATCACGGTCAATGCCGAGCCAGAATACCCTACCTACATACATGGGGACATGCCAGTGATTAGCCTGGATGCGGGGATTGAACCTGCAAGTTTTCATGCTTTCAAGGTGAGAGATATTCAATATCTACCAATTGGGGCACCAGCCCTAAAACCTAAAGTGTCCACTGAAGTAATGAATGTAGGCCAAGAGATGGTATCTTCGAGTTTCCAACTTGGAGAAGGGTTAGGAAAGGATAAGCAAGGTATCAAGATGCCAGTCCAAATCCCAAGTCAGATGGGAAGAGCAGGATTGGGATATTCATCCGGGTCAAGCCACCAGAATCCACACAAACATCCCAAGGCTCATGCCTCTACAATTCTGCTCCCAAACCTTACAAATGTCGGCTGGGTGAAACCTATGAGGAAGATCCCTACGGTGGTATCATCTATACTATTTCCGCTAATCATACCTGTCCATGAAAGAAAAGCCCTCAAGCTTGAGGTAAACAACGAAAGGGGAAAAGAAAAGATCCTATACGAAGGACGAGACCCAATCACTAACATGAGAGTCATTCTCAACTACGAGGGTATGAATGACAAACTCCCCGATAGTGACGACGATCGTGTCCAAATTCCTCACATCAAGAAGAGGAATGATCTACAGAAAAGCCTTGGCCCTATTCTCAAGGATGTCTCAGTCATCATCCAGGACGAGGCGGACGAGCACAATTCCTTGATTCTCCTAATTAATGAGAATCTAACACTGGACAACTGGAGCAGTGTCCCTTGCCTAAGTCAAAAAGGGTAAAGGGGAAAAGAGTACATCTGCCCTTAATCATGCTTTCATTTACTGCTTACTTTTGATTGCACAGCTAGAGCAGTAACTTTTGTCATGCTTTGCAAATGTCGTGTGTTTAAGCAGTTGTATATATTAATTAAAGCATTTTTATTTTCAGGACCCAAGCATTGGATGTGTGTGTCTCTGCTGATGAGATGCCAACCTGTCAAGATGACTTCAACTTGGATGTAGAATTGAACTTCGACTTGATGGATATTGATCAGGAGGAGGAAAATGACTATGAGGTGCCAGAGGAGATTAAGGAATGGGTAGAAGACAAACCCAAACCAAACCTCGACCAAACCTCCACCATCAACATAGGAACCTCCGAAAACATCAAAGAAATCCAACTAGGTTCAGACCTCACACCAAATCGAAAAGCCGACCTGAACGAACTCCTAACACAGTACCACGATGTGTTTGTATGGTCACATGAAGACATGATCGATCTATCCATAGACATTTTCATCCATCAAATGCCCATCAAAGAAGGGTTCAAATAAGTCAAACAAAAACTCAGGCGATTGAAACCTGAGTGGAGTCTCAAAGTCAAAGAAGAAGTCGTGAAGCAATTCAAAGTCGGGATCATCATAGTATCAACATACCCTTAATGGCTATCAAACATAGTCCCCATACCTAAACTGGTAGGGAAGGTACGAGTATGCGTGGATTACCGGGATTTGAACAAAGCCTGCCTTAAGGACAATTCCCAGTGCCTTTCACCCACATTCTAATCGACAATACTAGGCAGTATGGCATGTATTCCTTCGTGGATTGCTTTGCTGGTTACCATCAAATCATGGTTGCTGAGGAAGACCGGGAGAAAATAACCTTTATCACTCCCTGGGGAACTTTCTGCAATCGACGACTATCCTTCGGTCTCATCAATGCCGGAATAATGTATCAGCGAGCCATGATGGCCTTCTTTCATGATATGATGCACAAAGAAATAGAAGTTTATATGGACGACATCATCATCAAATCCCGGAGGGAGGATGATCACATAGACCATCTCAGGAAGCTGTTCAACAGGTTACGTAAGTATAACCTCAAGCTAAATCCCACCAAATGTGCTTTGGGCATTAAAGCAGGTAAACTGGTGAGAAATCAGGGCATTGAACTCGACCCGCCAAAATTAAAGCCATTATTGAGATGCCCGTACCTCGTACAAAGAAGGAGATACGTGGATTCCTGGGAAGGATCAACTTCATAAGCAGATTCATTTCCCAGCACACAGCAACCTGTGAGCCCATCTTCAAGCTGTTAAGGAAGAATTCCTCCACCACGTGGAATGAGGATTGTCAACAAGCCTTCCTTGCCATCAAGAAACAGCTGACTGAAGCTCCTGTTCTGATACCCCCAAGGGAGGGAGTCCCTTTGTTCATGTACCTATCCATCAATGCCAATGCAATGGGCTGCATGTTAGGAGAAAAGGATGATAGTAGCAAGGAGAGAGCCATCTACTACATCAGTAAAAGATTCAGTAGTGGGGATCAGAAATACACGCTGATCGAAAAGATATATTGTGCAATGGGCCGCCATGACGTTGCAATACTATTTGCACGGGCATACGACCTACCTCATATCCCGCATGGATCCGCTCAAATATGTATTTAACAAACCAATACTGAATTATCAATTTTCCAAATGACAGTTGATCCTACAGCAATTCGACATTATCTACGTGACTCAAAAGTCAATCAAGGGTCAAGGCATTGCAGATCAATTAGCAGAAGCACCTTCAGGAGGGTTTGAGACCCTGGAGACATATTTCCCAGACGATGGGATCATGACAATCCAATAACTCCAGTCTGAGAATACAGTCCAACTATGGAAAATGTATTTTGACAGAGTGATAAACATGGAAGGTGCTGGAGCTAGGGCAGTCCTCATCTCTGGTAGAGGTGATCAATATCCTGTGGCTACCAAACTTTAATTTGGCAACACCAACAACGCAATCGAGTATGAAGGCTGTATTATGGATTTGAATCTAGCCCAATCCATGTCTATCAAACACCTAATCATCTTCGGAGATTTTGAGCTGGTCATCAGACAGACTACCGGCGCATATCTCACCAAAGAACTATTTTTGCTGCCCTACCATAGGTAAGTCCTCAAAATATCTCAGGAATTCGAAGTAATAACCTTCGTTCACATTCCTCGGGGTCGGAATGACTTTGCTGATGCATTAGCAACGTTGGCTTCATTAATCCGCATGTCCGATAAGAGTGGATTTCCCAACATTCAGTTCACTATTCAGAAAGCCCCGACATATGGGAATTATGTGGGAGAAGTATCAGATGAAATACCTCCTGTCAAGCAGCCTTGGTTTCAAGACATCAAGGAATATCTCCGTGATGGATCCACACCTGCTGGTGTAAGTCAATCAGAGCGAAAATGGATTCTCAGAATGGCCATGAAGTTCTATTTGAGCGGAGATGCATTTTATAAAAGGGATGCTGGAATAGGCCTGTTAAGATGCCTCGACAATGAGCAAGCCCAAAGACTAATGGATGAAGTACATGGCAGAGTCTGTGGTCCACACATGAGCGGCCATCTGCTGGCTAAGAAGATAATCTGAATAGGACATTACTGGATCTCGCTCAAAGCTGATTGCAATGGTCACATCAAGAGATGCTTTCAATGCCAAATATATGGAAATGCCATTCACGTTCCTCCAAGTGAGCTGCAGAACATGAGTTCACCATGGCCTTTCTCTATGTGGGGAATGGACGTAATAGGTCCAGTGGAACCCAAGCCAGCAATGGTCATCGATTCATCCTTACTATGACCGATTACTTCACCAAATGGGTCCAAGCAGCCTCTTTTCCCAAAGTCACAAAAGAGGTTATCATCTATTTCATCAGAAATAATGTCGTCTGTCGATATGGACAACCGGAGGTGATCGTATCAGACAACGCCAAAAACCTGAACAATCAAATGATGGTGGATCTGTGTAGTAAGTTCCACATCAAGCATCTCAATTTTGTCATCTATCGGCCCAAGATGAACAGTGCTGTTGAAGCGGCCAATAAAAATATTAAGAAGATCATGCAGAAAATGTCCGCCAATCACAAAGACTGGCCTGACATGCTGCCTCTAACTCTGTTAGCATACAGGACGTCAATGCGCACCTCTACTATGGCTACCCCCTACTCGTTGGTCTATGGCATGGAAGCAGTCCTTCCCATAGAAGTAGGGATGGAATCTTTGCGAGTGTTGATCGACACTCAAATAGATGAAGATCAATGGTTGCAAGTTTGGTATCATCAACTGTCTCTGATAGATGAAAAGAGAGCTACGGCCATTTTCCACGGACAGTTATACTAGCAAAGTATCGCCAGATCCTACAACAAGAAGGTCCGAATCCGGCAATTCAGAGAAAATAACTTGGTACTAAAGAAAATCCTGGCCAATCAAGATGAAGCCAATGGAAAATTTGCCCCAAACTGGGAAGGCCCTTTCATTGTCAAAGAAGTGTTGACTGGGGGCGCTATCAAACTGCAAGAGATGGATGGGACCGAGTTTCCCCAAATCATCAATTCAGACACCGTGAAAAGGTATTACGTCTGAAGCACATGCATACTCGCATCCGGGTCCTACAAATCAAATTAAGTTTGGTTTTTCACTAGAAAGCCAGAACTACGAATGACCTGATCTCCCTCAACCCGGGAGTACGTAGGCAGCCATTTCTGGAGCGGTCAAACCAAATAAAAGCTCAAAAAAAACATCAAACCAAATTCAAAATCCAAGATAAATATTTTCAAACCTACATCCTGGCACTAGCCAGAACTACGAATAACCTGATCTCCCTCAACCCGGGAGTATGTAGGCAACCCCCTACGGCGCGGTTTGACCTTCAAGAAAAATAAAACTATAATACAAGACCAGTTCCAAGACACCAAAGACAAATAGAAGCTAAATTTTATCAAACTACCCTGGTCAACAGGCCCATCTGAGATACTCCCCGACATCTCAACTGTCAGTCCATCAAGGAGGAGATCAAGATACATCAACAACTGCGAGTCACGAAAGAGGTGGTAATCACTCAGCAATGATAATACATCTCCAGTCAGGGAAGTGCATCAAAAATATATTTCTCTGATATAGAAAAACTGCTTTATATACATAATGCCCTGTACATGATAAAAATGGCTGATCTAGTCTGTATAGGAAAAATAAAGCTAGTCTATGGACCCAAGGATAAGTGGGTCAGCAATGCCGACATGGCATCTCTCTCTAAATATGGTGGAGCAGACGTAAGTGCAGTCCACTCAGCCTCTATACGGCCCAGAACATCCACAGTCATCTGCAAGGTGGCATTGTGGTCATCAATATAAGCACTCATCTCGGTGATCAAACCATGAGTTTAAGATCGAAGAGCAGTACTATCAGTAATATGGAAATCACGGGAAGCTATAGCCTCATCCCTCTCCGCAAAAGCTGCGTCTCGAGCAATCAAAGTCTCCTCGATCTCAACATATGCTGCATCCCTAGCCGAGTGAATCTCGTCTCACTCTACAACTGTAGTATCCAGAGTAGAGCGGAGCTCGTGTAATACCCGAGAATTTCCATATATTATTAAATAAATATATTAATAGAAATGAATATTTATTTGAATATAAATAATTTTGTGAGTTAACTCAATTATATTAAATTGAATAACTATAATAATTGAGGAAAATATGAAGTTATCATAAACTTGGAAAGCCTTGTGTGGCACTGTGATGAGAAATGTTAATAATGATATTAATCGCCGAAAGAATTATTAAGTGAACAATTAATTTATATTAATTGTTAATTTTGGTTAAGTTATAATATGTGATTATTATTAATGCAAGAAATATAATAATAATAATAAAACACTTGTTCATAAAAATGCTGAGAATTATGTTTGTTAATGTGATAATTAATCCTATGGTTATTAATTAAGTGTTATTAATAATTATGAGGAATGAATGAATTAATATTATTGTTATTTAATTGATAAGATAAGTGAATTATTAATTTCTATGTGCAAGCATGCGAATTTATGGTACCTAACCATATATTATATGAAGCATAATGTGACTATATTATATACATAAACTATATAGTAAAGTTTATTGAGTTATAAGAATTACATGAAATGTGTATGTAACAAGGTAAGTGTGTGAACATTAAAATAATACATCACAAGTATAGTAAATAATTGTTGAATTGTAGGAGCCTATAATAAATGAGATAGTGTAATGTGGTAATATCTGATAAAATTATATCGGATATTAACAAAATGTACATGGATTATATGTTAAATATATGTATCCCTACTTGCTACATTGTAATATTTGTTACCTATTAAAGGTGCATTGTGACTCAAATTATAACATAAGTATATGTTATGTATGTATAATAGTTTAAGTGTGGAGTGTTACAAATGCTGAGATACCATTCCTTGTCCCATAATGATAGACACAAACCTTGTACACGTGAATAGCATTATGAAGTCTGAGGCCTATATCCCACAAACTCAGCAAACATTTCATAGCTTTCATAGCTCATGATGATCAAGGATGTGGGATTCATGATGAATCTAACAACTAATTACCTACCCTTTGATAACCTCCATGCAATTTGACAATCCGTTAGTTTGTATTGGAGTGTATAAGCATTGTCTGGATAATATATTTTCTATAAATTAAGCCCCTTCTCTTCACATATCATTTGTTGAGAAAATTCTTGAGTGTTGAGAGAGAGCATATATATCAGTGTGAAGTGTTCTAAGAGTTGTGGAGTTCAATTCAAACTTAGATTGCATTAACAGAGGTATAATGAGCATTTCTTGTATTCCTTTTCATTCTCTGTGAAAAACTTCTAGTTTTGAATTCCAATTTCTTAAGTATATTAAATTAGATTTCAATTGGGTTGAAGAATGTTATTTAGTTGTTATATGGACATACATACATGATTGGGATTTCAATATAGCTTCCATGTTTTACATTCTTGTTCTCCATTCTCATTTTTCTGTCAAGAACTCCATTTTCATTTTCTGTCAAAATCAAATTCTTGATTCTTGTTGCAATTCATGCCAATTTGGATTGGGATATGTTTCTTAGCTGCTATATGGACTTATAAGTATAATAGAAGTATTATGTGGTTGATTGAAACTGATTTCGTGAAGTAATTTCGTGATATGGGTTGGAACAGTCTGCCGCGAGTCGGCACAGGTGCGCAAGTTTTGCACTGCGCAGCTGTGCAACTGCGCCAGCAACCTGCTGCAGATTTTGCTTTTTGCTTGATTCTGCTACGTGATAGTTTACTTTAATAACTTAGATGAACATGTTAGCATGAGTACTACCTATACATGAGTATATCAACATGATGTGCACGTGTGTTGCTATAATGTCATGCAAGATTAATGGAATGACGAATAGCGTTGAAGTAAATTTCAAGTTTCCTAAACAAACTTTAACATATATAGACCATGAATACATTCTGACTTTTGAGACATGCTAGTATGACTTAGAAACACATGAAGTGCATGTTAGCTTATCTATATAGGTTCCGTGATATAATATGAACATGTGAACCTAACTAGTGCGCCTGAATATGTAAGTTTTGAAAGATATGGACATGTAAATGCCATATATACGTTCTGATGTTATGTGCATCTTTAGATGACTTTGAAATGCATGGAAGGCATGTTGACTTGCTTATATATGTTTCATAGTATGACATGAGCATGTGGACTTCATTTGCAAACTTTACTAAGTGAAAGTGTAAGTTTGAAACGTAAATCTTAACATGTTATTGTGAGTCCCGTATTCTGATATTTATGGACATATGTGATAGTACTTTTAGACTCACTCTTGCATCATACATGTATACATACCATGATTAGGTATCGTGATTCGAATTTAGCATAAACAAAGCATGTTTTTAACTAATAATTGTGATAGTCACATATATGGAATGCGAATACTCATAAGTATGCTTAATATAAATACCTTATGTGTTTTAAAAGCGAGCATGATAGGCTTTGTAAATTCCATGATCTTGAATGACCGTAAGTGTCGACTTAGAATCTATATCACATATGTTTGGAACAATGGAAGGTTATACGAATATAAAAAAACTCTTTAACATGTATATATACTATGTGACATATTTGAATCCGATTTCGACGGTTAACTTATAGTAATGCTATAACTTGCTAAAATAGAGTATGTTTGCTATTTGTTATAGTCTCACATGATAGTAATGATGTATGAAGGCGATTAACTTGAGAAGAGGAACGTTAATGATAAAAGATATTAAAAGTCGAGACTTGTGAAATTGTATGATACTATAAGTATAACTGTGTCGCTGGGTCAAGACTTAGCTTATGTGTTAATCGTATATACGAGATGAGATATAATGTTAAGCTATATAACTAATGCATATCATATATACGTAACTATATTACGATAGGATTCAAAAAGTGTTGATTAATTTACGGGGATAAACTACGCTTAAGGCAAGTTTCCTAACTTACACTCTTTTACGGTGCAAGTATTCTATCCTTGTATATTGCGAACTAGTTTCTTTACTTAATCGTTTGAAATGAATTAGCATACTTGAACTCTTATTTCATTAAAGCTATTATTCATGTTGAATTTGGTATTGTTCTTGAATATTGTGAAAGTGTATATGCCATTTGATTCGGCTAGACTTATATTATTAAAAAGCGACCCAAATCAACTGATTGGTGCGGGATCTTGTATTTGACTGAGAAGAACAACCTTCTTTGAAGGGAATATATAATTGTCGGAGAACCGATGTACGCACTTGAGTATGATTGATTGTTATGCGTAACGTAGGGTACTTTAGGCTGATCACCTGTTGTACCTATTTTTGTTGGATTTTTAGTTTAATACTGTTAATTCTAGTAGAAGTTCATAGTCCTTAGTGACTGCTCAGTATTCAGTTGTCTTGAAATCTTGAATTAATTTATTATTGAATCACGTTGATATTATTCTGTCCTTAGCGACTGTTATTGAGAACTGTTGATATTCTTGTTATCCTTGAACTATCAAACCTTACTATACCCTTTCGAGAATTGAGAATTTTATTACACACCCTTATTGTATATTACTTGCTGGGCAATTTGTGCTCATTCTTGCTTTTCCTAAAACATTTCAGTTAAGGCAGAGCAGTACGGACCTTCGAGCACAGATAAGGGCAAGGGAAAGGCTACTGAGTAGCTTTAATTATGTAGGACTTATGATTGTAATAAAGAACTTATGATATTATGTACTAGTTAAGGTTATTATTGCTTAAGATATGTCTAAGCTATGTAATCACTGTTTAAGTTACGAGACCTTGGGACGTGAATAAATTATATTATTTAAATATAATTTATTCGATAATAGTTGTGTATTATTCCGCTGTGCGATGCGACATTTAGTCGTATTATTATTGTGATGTATTACTATGAGCACGTGATGAACCGAATTTAAGAGACCAAGTGGCGGTCCCGAATTTGGGGGCATCACAGCTCGTCCTGCTCAATCAATCCAGCATCCAAAGCAGCCCTGAGACCATCTCTCTCAGCAAAAGCTAAATCTCTGTCAGACAAGGCAGCCAACATCTGTGCTTTAGATGAGTCTCGCTCAAAGGTCATCCTGAATAGTGAGTCTTCTAAAGCCGGATTTGTCCCCACAAAAATGGTCGGGGAATCACTAACCAGAGCAGCGGTCAAACCCGTGAACAGCTCATCCTTGGTAGGAGAATCTGGATCCTTCATGGGCTCGTCCTCGTCAGAGTCCACACTAAGAGATGAAGAAGCCTCTGCTACCACTCCTATCTCTGCCTCCAACCATGCAGAATACTCCGGAGAACAGCCCGAATGGCTACTGGAGAAATCAGCCCTCTCCCGATGAGTCCAACACTCATATACTCTGACCAAGTCGGCAGATGATATGGAAGAAGCCGACATTCTATGATCAGCAGACCCCTCGAAATAGTTCAAACTCTACAGCTGATCAAATTGACACATGACTGCCAAAGGATGATAGGTAGTCACTCCTCTCAAACCCGCTAGGGGCAAATAATTCAGGCCAGATGCATGAGTGACAAAGCTATATGGGGATGCTAGCCCTAAGCATGGCAAGATCACAAACAGATGCTCAACATCTGATAAAAATGCCGACCAAGACTCTGCATCAATGCACTCCGCAGGCTGAAAAGAGAAAGCTCTGGATGTCTTGTGAGTAAAGCAAAAACCCATAGGCCTGAAGGATCCAATCAGTCGTATATGGGACATCATATATACAGCAACACTGAGCTGCCCCTAAAAAACCCCTCTAGATGGGTACTACAATACGTGGCGGATCTAAATGTCTCAGCCAATATCATCAGGATGATGGTGCTACCCTGTCTAAGGGCTCTAATCACTACTACCAATCCCACATCTAGATGATCCAATCGCAACGGCATGTAGACATATGCCACCACACACATAAGTATAATGTCTATCTCTGTCGTGGCGACCATTATTGTCAAGCTCGCCAAAGCGCTCAATTAAGAAGTCCATAAAGATCACATGCCCCGAAATGATCTCATCCATGACTACACTCTGACGGAGATCAGTCAACCTGATAAACGGCCTACTCATATCACTAATCGTCGCTCGAGCACACGACAACTCTAAATCTAAGCCAGTAAATCTCTGGTACTCCTCCAGAGTTGGCGTCAGCTCACGCCGTTCGAAGCAAAACACCTGTCTGTCGATAATCCAGCAGGGTAGAAGGCCCTCAACAAATCTGACTGGAACCCGATAATCTACAAGGGCCAATGAATGCCCCAACATCTGGTCCACAGCCCCCCTAGCATGAAAGGGTAGACTATTATACCAAGACCTCAGTGATGCTGCCACCGTAGATGGTTGTAAATGCTCAATACGGTTGACTGCAGACGACGTCATCTGTAGCACCGTACCACAAGACCGTCCAGAGGTCAATTCAAAACACATCTGTCTGAATGCATACACATGACATAATACATGCATGATGGCAGTAATATAAACATGATGCAGAAGATAAGATATGACAGGAATATCTATAAAAAGCTATCTATTGCATACAACATCCTTGTATTCTGATACAAAGTGAAAGGAAGAATACAAGGAAAATGGGGCACCACCACCCAACTACTACAGTGGTATATCAAAATGATGGCATAAAAGTCGAATAGCCAAAATAGTGGCTGACCAAAAAGTATAGCTCCAATAGCTATTAGAGGAAGTCATAGACATCAGTGTCGAATTGATCAACCTGCTCCATCTCCTCTGTCTGCACAAAGCTGCTAGGATCAGGCACATCTGGGCGATATAAGGGAGGATCTGCCCCTGTATAGCTGCTGCTAAATGGACCTGAAGAGGGACCTGCTTCTGAGCTGGATGGGTTAAAAGAAGATGCCTTTGATGGATCTCGGCCAAGGTGCCTGATAAAGAAACGAGCCTGCTCCAACTCCCTGGTCAGATCTGCTATCTGGTCTGCATGAGTCGGCTCCCTGAGGTAAGCTATCCAATCCGTCATCATCATGGATCCTGGCACCATATCTGCCATAAACTGGGTAGCCCGAGTCTGAGCTCCAATAGTACGAGAACACCAACATCTGCCAAATGCCTCCTGGCTGTACGGACCCTCTAATAGGGTAAAGCCATCAATGCCCTCCAAAGGGATGTCTATCAAAGGCACAGTCAATGGCCAATGATGCCAAGCTGGAGGAACAATGGTAATACAGATCTCTCCCGTAATGCTTCTTATAGCATGCTCTCCAAGATAGAGCTCCCAACCTTCTGCCGTCAACAACGGTACCCTGCGGGTCGATAAGTCAAACTCCCGGCCAGTAGGGACTCTTCCGTCGAATTCAACGGTCAAGTGCTCGGATGTGTACGACGTCCAGGTGATCAAATCCACCGTCAAAAGCTCCAACTAAAGACGGGCATAAGTGAATCCCTCAGCAACAGGGACCTCCGTCAAAGTGGAGTGATGTCATCTTCGTCCTGGCGGATAGGTCTCCAGACTTAAAGTAGTAGTGGGCCGTAGGAAAAGAAGCCTCTCGAATGCCCAAAGCTGACCATGCAAATACCAAAAGTCCTCAGTGATCAAGACTGATAAAAATGTTGAAATCAAAAAGGTACAGAAAGATGTACTTACTAGCAGGAATGGGTAAAATCCTAACCAAGCCTCCGTCGTACCCTCCGAAAGTATGCGTATGCCCCGAAGAAAATAGGCAGAGGTATAGGAGCCCCAATCATAGTCACTGAGGTGCTCTACATATCGAGTGGCGCTGATCAAAGCGAAGGACACAGTAGATGAGTTGTCCGCCACGAAACAACCCTTGATGATCGACAAAAACAATCGCCTCAGAATACGATCTATAGCCCTCTGGTCATCAGGCAGAGGCAACTGCAAAGTCCCATATTGGGTATCTATACTCAAGGGACCAGATCGGACTGCCCGACCCTTGAATGCCGTCATCGGGACTCCCAGCAGAGACCAAACGATAGCGGGCGAAATGTCAGTCATGACAGGCACTGACTCGCCCTCGAACTCAATGCCGATGATAAATCTCCAGTCCATAAGAGTCAACATCACCTCGCAATCCAGCAAATGAAGGGACTGAGTCTGGTGGAACCAGCACTCACAAAGCCCTCATATACCCCCAGGGGCAACGGCGGGGAAGGATCGAGAAAAAGGCCTAAAATCCCCAGCTATCTACAATCTCCTTGTAATCTTCATGCAAAGTGTGATATAGGGAGTGCACGCTAAACCAGTTCCCTCGAGGCTGCGTAAAGCTGGGAACCTGCATAAAATAAAATAAAAACCAACCCAAGTTAAAAACCTGAGCCCCGAAAATGGCAAGAAGGAAGAAAAGAATCCAGAGAGAAGAAAGACTTCAAGTCACCTTGTTGGCGTGAAGATATCTCGAAGGATGGCGACTCAAGTCCCCCAGTAGCTCCTGAGTAGGCACAGTAATGCCTGGGACCTCCGCACGTGGAGCCTGAGCGGGAGCAGGAATGGCAAAATAAGCTTCCTCATCATCAATATCCAACGGCTGCTCGTCCTGTGCTGGATGAATCCTACCCTCTACCAGTCTACGAGGCATCCTAGCTGGACGTGGCTGTAGCACAGCAAAAGTCCTCCCTACGTCTAATACCCAAGGAGAACCTACTAGGACTGTCGGGTCTATCACAATCCATCTACGGCAACAAGTCTCCAAATCACCTCAGAAAGGGTGCGGTAAGCCTAAACCCTGTGGCTTATCATTTTCAATTAGTCCAGCATATATCTCTAGGTCCTAAGACATGCATGGGTCAGTCAGAAATACCCACTAAAGTCAAAACTGCATGTTTTCAAAACCTAGAAATTCAAAACCAGCATGGGTCAGTAAAAAAAAATTCCCCACAGAGTCAAAAATGTATGTTTTTTCAAAGCCTAAGATTTTAGAAAAATTTCGCCAGAGTCTCCTTTGTAAAATAGACTGTCCACATGCACACAGGTATGCCTAGGTGGCCATTTAGTAGCACACCTACCCAAAAATAGAAACAGTTCATATTTATGAAAAAAAATAAAAAATCAACCTCACATGGTAGCCAAATTGCCATAGACATTTTTAGTTGAAAATCCAGGCTCACTAGGCCTCAAAAAAGATGACTAAACTGATCAAAAAGTACAAATTTGACTGTCTCAAAACCTGAATTTTCTTACATCCAAACATGCATTACAGTAAGATATGCATACATATGTAGTCAAAAAAAAATTATAGGTCATATAGGCATACATTTTTTATACATTGCGTCTAAAAGCACCCTAGGCGGTTCACATAATTTTAATAGTCAAAAACTATGAAAAAAGTATGTAAAACGTTACCTGCGCTGTGCTGAACGCATACGAACTGACAGATTCAAAAAATAGCTGTCCAAGCTCCGTCGATCTGAAAAAGAAGACCGAAATCTTTTCGAAACTCAAAACGGGAAACTTGCAAAATGAAAATCCCGCAGCACATTAAATAGGCCAGGTAGCCGCACCTCCACCTACGGTAGCCCAGGTGGGTCCCACTTCCCTTGGGCCCGATTCGGTTCGAGTCAAAACAGAGTTTAAACGGGCTGCCAAGTCAAATTTGAAGAGAAATCACTACGCGATTGAGCAGTTTGGCCAGAAATCCTGTGTTTAAGTAGCATAATCCTAACGGAAAGGGAAATTCCATGAAGACCCTTGGTATTTATCCCAGAGCCTTTTTAGGGGATTAACAAGTCAAACTACAGAAAAACTGTGCAAGAATTGCGCAAAACTGCCAAAAATTGGCATTTTTTGAAGTTCGGGTACTGACCGAAGCAGTTTAAGCGGTTGGCTTAGCCCCACAAAGTTCAGGTACTGACCGAAGCAGTTTCAGCCATTGGGCCATCCCCAGCGAAGTTCGGGTACTAACCAAAGCAGTTTCAGTCGTTGGCTCAGCTCTAACGAAGTTCGGGTACTAACCAAAGCAGTTTCAGCTGTTGGCTCATCCCCAGCGAAGTTCGGGTACTGACCGAAGCAGTTTCAGCCGTTGGCTCAGCACCAGCAAAGTTTGGGTATTGAGCAAAGCAGTTTTAACTATTGGCTCAGCCCCAACGAAGTTTGGGTACTGACCGAAGCAGTTTCAGCCGTTGGCTCAGCCCCAGCGAAGTTCGGGTACTGACCGAAGCAGTTTCAGCCATTGGCTCAGCCCCAGCGAAGTTCGGGTACTGATCGAAGAAGTTTCAGCCATTGGCTCAGCCCCAGCGAAGTTCGATTACTGATCGAAGTAGTTTCTATCATTGGCTCAGCCCTAGCGAAGTTCGGGTACTGACCGAAGCAGTTTCAACCGTTGGCTCAGCCCGAACGAAGTTCGGGTACTGACCAAAGCAGTTTCAGCCGTTGGCTCAGCCCTAGCGAAGTTCGGGTATGGACCGAATCAGTTTTAGCCGTTGGCTCAATCCCAGCAAAGTTTCGATACGGATCGAAATACAGTCCAACCGTTGGCTCAACCCCGACCAAGCAACAGAAGGGATCCGGTGACGGAAGCAATTATAATAATCCATCACAAAGGATAGATTTTGTTATACACATCCTCAAAGGGATCATTGAGGTTGCATCCATCAGATCAACCTCAGTCAGAATCTATAAAGCTATCACGGAGAACTTCATCCCCAATAGATCCAGACGAGGACAATCTATGATAGCTCATCTTCGACAATTTCATCCCCATCAGAATCAATGATTTCATCCTCAGCAGGAAATGACAAAATTAGTTCGCGGTAACTTCCCAACAACATCAATGGATGCACATAACAACGTTATCCCCAGCAGAGTGATAACGTAGGCAGCTAACAGAAGCCCCATTCCACTCAAAGACGCCCAGCCTTTGAACCAGCTCTGGCACTTTTTATTTCCAGTGTCTACTAATTTTTATCCTGTCCATCCCATTACATTGCATGGACATGATAAGCAGGGCATCTGTAGATACTCAAAATTTTCCTTGCCCCAACACTAACACTGTATTAGGGCAAAACCATCAATCAATTCAAATCCGGCCACCAATGTCGGTCCTTCAATTCAAATCTGGCCGCCAATGCCGGTCCTTTAACTCAAAACTGACTGCCAGTGCCGGTCCTTAAACATAGATCTGATCCCCAATATCGATAACCTAAATCCGATCCCCAATATCAGTATTCCATCCAGCTCCGATCTCCAATCGGACTATCAATCCAGCTTCGATTTCTAATCGGACAGTCAATCCAGCTTCAATTTCCAATCAGACCGTCAATCCAGCTCTGATCTCTAATTAAATCATTAATCTAGCTTTGATCTCCAATCGGATAGTCAATCTAGCTTCGATCTCTAATTGGACCATCAATCCAGCTTTGATCCCCAATCAGACTGTCAATCCAGCTCCAATCTCTAATCAGACCTTCAATCCAGCTTCGATCTACAATCGGACCTTCAATCCAGCTCCGATCTCCAATTGGACCATCAATCCAGCTCCGATCTCTAATTCGACCGTCAATCTAGCTTCAATCTCCAATTGGACAGTCAATCCAGCTCTGATCTCCAATCGGACCATCAATCCAGCTCCGATATCCAATCGGACCGTTATTCCAGCTCCGATATCCAATAGGACAGTCAATCCAGCTCTGATCTCTGATCGGATCATTAATCCATCTCCGATCTCCAATCAGACCATCAATCCAGCTCCGATCTCCAATCATACTGTCAATCCAGCTCCGATCTCCAATCGGACTGTCAATCCAGCTCCGACCTCTAATCAGACCGTTAATCCAGCTCCAATCTCCAATTGGACCGTCAATCTAGCTCTGATCTCCAATCAGACCGTCAATCCAACTCTAATAGTTAATCGGACCATCTATCTAGCTCTGATCTCCAATCGGACCGTCTATCTAGCTCTGATCTCCGATCGAACAGTCAGTCAAACCCCGATCTCAATATCAGGCCTTCAAGTCAGCCCCGGCATCAACCCGAGATGTATAGTTCAACCCTGACATCAACCTAGGATGTGTTAAGTTATCCCCGATCTTATCCCGGGAAGTACAAATAAGCCTCGGCGTCAAGCCGAGAAGTGCAGTTCAGCCCCAGAGACAATCTTAAGAAGTCACTTCCATCAAAGGTCGTGCCGACACCACAGGCAATCTCGAGAGGGGAAAACGGTCATTTTATCCAACCCTCAACAGATTCGGTCAAACTCAAGCCAAATTAATGCCATCGAAGTCAGAACAAACCACAACAATATCCCGAGTGCCAATAGCGCAAAACAGCTCAATAGACAAACTACGGGGAATCAAAGAGCTGATTATGAACCCATCTTCTTGGACCCATAAATTTTTTTATCCCATGTCATTGCGACACTCTCGGCAAGGGCTTTTCGAAAAGGTATCGTACGCCTCAAACGGACGCTCCGATCAAAAGTTTGAAAGTTTCGACTTCGAATACGCGTTGTTCGGAGTGCATGTACTTCAAGACGACAGGGCACGGCACCGCGGGCCCAATCTGGGGAGCCGTACCTCTACCTGCGACAACCATAGGTAGAGCTAAGGCTCCCTGGCCTATAAATAAACGTGCACCCCCTTTCACTTTAAAGTTTAGAAACGCAGCGAAGCTCTGCCCGCCTAATTTTTTGACTTTTACACCTCTTCCAAACCTAAATATTTTCACTCCAACACGTAGATATACCCATATACTACCACATATCAGAAAATAACTGGTAAATTTGGACGTATAGAGCCTACGATTTGGCAAAAAGCCCGTATTGTAGTCAATTATAAGTATTTTTACGATCAAAAAGTCAATACTACTACTTTGCACTGTTTTCCACTTGCACACGAAGTTTTATCTTCTAAATATGCCCAGAACTTAGTTCCGTGGCCGTTTTTGTCAAAATTTGGTACATTTTTGTACATAAACGCAAAGTTTTGCATTTCTACAACTCGGATTGATGATCCGTCAGCTTCAGCAGTCTCAATGCAGTAGCACACACATTTTTGGCAACTCTGCCGGACTGGGTTGTCTTCACAGTCTGGGTTTGGCCCTTTTTGTATATATTTAACTGCAAATGGACTTACATTTTAATTTTGTCAAGCCTGGATATCAAATCCGTGGTAGTTTACCGCTTTCATATATATTTACGCATATATAAGCAAATTTCACCATCACTGGTACTCATATTAGTCCTGGTTGACTATATTTCTGTCAATATTTATATATTTTCAGTCCGGCCTGGATTACTTCGTGGTCATTTTATTGCTTGTGCACACTTTGCCATACTGGGTGCTCTCCCCAGTCACTGGTTAACTACTTTTCTGTCAATTTCAATTCTAGTACGGGCACCGGCGTGAAAATCCATCGCCCTTATTACTATTTCTATATATATATATATATATATATATTTCATTTCTGTCACAACCTGGATTATTTCGTGGCTATCTACAGTTTTTTTATATATAAATATATATCTTTCAATTCCAGTCCGGGCTTGCGAGTGAAAACCCATCGCCCTTCATATATAGGCTCAACGAAGTCTGTCAAAGCTTTCAATCAATCAAATCAATAGGCCCAATTTTCAGACAGCATTCACTCACGTATTCACAATTTTAAGGGAAATATTGAAAAGATGTGGTACCGTGTTTACACGGGAGTCATGGGGTGCCTAACACCTTCCCCACACTTAACCAAGCCCCCGAAATCAAAACTCCAATTTCAAAGATCAAGTTTCGACAGTATCCACAATTGGGCCTCTTTTCAAATCAAACTCGGTTGAGTTGGTACAACCATTTTCCAATCTACCAACTGGTGACTCTAAACGTTCAAATCGTCAACATAAACACATGTTGGCCTCTTTCCTAAAACTTCAAAACCTTTTTCCTAAATAAAAAGAATGGGGGTAGAGAGAACATAGGAAGATCAATTTGAGGAAACCCGGGTTAAGAACCTACCCGTGGGGTTCTTGAATTTTCCAAAGTCGACAGACCACATACATGAACATCCCTGTACTGAATGCGTGGTCTGTGCAGTTAAAGATGTCAGCCGATCGGAGTTGGACGTACAGTAGGATACACAGTGATGGGAGGGGATTAGTATCAGCTTATCGTAATGGGGTGTCAGATTTCTTGAACAAAGCAATAGATCATGTTGATGATTCGAACGAAAAGATGCGCTACCCGTGTGTTAGTGTAAAAACCTAATCTGGAAGAAAGTCAACGAGATTAAATTCGACTTATTTTCCCATGGATGGGTACTTCGTATGGACTCATTACGGGAAATCAACTGAGCAGATAGATATTCTACGAGATTCATACGCTAAAAACTATGATCCAGTGGAGATGTTGGTCGATGCTTATGGCCCTACTAATATTGACTGGGCTGAAAATGAGCCTTCTTCAAGTAGTGCTAAGCAAGTGCCAAATGATACAGCTACTATCTTTTACAAGTTGCTATCTGAATCTGGGGTCTCGTTGTATCTAAAAAATGATATGAACACCAAGCTTTCTGCAATGACGATGCTCTTACACTACAAGAATGAGCACGAGTGTAGTGAAAGAGGTTTCAATGATTTGCTTGCCATAGTTGGAAAGTTATTACCCAAGGATCATACTCTTCCTGCGTATTATTACGAAGTGAAGAAGATGGTTAAAGGATTAAATATGGGGTATCAAAAAATTGATGCTTGCGAGTAGGATTGCATGTTATACTATGGGGAGGACATTGATAAGGAACAGTGTGATATATGCAGCTTTTTGTGCTACAAGGTGACAAAACGCTGGGGGAAGGAGAAACAGTTTCACAGGAAGATCTTACGGTACTTTCCACTTGCGCCGAGGCTTCAGCGGCTGTTCATGTCATCTCATACAGCTCAACATATGAGTTGGCATTGAACAAGGGATGTCGTGCCTGGTCAGCTGACTCACCCAGCGGATGGAGATGAATGGAAGATATTTGATGCAAATTATCCTGAGTTTGCAGAAGAAGTCAGGAATGTTAGGCTTGGCATGGCTACTGATGGCTTTTTCCCTTTCAATAATTTTAGCCAGCCGTACTCAGTTTGGCCAGTGGTTATGGTCGCTTATAACCTTCTACCGTCGATGTGCATGAGGGATCCGTATTTATTCTTGACTTTACTCATACCGGGGGATAAAAGTCCTACAAAAGACATTAACGTGTACCTTCGACCGTTAGTAGATGAACTAAAGATGTTGTGGGAGACAGGGGTCCAGACGTATGATAAATCAAAAAACGAGAATTTTGTGATTAAGGCAGCCCTATTATGGACTATCACTGACTTTCTGGCTCTTGGGATGGTTAGTGGTTGGTCAACTCACGGGAAGTTATCCTGTCCAGTGTGTATGGGGGATGTTCAAGGCAATCAGTTGCAGGATGGGTGGAAATGTACCTTCTTTGGAACTGCTCGTAGATTCTTTCCTCTTGATCATAATTACAGAAAGATGTCTGCATAGTTTAACAGAAAGACAGAGAAGAATGGGGTTGTTGGTCGACTGTCGGGCAGTGAGGTCTTAGGCTGGTTGAACCAGCTTGATTTTCCTTTCCCGGGGAAGGAGTACAGCAAATTGAGAGCAGCCGGGTACGGGAAGACTCATAATTGGACACACTCACCCATATGGTTTGAGTTGCCATATTGGGGCACACTTTCAGTTCATCATTTGTATAGATGTCATGCATACCGAAAAGAATGTTTTTGAGAACTTGTTTTACACCGTGTTAGATGCGAGTGGTAAAACCAAAGACAATGACAACGCTCGAAAAGATTTGGAGGCATTGAACATTAGGCTAGAATTGTGGCTTCGCTCTAACAATACGAAACCTAAAGCTCTATATTGTCTTACTAAGCAACAAGTTGAAAACGTGTGTAAGTGGGTTAGTGGGTTGAAGCTTCCAGATGGATATGCGTCGAACATAACATGTTGTTGTAAGGTCGAGCAATTGAAAATTTTTGGATTCAAGAGTCACGATTATCATATATTCATACAAAAGTTGATCCCAATTTCATTTCGTGAGATGTTACCCAGAAAAGTTTTAGATGCATTGACCGAACTTTCAAATTTCTTTCGAGATCTTTGCTCAACTGTAATTAAGTACACTGATGTGGAGCAGATGGAGAAAAATATTGTTAATACCATTTGCAAGCTCGAAATTATCTTTCCTCCAGGATTCTTTGACTCGATGGAACATCTGCCTATTCATCTACCGTATGAACTAAAACTTGGAGGACCAGTGCAATATTGGTGGATGTATCCTTTTGAGAGGTAATATAAACTACAAATTTCTTTATGTTGCTCATCATATTAATAATACTCTTATATATTTGTCAGAATATTTATCTTAGGTGTATGTGTCGATTAAAATAAAAGGTGAAGAACAAAGCTCGTGTAGAGGGTTCTATTGTTGAACGCTATACGGAGGAAGAGTTTGTCAACTTCTGTTTATTGTATTTTGACAATGTTGTCTCAACGAAGCACAATCGTTTAAGTAGAAATGAGGTCGTTAGTCCATTGTCTCATACTGATGATGAGTTAGTTGTATTCACATATTCGGTTAAGCCTTTTGGCCATGAGACGCAGACTTACTTAAGCGATAAAGAGTTGAAGATTGTATCTACATACGTGCTTCTAAATATGCCTGAAGTATCTAGATACATCAGGTATGAATAATTATTTACAGTATTTAGTGTAATTTATAAGTGTTGTCATCTATATGTTAAAGACATTTTACTATTTACGCAGTTCATTCGAAGAGGAAGCGTATGCTTCTAACCCAGCTTTTACTGCAGCAGAGTTGGAAACATTCACTACTGTTAATTTCCAACAGTGGTTTAAGCAACGAGTTGAAGAAGAGAACATTTTTGAGCATTTTATAGATGTCATCCAAAGACCGTACAAAGTTGTTAGTTCTTTTCCTGGCTGCATCGTGAATGGGTACAGATTTAGGGTCGATGACTTGAATGAACTCACATCAGTCAATTCTGGGGTTATGGTGTTGGGAAGTTGCTACCAAGATTCTGAGTTCAATTACTATGGACGTTTACAGGATGTGGTTGTGCTCAATTATCACTGGGCTAAAAAGGTAGTTACATTTAAGTGTAGATGGTTTAATACTGAAAAGGGGGTTAAAGTTGATCGTAATAGAATCACAACCGTAGATATCAAGTAGGTGTTAAAGTCTGATAACGTGGTCGTGTTAGCAAGTCAAGCGACTCAAGTGTATTATGCTCCTAATGTCGTAAATACTCGAAGCCCCTGGTACACAGTAGTCACAACTAAAACACGTTCATTTGATGCTGAGAAAATGTTTGGTATAGATGAGGCGTTGCAAGAAGATGTTAGCAACCCTTTGGCCGTAGTGTTCAATGTTGAAGATGTGATGGATACTGATGTCATTGACGTACCTGACGATGAGGATGTCGAGGAAAATGTCATCGTGAGTGATTATGTGGTCGTCGATGATGATAATGATGATGAAACTGATCTCGAAATTGAGGATGAGGAAGATACCGAATCTGAGACTGATATACATGTTGATTCTGATGGGTTTGATGGCGTAAGTAATTGAAAATTAGCATTCATATTAGTAAATACCACATTGTTAAACCTTATATATTCATAATTAACCAATTTGGTTATTGCAGTAGGATATTCATGGCTAGACATAGCGGTGGAGGTCGCCGAGGTGGTGGGTGATCCGGTACGGGAGACGGTAGCCACGACGACGGCTCGTCTTCAGGAGCTAGTAAGTTGTCTTAACTAGGATTTAAATATATCTCAAACTGTATTATTTTTTGTTTATTGACTCAGTTAAATATAATTATTACAAATGTACCTCGTCGACGACACCGAGGGACGAACCTCGGTATCTTAGGTCGTCCGCCGGCAGTTCCACATATAGTACCGGTGGATGTTGCTTCTGGACAGTAAGTGTTAATATATTGTTAATATTTCTGACAGTTATTGCAAAACACAATTCACATAACATATATTGTTATATTTTTTCTGTAGTATACTAGACCCGGTGGCTAAGCACACCCTACAGGCCATCTGTTGGACGCACCTCTAGACTGGGTGCATGTGGTTCAGCCAGTATGTGCGGTACGATGCCACTTTTATGCAGACTGTCTTGCAGGAGTTTCACGTAAGTTAAGCATATTATATTAATTAGTACATAGTTGTATTAGGATGATGAAATCAATTGTTTCTAATTTTTAAACTTTTGTTATAGGTTTATTATAGATTTGACTCGATTATCTCTCAGACAGCTGGCGATGATGTGATTATATCACATGTCTCTAAGAATTACTCTGGCTGGTTGTATGAGATGCGACATAAGGCAGCCCGGGCAGTTGAGGACTAGCCCGGGACCACCATCAGATCTCACCAGCCTTGCATAGTCTCTGATTTAGCCTGGGCGGCTATGTGTGCGCACTGGGATGCTGATAACTTCAAGAAGAAGTCTGAGCAGGCGAAGAAGAATCGTGGTCAGTTCTGCATAGTACTCACCACTGGTTCTCAGTCGTTCGAGGAGGCGAAGACGGTAAGTGCGCTGTATTTAGTTATTTAGTTATCAAGTTCTTACACAAATACTTAATACCTATTTTATGAATGTTTTTATTAGGCCTTGAGTAGGTCCTTGGGTCGAGATCCCACCATTCTAGAGTTTTAGGATAGAGCCTACACGCCTAAGGACGAGCGTGTTTTGTCTTAGGCAGCTATGGCTATACGGGTAAAACTCATCTTACTATTTAGCTTTTAGTAATATTCAATCATAAATAAAATTATATAATTAACACACTTATAAAAAAATAAATTATAGGACCGATTTCAGAGGCTTTGGGACACTCGTATAGCTGAGCTAGAGGCTATTAAGAGGGGTTCTGAGCCGTCAGACTCCGTCACTCCCCTTCCCAATATTGTATTAGATAGGGATGAGGAGCTGAGACTATGGGTCGCATCTCAGGATCCCCCTACTAGCAGTACCGGTAGATATCGAGTGTTGGGTCTGCCAAGGATACTCGCATATACACTCCCTGGAGATAATAATATTTTTTTTGTTTCATGAAATTATCTGAATTTATCACATTATATAAATTATTATTAACAATGGAATTTGTCTCTTTTTGTAGGCTCCAACCATCGCCAGCGTCCAAGAGCACATGTCTGTCCATCTGATACGGGCACTGGCTTGGATGATGAGATCTTCCAGAGGATGATTGGGGCCGTCTCGGATAGGTTCTGTACCGATCCGGTCTTTCATCGTCAGTAGCTGCCGAGTAGATCTCGTCTTCACCAGGTTGCTTAGGAGGTTATAGCAGGGGCCTTCGTAGAGAGTACGGGATTACTGCGGGAGCAATTCGACGCTTTCAGCGGCGAGATGCTCCGGATGGTGATTACCTTCTTGGAGGAGGCTTTTCGTCCTCCCCCGCCTACTCAGGTATTCTTATTATTTATGTTATTTTCATTTAAAGTTAGCTTGTTAATTCTCACATATATACGGACTAATGATTTTTATTTTTAATTTTTTCAACAGGGTGGCGATGGCGGCAGCCTGGCGGCAATGACTAGCGGCTTGACGATGACGACGAGGAGGACAACGGAGATTTTCAGACACCAGACATTCGTTGTCCATCTCCGCCCGATGATGATACTACTAGATTATAGTTCATTTTATGTTATTCATTCTAGTTCATTAGTAAGTATTTATGTTATTCATTTGTAGAACATTTGTACATATTGTACGTAGTTTATATAGTTGCGTCTGTATAATGAGATTACGTTGTATTCATTCATTTGTAGAACATTTTTAGCTTATATTCTTTATCGTTATTGAAGTTTATTTGTTTTCAATTAGTCGATTACGTTTGTTGTTGCGAATTGGTACAGGTTTTTAAAATTATGTTTGTTGTTGCAAATTGGTACAGGTTTTTAGAATTACATTTGTTGTTGAATGTGAAATATATTGTTGTCTGGCTGTATTGGGATAAAACAGGTTACAGGTACATATATGGGTTTAAATACCTGGATATTGTATTTTCAAAAAAATTATTAAATTTTTTTTCTTAATTTCGACATAATAAGCTATTTCCGACGGATATTCCGTCGGATATATAAGGCCAGATTAATTCCCTGATTATTCAATATTTTTTATTTTTCGTCGGAATTAAGTTATTTCCGAGGAAATGTTCCGTCGAAATTAAAAATTAATTACATTTTCTGCAAATTATTTTTTCGTCGTAAATAAGTTATATCCGAGAGATGATTCCGTCGAAAATAACAAGACCTAATCCTCGACGACAGGTGTCCCTCGTACTTAATCCGTCGTAGATAGCCTAGGTCCGACGGAACACCGTTAAAAATAAGGCCGTCGAAAATAGAAAATGTTCGACGAAATTTACAACGGACTTATTTCTGACGCGTATATATACGACAGAATGTCCGACGGAATATTTCGTCTGAAATAGGTTAGGTTTGACCGAATAGGCATATCTCAGAGGGAAAATTCCGTCAAAAATAGAGCTTTTTCTTGTCTACGGTAGATCTGAACTAGAGGGCTATACAGACTCACGTTTCCAAACAGATCAAGATGACAGTAAATCCGTTTCGGGGTATATGTTTACCTTAAACGATGATGCAGTGAGTTGAAAAAGTTCCAAGCAACAAACAGTTGCTGATTCAGTGACAGAGGCAGAGTACATAGCTACAAGTGAAGCTGCAAAGGAGGCTGTTTGGATGAAAAAGTTCATAACTGAACTTGGCGTGGTTCCTAGCATTAGAGGAGCAGTACCTTTATTCTGTGACAACACCGGTGCTGTTGCACAGGCCAAGGAACCCAGGTCTTACCAGAAATTAAAACACGTGTTGCGGCAATTTCATTTGATTAGAGAGATCATTGAAAGAGAAGATGTCATCCTAGAGCGAGTGTACACTCAAAACAACATTGCAGATCCATTTACTAAAGCTTTAACACATCAGCAGTTTGATCGTCACTTAGTGAAGATGGGTATTAGATACCATGGCGATTGGCTTTAGTACAAGTGGGAGATTGAAAGTAGTATGCACACAATCCAATCATGTATGATGATAAAGCATATACTTTATAACAATCTTATTCGTTTATTAATAAAATAATTATTTATTTAAAGGCGTTTATATTATCTACATCATGCTGTTATATTTAAATGTGATAAATCCATAGTTTTAAGTAATATTTTTAGAATCATGATGATGATCATGCTAATGAGATCTAAATTCTTAGATAGCTTAAAACTAGAATAGTTCCAAATCGATGGATTACTAAATAGGGGATTAGTGAATCCGGATAGATTGGTACATACGTTGCTTGCTCTTTGGAAGAGGATGATCGATCTCATGATTATTTGTGTGGAGACACTAAAACAAGTATGTAGGTTCTTATTGGAGAATAAGTACACTGAACGTGGCTCGCTAAGGAATGCCTAATGGAGTTTTATTTTCATATAAATAGGAATTCCTTTAGTGATAGTAGTACAAGAAATCCTTAAACTTGAGATCATCATAGTATCTTATGTATGATGAGTTATACTTTGACATGTCCCTTAAGACCCTGAGGGTATATCAAAGGGTATGCTTGGGTATAATTAATTGTACATGAAGATAATTAATGATCAATAAAGGATCTATAACTTTTAGTAAAAGAAGTGAATGTCCTATGTGATTTGATAAATGACAACTCAGTAGTCCTTGGCCAAGGCAAAATGAAATTAGAAAGTAGTTTCTAATTTGTATTATCAGAGTTTGTGCATTTAGGATCAGAATATATATAATTAAATAAAATAAGACTTGATAGTAAATTCATGTCTTATATTTAATTGGGACATTGTATGGTAGAAGGAATGAATTATACGGTAACTATTTACTCAAAGGTTCTTTTATGATTAATGTTAAAATCTATATTATCTAGAAAGTCGTTGAGCGCTAAGCAGGCTTACCCTTATTGTAGAATAAATATTTATTTAAATGAATTAATGTTAATTTTTTTATTTAAATAAAATTAGAATTGTTCTAATTAATTTATCCACAACCAATTTAATATGGAGTGTAACACCCGAGAAAATCGAAAGTTTATGTAAATAAATTTTATTTGATTTATTGAATAAAATTTGCTTATTTGTTTATTAAACTAAATAAGTAAATCGAAGGTCGTTCTATGACCTACGAAATTTAGAAATGGGGAGGATTCTGGTTACGTGCTAAAAATAATTGATGTGAATTTATAAGACAAAAATTAAAGATTTTCAAAAATAAAAATATTTCTGGAAAAAGACGAAATAGGCACTATTCACTGTTGAAACCCTAAGGGTTAGGGTTGAGACCCTAAGCTTGGTTGAGAGTTCGGAATGTCGAAATGACGTTCTATCGAAAGATTTGACGGTAATATACCGTGAAAAGTTAAGTTAGCCGAGAAATAGTTTTCTCGAAAGAAAAGCACGGAAATCACTATTCACCCATTTTTGCTCGCGAATGAAGGGGGAGGCCAACTACTGGTGGGAGGCCAATCAGGGGAGGGCTGGAACAGAAGTGGTTATTTGGGAACAGTTCCAGGAGTTATTCTTCGAGAACTACTTCCCCACGAGCATGCAAGGGAGAATGGAGATTCAGTTCCTAGAACTGAAGCAAGGGACATGACGGTTCCCCAATACGCAGACAAGTTCAATGAACTGCCAAGGTTTGCTCTACACCAAGTGGACACAGAGTTTCGGAAGGCACGATGGTTCGAGCAGGGATTGAAACCCTAGCTCTACAACCGGATATCGATTTTCCAAAGTGTTACATTTGGAGCGGTGTTAGAGAAGGCGATTATCGCCGAGGGTGGTAGTGAGGCGTTGACCTTATACCACAAGGAGAAGAAGAATAAGGCTAAGACTGAGGTGTCAGTCAAAATCGAGGGAGCCAGTTAGAGTGGCCAGAAGAGGGAGGGTTTTAGCTCCTGGAATACCGGAGTAAAACAAGAGTTTTCCAAGAGGAAGATGGAGACGTGCAAGAATTGCGGTAAGACTCATCTAGGAGTCTACCTCAAGGGCTGTTTGCTACAACTGTGGATAAGAGGGTAATATTTCGCCTAACTGTCCAAGTCCGAAGAAGAGCCGCGGTTGTTTTGTCTATGGAACTACGGACCACATGGTACGAAACTATCCGAAGAAGGGTTCGGTTGGTGGGAAAGGAGCTAGTGATAATAAGCTAACGATTGGTAGCTCTGCACTACCTGGTAGACTGACTGTCCGCACATTTAACATGACAGTCCAGGATGCGGTAGCATCGAGTGATGTCGTAGCAGGTGTCATTCCGGTCAACGACAGTAATGCTTATATACTGTTCGATTCGGATGCAACGTGCTCGTTTATAGCATGTGAGTTTGCTAAACGATTCGAATTACTCCCCGAAAAACTTGTAATACCTTTAAACATTAAGGTAGTTAACGATGAAGTAATTCATGTTGATTTGGTTCATAGAAGTTGTTGTGTGGATATTAGAAGTAACAAATTATCGGTAGATCTTACCGATAAAGTTGGGAGAATTCGATGAAATTCTTGGGATGGACTGGTTAGTTAACCATGGGGCGATAATAGATTGCCAAAATAAGAGTGTGAAACTTCAAATTTCTAGAAAACCCAAGGTAGTGTTCTACGATAGTAAATCACCGGGACGCTCTTGTTGACTAACCATGACGCAAGCCAGGAGATTGTTAAAGAAGGGATGCGAAGGTTACATGTGCCATGTTGTTGATATCCAATGATTGGGAGCAACGCTGGAACAGATACTTATAGTCAACGAGTACGCAGATGTCTTTCTGAACGATTTACCAGGTCTTCCACCCGATAGGGAGACCGAGTTCGTTAGAGACCTTGCTCCAGAGACGGCACCGGTTTTGAAGGAACCATATCGTATGGCGCCAGTGGAATTGAAGGAGTTGATGATTCAGTTACAAGAACTGTTGGATAAGAATTACATTCAACCGAGTGTTTTTCCATGGGGAGCATCGGTATTGTTCGTAAAGAAGAAGGATGGATCGTTGAGGCTTTGTACTGACTACCGAGACTTGAACAAACTAACGATAAAGAATAAGTACCCATTACGCAGGATCGATGATCTCTTTGATTAGTTGAAAGGGGAAAAATATTTTTCAAAGATAGACTTACAGACGGGGTATCTCCAGTTGAAGGTTAGGGCGGTGGATGTACCTAAGATAGCATTTAGGACTCGTTACGGCCATTACGAGTTCTTAGTGATGTCATTTGGGTTAACAAATGCGCCAGCCACATTCATGGACATGATGAATCGAGTGTTCAAATAATATTTGGACAAGTTCATCATGGTGTTCATTGATGATATCCTAGTCTATTCCAAGACAAAGGAGGATCACGCTGAACATTTGAGATTAGTGTTGGAAGCACTAAGAAAGGAGAGGTTGTATGCAAAATTCTTGAAGTGTGAATTTTGGTTAAAGAGGGTGCAGTTTTTGGGGCACGTCATTGACAAGGAAGGGGTTTCAGTGGATCCAGCGAAGGTGGAATCAGTGATCAAATAGGAACAACTGAAAATGCCGACTGAGGTACAGAGTTTCCTAGGGTTGGCGGGTTACTATCGGAGGTTCATTCAAGACTTTTCGAAGATAGCTACTCCATTAATAAATTTGACCAGAAAGACGGTGAAGTATGTATGGACAGAGAAGTGTGAAGACAGCTTTCAAGAGCTGAAGAAGAGGTTGAGCCAAGCACCGGTATTATCTTTGCCGGATGAGACGGGGAATTTCATAGTTTATAGTGATGCTTCGCACAAAGAACTGGGTTGCATGCTCATACAGCATGGCAAGGTCGTTATATATGCATCTATATAGTTGAAGGAGTATGAGAAAAATTATCCTACTCATGACCTTGAACTTGCTGCAGTGGTTTTTGCCTTAAAAATTTGGAGACATTACCTATATGGGGAGAAGTGTGAGATCTGCATTGAGCATAAAAGTCTGAAGTATATCTTCACTCAGAAAGAGTTGAATATGAGGCAGAGGAGGTGGCTGGAGTTGATAAAGGATTACGATTGTGAAATCCTGTATCACCCAGGGAAGGCAAACGTGGTGGCCGACGCCTTGAGTAGAAAGGGTCGGGAGAATCGGTCGATGTTAACAGCTCAAGATGAGTTGGTGACAGAGACGGCAAGAATGGAATTAGAAGTGCAATGTCCAAGTGAAGAAGGGGTGAAGCTGTTTGCGATAGAAGCTCAACCCACAATAGTGGAAAAGGTAAAGCAAAAGCAACTCAGGAATGATGAGTACGAATGGATACGGAAGAAGGTTGCAGACGTTACTGAGGATGCGTACAGTCTTGATAACGAAGGGTTATTGAGATTTGAAGGAAGAATTTGGGTTCCGTGTGAGCCAGAGTTAAAAGAGAAGATTATGGATGAAGCTCATCACTCGAGGTACTCGATTCATCCTGGTAGTACCAAGATGTATCAAGACCTTCGAACAAATTTTTGGTGGCCGAACATGAAGCGGGAGATAGCAGAGTATGTCAGTAGGTGCTTGACTTGTCAGAAAGTTAAGGCCGGACATCAACGACCCAATGGTTTACTACAATCATTGGAAATTTTGGAGTGGAAGTGGGAGCATATCACGATGGACTTTGTGGTAGGACTTCCAATGACGGAGAAAGGATACGACACTATTTGGGTAATAGTGGATCGTTAGACGAAGTCGGCTCATTTCATGCCAATAAGAGTCAGATACAACTTAGACCAATTAGCTAAGCTTTATGTCAAAGAGATTGTCTTCAGACATGGAGTGCCAATTTCGATTGTGTCAGATCGCGACCCGCGATTCACCTTGAATTTCTGGAAGAGTTTGCAAGAACAGATGGGAACACAACTAAGGTTGAGCATGGCGTACCATCCACAGACGGATGGACAAAGAAAAGAAGAATTCAAACGTTATAAGACATGCTAAGGTCTTGCGTTATGGATTTCAAAGGGAGTTGGGACGATCATCTACCATTAGTAGAGTTCACCTACAATAACAGTTATCATACTAGTATAGGCATGCGGCCTTACGAAGGGTTATATGGACGGAAGTGCAGAACGCCACTGTGCTGGGATGAAGTATGAGAGCGTCGAATGTTAGGACCAGAGATGGTACAACAAACGGCGGAAGTGGTTAAGTTAATACGAATGAGGCTAGTAGCAGCTCAAGACAGACAGAAAAAGTATGCCAATCCACATCGGAAGAATAGAGAGTTTTAAGTCGGTTCGTATGAGTTCCTGAAGGTGTCGCCATGGAAGGGGAAAATACGCTTCGGTAAGAAGGGGAAGTTAAGCCCTAGGTTCATAGGACCTTTTGAGATTTTGAGAAGGTTAGGAGAGGTAGCATATGCGATAGCATTACCTTTAGAGTTGGGACACATCCATAACTTGTTTCACGTATCGGTATTACATCCATATAAGCCGAATTACAAGCACATAATCGAGTATGAACCAATCCAAGTCGAGAAAGACTTAACCTATGAGGAGATTCCTATTCAAGTCATTGATAAAGGTGATATGTGTTGGGTTTGTACGAAATTATGGTGCAATCAAATTGTAAAAATTAGCAAAAGCATGGTATATCAGAGTTTAAAAAATTTCTACAAAACCATTACATGGACCATCCTTTATGCAAATTATTAATTTAAAACGATAAATAAGAAGTTATGAAATCATACCCTTGTAGAACGAAGCTTCCACAGGTAAGAGCTCAACTCCTTGTTCTTCGTGATCTCCTTGAATTTCCGGGTTAGATTCCTTCCTTTGATCAACGTTAGCCACCCAAGTGTTTGGCCTCTAGAGGTGATCCACCAAGGAAGTGGAATTATCAAGAAGAAGGGTGGTTGGCTAAACCCCACTATAGAAAAGGATTACTCTCCAACAATTGGAATTGCATCAACTTATATCTATTATAAGACTCCTCTTATATAGATATTGGTCAACCCTTCTAATCCTATTAGACATGGGGTTTCATTTAATTAATTAAACTTTTTTAATTAATCTAGGCTTCCCATCACATTGGGAATATTTAATTAAATTTATTTAATTAATTTGCCTCCTAATCTTATTAGAAATAAATGAGAGTACTAATATTAAATTAATTCCTAAACTCCTTTAAAAATTAAAATAATAATAATTGTAATAATATTAATAAGACTCCTCTTACTAATTTATATTTAATATTTCTAAAATATTAAATAATGGTCTTCAAGCTATTTAATTTATTCTATCATCATAGATTAAATTAATTATACTTAATGTATTATTACGATTATGACCTTACCTTCTTAAATAATTATTCTTCTTTTTATGGTGTGACCCTTTAGGTTCTCCATATTACACCGGTTGTGAATAAATCAATTAGAATAATTCTAATCTTATTTAAATAAATAAATAAAACGACTTTCCAGATAATATAGATTTCAACATTAAATATAAAAGAACCTATGAGTAAATAGTTACTGTATAATTCAATCCTTCCACCATACAATGTCCCAAATAAATATAAGACATGGAATTACTGTCAAGTCTTATTTTATTTAATTATATGTATTTCGATTAGAAAATGCACAACTCCAAATCATGCAAATTAGAAACTTCTTTCTAATTTCATTCTGCCTTGGTCAAGGACTACTTGGTTGTCATTTAACGAATCACATAGGACATATCTCTTCTTTTACTAGAAGTGGAAGATTCTTTATTGACCATTCACTATCTCCATATGTAACTTATTATACACAAGCATACCCTTTGATATACCCTAAGGGTCTTAAGAAATAACTCAAAGTATAATTCATTACACACAAGATGCTATGATGATCTCAAGTCCAAGGATCACTTGTACTACTATCACATTAGGAATTCCTATTGCTAGGCAAGTAAAACTCCATTAGGTATTCCATAGCGAGTCATGTTCAGTGAACTTATTCTCTAATAAGCACCTATATACTTGCTTTAGTGTCTCCACACAAATGATCATGAGATCAATCATCCTCATCCAATGAGCAAGCAATATATGTATCAATCTATCCGGATTTATTAATCCCCTTTTTAGTAATCCAACGATTGAGAACTATTTTAGTTTTAAGCTTTCTAAGAATTTAGATCTCATTAGCATGATCAACATCATGATTCTAAAAGCATTGCTTAAAACTATGGGTTATTTACATATTATAAAAAATAGCATCATGTAGATAATTAAATGTCTTTAATAAATTAATATTTTTATTAATAAATAAATAAGATCGTCCCCAAAGTATATGGTTTATCATCATACATGATTGGCTTGTATGCATACTACTTTCAATCTCCCACTTGCACTAAAGCCAATCGCCATGATATCTCATACTCATCTTCTCTAAGTGAGGATCAAATTGATGTTGTGTTAAAACTTTAGTAAATAGATCTGCAATGTTGTCTTGAGAGTCTACACGCTCTAAGGTGACGTCTCTTCTTTCAATGATTTCTTTAATCAAAGTGCCGCAATACATGTTTGGATTCAAGAAGAGACTTAAGAACTATTCCTAGTTCCATAATAAACTTTTCATCCGAAACATCAACTTGCAACTTCACTTACAATTATATACTTTGTCTTTGTCACTAAACCAACAACCTTTTGCTGTTTGGGACCTTTTCAATTCACTGCACCACCTTTCAAGGTAATGACTTACCCTATAGTGGATTTGCTGTCGTCTTGATTAGTCTGAAAACTTGAGTCTGTTTAGTCCTCTAGTTTAATTCAGACCCATCATTTGTCATGATGACATCCTTAGTGTTAGTTAAGTACTTTAGGATGTTTATCACTGTCCTACAGTGATCTTCTCTAGAATTTGACTAATCAACATCAAGTCTCATATATTTCATTGCATACATGATAATAACTCATGCGATCTCTCTTTTAATGAGGACAATTTTAAAGAGATACATTACACAGCTCATCATCATGAGACACCTTTTGGAGTTTGGCATGCTAAACACCTTTAGCATCTAATGAATATACGTTCCTTGGGTTAAGCCGAACATTCTTTTAAATCTATCTATACAGATTTATATCCCCAATGTAGGATGTTCTACCCAAATAATTCATGGAGGAATGTTTAGACAACTTTATTTTGATTGATTGTAGCATAGGAATGTCATTCCTTATTAGTAATATATCATCAACATATAATACAAGGAATGAAACGGCGCTCCCACTAACCTTCTTGTACACATACGGTTCATCCTCGTTTTTGATAAAATCAAACTCTTTGATTGTCTCATCAAAACGGATGTTCCATCTACGAGAAGCTTGCTTCAATCTATAAATAGATTATTTTAGCTCATATACATAATTTTATTTAACCATTGAAACAAATCCATCTGGATGTATCTTACATACATTCTCCTCTAATAATGCATATTTGAGGGAGGGCGTCTCCACGTCCATATTGCCAGATCTAGTAATAATAAGCTGCAATCGTAAGTAAAATCCAAATGGACTTGAGCATTGCTTCAAAGATCTACTTTAGATTTTATGGTCATCTACCATTTCTCTGAGTCTTAATTACTCATAACCCGTTTGTAATTCAATGGATCATCATCATTCATGACGTGTACCCCATCGTCATCCTCTACGAGGAATTCATACCTTTCAAGTATCTTCGGCACTCTTCTAGATTTATGAATAGGGTGTTGTACAGTAGGCGTCTCTACTTGGACAGGTTCATCCAATTGGTCTGTAGTGGTTTGTGGTTCTTGAATTTCTTCAAGATCTATTTTCCTCCCACTAGCCCCTTCAAGGATAAAATCCTTTTCCAAGAAGGCAGCGTGTTTTGCAACAAACACCTTTTGCTCAGTATGATTGTAGAAATAGTATCCCAAACTCTCTTTAGGATATCCCACAAACACGCACTTATCAGATCTTATCCCAAGCTTATCATTTTAAAACCTTTTCACATAAGCTGGACATCCCCAAATCTTAACATACTTAAGACCAGGTTTTCTCCCTGTCCACATCTCATATTAAATCTTGGGGAATAATTTTGAGGGGACCTTATTTAGTAGATATGCAGCCGCTTCTAACGCATAACCCCAGAATGCTATTGGAAGATCGGTAAAACTCATCATGGAACGAACCATGTCCAACAGTGTTCGATTTCTCCGTTCAGATACTCCATTTTGATTGTGGTGTACCTGGTGGAGTCCATTGTGAGATTATACCATTATCTTTGAGACAATTGAGAAACTCACAGGTTTAGTATTCTCCACCTCGATCTGATCGATGAATCTTAATACTCTTTCCCGTTTGTTTCTCTACTTCACTTCTGAACTCTTTAAACTTTTTAAACGATTCAAATTTGTATTTTATTAAATACATATATCCAAATCTTGAGTGATCATCAATGAAACTAACAAAATAAGAATACTCTCCCCGTGCATTCGTTGTCATAGGTCCACAAACGTTTGTGTGAACCAACGCTAACAACTCTGTAAATCTTTTCTCCTTTTCCACTAAAAGGAGATTTAATCATTTTACCCATGAGACAAGATTCACAAGTTGGATTGATTCATAATCGGATAGCTCTAAGAGCCCATCCTTATACAACATGGATAATCTTGTTTCGTTGATATGATCGAGTCTACAGTGCCACATATAGGTATAATTAACATCATCTCTTTTTCTTTTCTTAGTTTGTTCAATTTGAAATATATTTTCATGCAAGTCAAGTATATAAAGTCCATTTCGCAAATTACCAACACCATATAAAATATTGTTATTATAAATAGAACAACTGTTGTTCTTTATTATAATGTCAAATCCAACCATATCTAATACGAAAACAGAAATAATATTTCTAATGATATTCTGAAAAATAAAAATTATTTAAATAAATGGACTTACCCATAGGCACTGCTAAACAATAAGAGCCTACAGCTAATACAGTAACCTTTGCTCCATTTCCCACTCGTAGGACAACCTCATCCTTGTTTAACTTTCTACTTCTGACCAGTCCCTGCACAGTATTACATATGTGAGAACCACAGCCGGTATCCAATACCCAAGTAGAATTTTGACTTCATGAAAAATTAATTTCAATCATTAATAAACCTTGATTGGAAGTAGAAGCTTCTCCAAGCTTCTTCAAGCTTCTTCTCTGCCAGAAACTTCTTGCAGTTCCTCTTCCAATGACCCAGCTTGTTGCAATGGAAGCACATTCCTTTGCTTACTGGATCAGGTTTCTTTTGATCCTTCACTTTCGCCTTGCCCTTAGCCTTATTAGATGTTTTCTTTTCAGAAGATACCTTGGGCCTCTTCCTTTTCTTGAAGGAATCATCCACCATTAAGACATGGTTCTTCTTGGATGGGAAGTGACCTTCTGCAATTTTCAACATGTTAAGTAATTCAGGCAAGCTGACATCTAACTTATTCATGTGGAAATTTACAGTGAACTGCGATAAGGTCTCAAGGAGTGATTGCAAGACCAAGTCTTGACTCAACTCCCCATCCATGACGAACCCAAGCTGTCCAAGGCGTTCAATCAGATTGATCACCCTTAGGACATGAGTCTCAACGGCAATACCCTTGATCATCCGAGATCGAAAGAGCTTCTTAGATATCTCATATCTAGCAGTCCTACTTTGTTCACCATATAACTCCTTGAGGTAAAGAAACATAGTAGGAGCATCTATGTTTTCATGCTGACGCTAAAGCTCGTTATTCATGGATGCGAGCATGATACATTGAGCCACAGATGCATCATCTTGCCACTTTACATTGCTGGCAATCTCTTCCTCGGAGGCTGATTCTGAAACAGTTCCAGGGACATGTGAATTTAGGACAAAAAATCTTTTCAGCAGTGAGAACTATTCTCAGATTCCTTAACCAGTTCGTGTAATTCGGCCACGTTAGTTTGTTAGCATCAAGTATGCTACGCAGTGAAATTAGTGATTTCGACATTTTTAAATTTCTTTATGTGAAAAGACAACATTTTAGCAAATATTCATTTAATTAATTTTATATACCAAAATAAATTAGGTCTTATTTTAAATTGGTATCTCTCACTATTTTCTTCAAAATATATTACCCTCACTAATATAGTTCAGTAACATCTAATTAAAGATTCGCTAGTGAGATTAAGGATCTCATTTCAAATATATATAGCCTTGTGGATAGCACAACAAACGATATATAAATAAATAGGTAGACAACTCTTTGTCAATTACATCAACATTTAACTCCTTTTTATTTTGCCTCTTAAATCATAATGGTCAAGTGTGCGCACATCCGGACTTAAATGATTTAAGTTAAGTCGAACCTAGCACTTCCATAAATTCAAAAAAGAAAAATATTGTCCTTGCGGATGGCACAACAAAATAATATTGTTCAATTTTCTTGATAAGCAACGAATGTGATTAAATTAATATCTTAAATACGCAATACTTGCCTTGTGAATAACACAACAAACACGTATTAAATATTTAATACTCTATCAATTTATCATGCTAGAAAGCGACGTTCGATATTCCAAATATCTCTAAACGCTTTAGACTTAATATAATTTTTTTGAGGGCTTTGTTATTATGTGTCTCATCTTGTTTAGCGCGCATGTACATATATATATAAAATAAGCGTCATTTTATTAAAACATGCAAAGCATGTTTACATAAAATATAATATACATAATACTTAGCATGCACATATAGAATACTATATTCTACCCGGGTTGATTATGGACTTTTATTTTAGTTTGGTTCACTAGAGCCACCAAATGAACCAAAAGGTCAAACTTAGGGGTGCAAGAATTAAAATTTAAATGTAACTATTACATTTAAACCCGGGCTCCATACAAACGGGTCTTCACGCGCCCCTTGCTCCTTGGTCTCCAATTTCTTCAAGATAATTCTAACTATCTCTATTACATAAACTATTTAAATTAAATAGAAACTTTGATCAGCAGTCAAGGGGAAGTACATATGAGGAAGATAGAATTTTACATCAAGAAAAAACCAGAGAAGACGATGTACGTAGACCCCATTTAATAAAACGCATTAATTCAAGCATTCAACTAAAATAAAATCCAATCACATTGGTCAAATAGTCCATAATCAATCCCCATTTATTATCATACATATCACCATATGTATCAATAAATAAATATCCATCTCATGAATTAAAACATTTCATATATATATATGAGTATCATTTAATGGGCAATTTTAAATTGTATGAAATCCAATTTCAAGATTAAAATAAACTCTTTATTTTAATTATAAAATTATTAAGAATATATATATATATATATATATATATATATATTTTATAACCTCATATATATATCATATATATATATATAAAGTAACTTTAAATTCCTAGAGACCCTTTTTTCTTCTTTTTTTTTTAATTCATGGGTCAGGTTTCTTTAACCAATGAATCACGCCTTGCAAGTTCATATCGCGAACGAAAAAAAATTTCGCTTCCCGAATTGCTCTTTTTTTCATAAAAATAATTTTATACAATAAAATTAGGCCAAATAAATTATTCTAAATACATACCCATATGTATATGAAATCAAAATAATTAATAATTGCATAAAGGTTTGGCTCTGATGCCACTGTTGGATTTATACGAAATCATGGCGCAATCAAATTATAAAAATTAGCAGAAGCATGGTATATCAGAGTTTAAAAAATTTCTACAAAACCATTACCTGGATCATCCTTTATGCAAATTATTAATTTAAAACGATAAATAAGAAGTTATCAAATCATACCCTTGTAGAACGAAGCTACCACAGGTACAAGTTCAACTCCTTGTTCTTCGTGATCTCCTTGAATTTTCAGGTTAGATTCTTTCCTTTGATCAACGTTAGCCACCCAAGTGTTTGGCCTCTAAAGGTGATCCACCAAGGAAGAGGAATTATCAAGAAGAAGGGTGGTTGGCTAAACCCTAGGTTTCTATCCAGTATAGAAAAGGAGTACTCTCCAACAATTGAAATTGCATCAACTGATATCTATTATAAGACTCCTCTTATATAGATATTGGTCAACCCTTCTAATCCTATTAGACATAGGGTTTCATTTAATTAATTAAACTCCTTTAATTAATTTAGGCTTCTCACCACATTGGGAATACTTAATTAAATTTATTTAATTAATTTACCTCCTAATCTTATTAGAAATAAATGAGAGTACTAATATTAAATTAATTCCTAAACTCCTTTAGAAATTAAAATAATAATAATTGTAATAATATTAATAAGACTCCTCTTATTACTTTATATTTAATATTTCTAAAATATTAAATAATAAATATTAAGCTATTTAATTTATTCTATCACCATAGATTAAATTAATTACACTTAATGTATTATTACGATTATGCCATTACCTTCTTAAATAATTATTCTTCCTTTTATGGTGTGACCCTTTAGGTTCTCCATATTAAACCGGTTATAAATAAATCAATTAGAATAATTCTAATCTTATTTAAATAAATAAATAAAACTAATAATCTATTTAAATAAAGAATATTTGTTCTACAATAGGGATAAGCCTCTCTAGCGATCAACGAATTTTCACATAATATAGATTTCAACATTAATCATAAAAAAACCTATAAGTAAATAGTTACCGTACAATTCAATCCTTTCACCATACAATGTCCCAATTAAATATAAGACATGAAATTACTGTCAAGTCTTATTTTATTTAATTATATTTATTTCGATTAGAAAATGCACAACTCTAAATAATGCAAATTAGAAACTTCTTTCTGCCTTGGCCAAAGACTACTAGGTTGTCATTTAACGAATCAAATAAGACATATCTCTTATTTTACTAGAAGTGATAGATTATTTATTGACCATTCATTATCTCCATATGTAACTTATTATCCACAAGCATACCCTTTAATATACCCTAAGGGTCTTAAGGAATAAGTCAAAGTATAATTCATTACACACAAGATGCTATCATGATCTCAAATCCAAGGATCACTTGTACTACTATCACATTAGGAATTCCTATTGATAGGCAAGTAAAACTCCATTAGGTATTCCATAGCGAGTCACGTTCAGTGAACTTATTCTGTAATAAGCACCTACATACTTGCTTTAGTGTCTCCACATAAATGATCATGATATCCAATGAGCAAGCAACATATGTACCAATCTATTCGGATTTACTAATCCCCTTTTTAGTAATCCAACGATTGGAAACTATTTTAGTTTTAAGCTTTCTAAGAATTTAGATCTCATTAGCATGATCAACATTATGATTCTAAAAGCATTGCTTAAAACTATGGGTTATTTACATATTATAAAAAAGCAGCATCATGTAGATAATTAAATGCCTTTAATAAATAATATTTTTATTAATAAATCAATAAGATCGTCTCCAAAATATATGCTTTATCATCATACATGATTGGCTTGTATGCATACTACTTTTAATATGGAGGAACCACAATGTCGAAGAAGCAACGTGGGAACTTGAGGACAAGATGAGAAAGGCTTATCCTCATTTGTTTGATTAATTTGTATCGTAATTCTGGGGACAAAATTCTTATAAGAGAGGGAGATTGTAACGCCCGAGAAAATCGAGCCTTTATGTAAATAAATTTTATTTGATTTATTGAATCATTTTTTTTATTTATTTATTAAACTGAGTAAGTATGTAATACCCGAGAATTTCTGAATATTAGTAATGAATAAATTAATGAAAGTCGAATATTTATTTGAATATAAATAATATTGTGTTATGGGATGAGTTAACTCAATTACTTCAAATTGAATTTATGATAATATGGAGAATTACAATAAACCCGTAGAATGCCTTGCGTGGCACAAGAATGAAAGTGATGAGAAGCTTAACTTAATGCTTATATGAATTGCCTAGTGTGGCAATGTGATAAGATAAGGATGTTATTAATCAAAACAAGAAAGTAAGTAAATTATTATAATTTTCCCCAGAGTGGAGCAGCTGCGCCACTTCTGTATGGTAAACCAGCGCAGCTGCTGCGCCGGTAGTAAGACTTAGAAAATAAACTATACTTCATGCATAAGTTACAAAGGTTAATTACCAACATTGATTAAAGAGTGAATTAATGAGTGATGGATTAATTAATATTATTGTTAATTAATATTATGAGTGATAACTATTGATGAGTAATTAATTAATATTGATTAATTGTTATTATGAATAATAGAATATTAACGAGTAAATAATTTATAAATATAATAAGATTATATTTACTCGATTAATTGTGTTGTGCAATGTTATGTGATATTAATCATATAATATATAGTGACTACATTCTATTTAAAAAGGGAAAGTGTAGTGTGACACTAACATGTGACTATACAATATACAAGAATTATATATTAAGATTAAATAAATTATATGAGTGCATAATTAGCTTATGGGACAATAGGTGTGTGTGAGAACATTAAATAAGTACCTCATAAATATTTTACTAAGCAAACAATTGTTGATTTATGATTACTTCAATATATTAATATAATTGAAATAATAGAGTTGGGATAATGTAATGAGATAATACCCGATTAAATTATATTCGGTATGATGAAATGTACATGGATTATATGTTGATATATATGTATGTACCCCAACTTGCTACATTGTAATATTATTTTCTTATTGAAATTTCATTGGGATTCTAAATAAATTTAACCTAAGTGTACATAATATGTATATGTGTTCACTCTATAGTATATGATGTTATTACATTCCAATTTACCAAAATGCTGAGTTCTTTAAGCCTTGTCCCATAATGAGAGTCTCACATTCCCTCCTCACGTGAATGACATAAAGGCTAAAGCCTATTACTTGTTCTCAAAATCAGCAAAACTAGCAATGATCATAAGAGGAGTGGGCATCATGATGGAATTCAACAACTAACCAACTAGTCTTCATTGCCCATCAAACTATTCTTCATTCCAATGGTTTGTTTTGATGGAGAATTTCATTGTCTGGACACTCAAAACTCTATAAATAAAACTCCCTCCTTCACATTACAATTTGCTGAGATATTGCTAAGAGCTAGTATACTGAGATATAGAGAGAGAGAGATATCAGTTGAGGGAGGTTTCATATAGCAGCATTATAGAAAGCTTTATAGCAGCAAGTTCATATCACAAAATAGCAGAGGTATACCCTTGTTCTTCATTCTTTAAATCTCTATATTCTTGATTATGCTTGAATTAGACGATAATTGGATTGAGAAATACTTGTTATGTGTTATATAAGCTTATAAACATGTTAGAATTGCAATGTGGCTTGTTTAGAGTCGATTCGTGAAAGAATTTTTGTAGTTGGGTTTGTTAACTGCCGAAGAAGAAAGCTACTCAATTCTGGCCGAGACACGGAGCAGCTGCGCCCTTTTTGTACTAGGGTGCAGCGCAGCTGCGCCAGACACTGATTCTGAAATTTCATTCTTGCTGAAATCTGTTAATTGCTAATGTGTGATATTACTCAAGACAAGCATGAAAACTGGTCTAACTTATATATATATATATATATATATATGTGTGTGTGTTCCTTGATACAACATGCATGTTCGTGGCCATGATAGTATACATTTTTGAAGGAAAACTTATAGTTTTAAAATGAACTTGACATGTTATGTTGATGATTAAAGTTCTGACCATATGAGCATGTGTATGTGGGTAGGTTATAAATGAAACACAGTTTAAAATCTGTTTGCATGTGTTAAGCCATGTTAGCTTAGTTCAAGACGACTTTAAAGAGAAACTTGAATGTTTTGAAGAAATAATGTTCATAAGAATGTTATGGAATACGTTCTGATATTCTGTTATGCATGCTAGTACTTCTAATATCACTAAGATGTCCTATATGTGTTCCTAACTTGTTAGTTATAATGGGAGTTAGTCAAGCATGAGTTTAGACATGTTTTAATGTAATAAACAATGATCGTCATGCATAAATAATGAAAACTATTGTGAGCATGCATATTGTAGGTTATGTGATCTCTAGATGTGGATATAAGGTTGACATATTAGGCCTAATGACTTCATGACCCCATTTGGCCATACTTCCTTAAGAATCTCAACCTAAGACCATAATGTGTAAAGTGAACTTAGAAGGGTCATTCATGTATGTAAAGTACTCTGGTATGTATGCATAATCTGTGTTAATGTCTTAGCATGTCAAAGAAAGGAACAGAGACAACAGAACAAAAGCTCAACCCTGGTCTAGCCAGGGGACAGCACAGCTGCGCCGTCCCTAGGCTTAACCAGGGCGCAGCTGCGCCAGTCTGGAATCCAATCTGGACAGTTTGCTTAATTCTGATTTTGTCAGTTAACTTATATCAATGCTATAACTTGCTAAATAGAGTATGTTTGGTATTGGTTGTGGTCTTATGTGATAGTGATGTTATATGAAGATGTTTAACTTGAAAATAGGAATTCTAAAGATAAAAGACAAGGAAAGTTGTATCAATCGAGAATTGTGAATTAGTATGATACTATGCATGGTATGACTGTGTAGTAAGGTTAAAGACTTAACTTATGTGTTGATTGCATATACGAGATAATATATGATGTTAAACTATATGACTAATGGGTTTTATATATATACGTAACTATATTACGATAGGAGTTCGAAGTATTGATAAGGTAAAGGTTGATAATCTATGCTTAAGGCAAGTATCCTAAACCCTTGTGTTTACTTTATTCAACAGATATTGTAAGCAAGTTCTCGAACCCTACTCCTTATTGAGTATTGCTTAGACTTGTACTATTATTTGTCGTACGAGTAAACTATTAAAATTATGATTCATGTTTTATGACTCATTGCTTCATAGGTAAGATAAAGTTGATTATATTCTTCGAACTATAATATCGAGTACTGAACTTATAGTTGTTCTTATATACATTGAAAGAGCGGTCTACGCTATTTGATTCGGCTAGACCTATATCATGATTAGAAAACTATCCAAACCAATTGATTGGTGCAGAAATCTTGTATTGACTGAGATGAACAACCTTCTTTGAAGGGGAAACTATATTTCTCGGGAGACCGACGTGCGCACTTGAGTACGATTAAATGTTATGCAAAATGTTGGGTACTTTAGGCTGATCACCTGTTGTACTTGTTTTATTGGATTATCAGTATATTTTTGTTAATTCTAGTAGAAGTTCATAGTCCTTAATGACTACTCAGTATTCATTATTCTTGAACTGTGAAAAGTTTAAACCTTGAATCTTATTGATATCTTTCGGTCCTTAGCGACTTTTGTTGAATACTGTTGATACTTCTTGTTATCCTCGAACTATCATTTATTATCATACCCTTGGGAATCTAAAACTATATTGACCCTTATTACTTTATTACTTGCTAAGCAAACTTGTTGCTCATTCTTATTTTTTCCTAAAAACATTTCAGTTAAGACAGAGTAAGGCGGACCTTCGGGCGCTGATAAGGGCAAGGGCAAGGCTACGGAGTAGCTTGTTATTATGTATAACTTTTATGATAATTGTAATAAGACTCTAGTGTATTATGCATTAGTTATGATTACGTATCCTTAAGTCATGTTTAAGATGTAATCGATGTTTAAGTTGCGAAACCTTGGGATATAAATGGTTATATTAAATAAATTAATCTATTCGTATGTTATGTGTTACTCCGCTGTGCGATATGACATTTAGTCATATTATTATATTAGATTGTAGAACGTGACGAACCGAATTCGAGACGATGTGGCGGTCCGGATTTGGGGGCATCACAGGTTGGTATCAAAGCTGTAGTTATAAACCTTAGGAGCGAGAGTCCTTAGATTATAACTTAGGAGAACTTAGAAGATAGAAGATGATGAGACTTATGTAGAGTTTTCCCTAAAGAGAGACTTAGTGTGTTATGAAATATAACTTCATTCTATACAATGAACTTATATTTGTTTAACATTCTAATGGAGTTGCTGTTTGTTTGTCTTGTGTTTGTGATTGTAGGATGACAAGCATGGGAGGACCTAGTAGAGTGGCAGAGGAGGAGCCCCGAGATATATATGTTGTATATGAGGCACCTCTAGAGGTTGTGCCTGTACAGGCAGTTCCACCGTCTGAGTTTGACGACGAGGACGAGATTAAGGTAGAATCCGATCCAGAGGACGAGCCTATGGAGGACGAGCCTATGGAGGACGAGCCTATAGAGGACGAGCCTATGGAGGACGAGCCGATGGAGGACTTTGACATGGCTACTGTCGAGGAGCAGATGTTAGGCGAGTATGAGGAGCGGATCCTAGAGCTGGACTGCAGAGTTCAGGAGCTAGAGGCTGAAGCTCAGGAGAGGGAGTCCTAATTCCAGAAGCTGAGGGATGAGGACCATCAGAGGAAGCTAGTGATGCAGGAGTTAGAGGTAGAGATTGCTTATCGCAGGGAGGCAAGGATCCAGACGGGGACTTTGTTTCACAGGTCGGTTGCTAGGAATGTGGATCTAGCAAGAAAGCTGGAAGAAGTAGAGCAGAGAGAATTGAGTGAGAAGACGGAGAAGGAAGCTCTCCGAACTCAGTTAGAGTTAGAGGTGATGGATAGGATCCACTTCGAGGAGAAGTGGGAAGCAGCTAATGAGAGGGCAGACGATTTAGAGGATGAGGTCAGGTGCAAGAAGAGGAAGGTGAACAAGATGGGTTACGTGTTTTGCTCAGCTATTGAGAGGGTGATCGATGGTGTATACCACTACCCGGCGGAGCAGGGATAGACCCTGCATACTATGAGCAGAGAGCTGATGGCGTATATAGCGCAGATAGAGTACAAGAGCGCTGTGGAGCACGGGATGTTGGGATGAGATCCCTTAGTCAGTCTAGTAGTAGTATTTACTTTATGTGTTGTATATATGTTATAATCCAAACTTTTTGTGTAAATTATGGGGTAGATATGTAATCCCCGAGTAAGCTTATGTTAGAGGGGTAGTATGTTAGTATTTCCCCGTCTTTTGTGATAGTAGGGGATATGTGTTGGCATTTATAGAAATATGCTAGGGATAATCATGTAAGGAAACTATTTGGCATATGAATATAAATGAACTTATTTCAGAAACGTGTTATAAATTCTATTCTTTTTTAGTATTTGAGAAATACTTAAGTAGTATAATGGAATAATAAAAGTGAAAATTTTGTGATGCAAAAAATGCCACCCAGACGTAGATTAATCGCACTTGAGGAATCAGTGAACAATGAGAGGGAACAAGTAGACCCGATCCAAAAGCTAGTAGATCTGTTAGGAGAAGCTCTTATGGGAAGGAACAACAAACCCGTTCGCCCCAACCCTCAAGCAGTTCCATTCACGAACTTTAAGGACTTTAGGAGTGTAGGACCCCCAGAGTTTGAGGGTACTACCGATCCGATCATAGCTCAGACATTGGTTAAGGATATCGAGAAGGCCTTCACTATCGCTCGTGTGGGTGAAGACCAAAAGACTGTATTTGCTATGTATATGATGAGGGGCGAAGCCAACTACTGGTGGGAGGCTAATCAACAAAGAGCGGGAGAAGGGATAATAGCTTGGGAAAGATTCAAGACTCTGTTCTTTGAGAACTATTTCCCAAAGAGCATGAAAAATAGGATGGAGGTTAAGTTTCGAGAACTAAAGCATGCTGATATGATGGTGGCGCAGTACGCGGCTAAGTTCAATGAACTAGCGCGATTTGCAGAACACCAAGTAGGAGACGAAGAGAGGAAAGCGAGACGTTTTGAACAAGGACTGAAGCCTTGGCTGTTTAATAAGGTATCAATTCTTCAGATTAATTCTTTTGCAACATTGCTAGAGAAGGCGATCATTGTGGAAGGTGGCAGTGAAGCCTTAAGTTTATATAACAAGGAGAAGAAGGGCAAGAACACGGGTGGAGAAAACCGTGGAGGAGGAAGCAGCAGTGGAGGAAGTAACTTGGGAAAAAGGAAGTGGGAGAATAACAACAACAACAACAACAACAACAATCAATCGGGAAATTTTTGTGGAGGTTTCAAGAAGAGGGCAGAAGGATGCCCGAAGTGTGGAAAGAATCACCAGGGCGAGTGCTGGAAGGAGCACAGTGCTTGCTACAACTACGGTCAGGAGGGGCACATTTCACCCAACTGCCCAAAGCCGAAGAAGAAACAAGGATGTTTCGCTTGCGGTTCAACTAAACACCGGATCAAGGATTTCCCGAATAAGGGAAGTGGCGAAGGTAGCAGCCAATAAGGGGGAGGCAACAAACTGATGATTGGCGGACCGACACAATCCAACCGCCCAACCGCCAGAACCTTTAACATGACCGTCCTAGATGCAGTAGCTGCGAAGGACGTGTTGTCAGGTATTATCCCAATCAATGATATAAATGCATATGTATTATTTTATTCGGGTGCCACCTGTTCTTTTGTATCTAAAGAATTTGCTAGTCGCCTTAATGCACCTCGAGAACGATTAGGAAATCCTTTAGACATAGAAGTTGCGAATAAAAAAGTAATCCCTATAGAATACGTTTACCGAAATTATCGTGAAAATATTAGAGATCATGAACTAAGCGTAGACTTGATTCCGATTAGATTGGGAGAATTTGACGTAATATTGGGAATGGATTGGTTGTATAACCATGCTGTAATAATTGACTGTCAGAATAAGAGTGTGAACCTTCAGACTCCGAGTAAGTCTAAGGTAGTGTTTTATAGTAGCTCATCGCTTAAGCAATCGTGTTGTCTACGATGATGCAGGCCAAGAAATTATTAAGGAAATGATGTGTAGGTTATTTAGTTTACATTGTAGATACTAGAAAAAAAGGGAGTAGAAATTAAGGATATATCCGTAGTGAATGAATTCCAAGATGTATTTTCTGACGATCTGCCTAGTCTTCCGCCAGACAGAGAAATCGAATTCGTAATAGACTTAGCACCGGGAACGGCACCAATTTTGAAAGCTCCATATCATATGGCACCAGTAGAAATGAAAGACATGATGATACAACTGCAAGAGTTATTAGATAAGGGTTATGTACGACCGAGTGTGTCTCTTTGGGGAGCACCAGTGTTGTTTGTTAAAAACAAGGACGGATCGATGAGGCTCTGTATCGATTATCGAGAATTGAACAGAGTAACAATCAAGAATAGATATCCACTGCCAAGGATAGACGACATTTTTGATCAATTAAAGGGAGCGAAGTGTTTCTCGAAGATAGACCTACGAACAGGTTATCACCAATTGAAGGTAAGTGAGGAAAACATACCAAAGACTGCGTTAAGAACCCGTTATGGACACTATAAGTTTTTGGTAATGTCATTCGGATTGACTAATGCTTCGGTAGCATTCATGGACTTGATGAACCGAGTCTTCAAGCCATACTTTGACAAGTTCGTGGTAGTTTCATCGACGATATCTTGATCTACTCGAAGACAAAGGAAGAGCACGCCGAACATCTGATGATTGTTTTGGAGGCGCTAAAGAAGGAGAAGATGTATGCGAAATTTTTTAAGGGTGAATTTTGGATGGAGAAGGTACAATTCTTAGGACACGTGGTGGATAAGAATGGAATCTCAGTTGGCCCTGCGAAGGTAGAAGCAGTAAGTAATTGGGAGCAGCCAAAAACACCAACATAAATAAGGAGTTTCTTAGGGTTAGCTAGGTACTATCGAAGATTCATTCAAGATTTTTCTAAGATAGCAACCCCGTTAACCAATCTGTCGAGAAAGACGGTAAAGTTTGTATGGATGGATAAATGCGTGGAGAGTTTTCAAGAGTTGAAGAAGAGATTAAGCGAAGCGCCTGTATTATCACTACCAGATGATGCAGGAGGCTTTGTGGTGTATAGTGATGCATCGCCCAAGGGACTTGGCTGTGTGCTCATACAACATGGCAAGGTCATTGCGTATGCATCACGATAATTAAAGGACTACGACAAATGATACCCTACTCACGACTTAGCAGTAGTTTTTGCATTAAAGATATGGAGGGATTATTTTTACGGAGAGAAATGTGAGATATACACGGACCATAAAAGTCTGAAATATATCTTCACACAAAAGGAGTTGAACATGCGTCAGAGGAGGTGGTTAGAATTGATCAAAGATTATGACTGTGATATTCTTTATCACCCGGGAAAGGCAAATGTAGTTGCCGACGCTCTGAGCAGGAAAGGAATGGAGAAACTGTTTCACTTGACGACTCAGGAAGAATTAATAAGAGAAATGGAGAAGTTGGAAATAGAGGTGAAGGGACCGGAGAGGTCTGAAGAAAAGTTTTTTGTAATGGAAGCTCATCCAACATTGTTGGATAGAGTGAAGGAATCACAAGAGAGTGCGAGAAAATCAGAAAAAAGATCGCAGAAAATAAAGAGGAAAGATTCAGAAAGAATAAAGACGGTATCTTAAGATTCGAAAGGAGAGTGTGGGTTCCAGCAGTAGCCGAATTGAGAGAAGAAATTTTGTATGAGGCACACAATACGACGTATTCCGTTCATCCAGGAGGCACGAAGATGTACCGAGATTTGAGGCAAAAGACAACTTTAGCTACCTACATGTTGAAAGGGGAAGCGAACTTCTGGTGGGAGGCTAAACAAACTCAAGCCGGAGCAGAAGTGGTAACATGGACAAGGTTCAAAGAACTGTTCAACAAAAATTACTTCTCGTCAAGTATGAACGACAGGATGGAGGTTAAATTTCTGGAATTGAAACAAGAAAATATGACCATTTCAGAATACGCCACCAAGTTTAACGAATTAGCTAGGTTCGCTCCACAACAAGTGAATACTGAAGCAAGGAAGGCACGAAGGTTCGTACATGGGCTGAAACCCTGGATCTACAACAAGGTTTCAATGCTGTAAATTAACTCATTTGGAACATTATTGGAAAAGGATATTATTGCTGAAGGAGGAAGTGAGACCATGAGCCTCTATAACAAGGAAAAGAAGAATAAGGGAAAGGTCGAAGAAAAAATTAAGGTGGAAGGAAACAGTGGAAGTGCAAGTGGGAAAAGAAAGTGGACAAGTTCTGGAAATACTGGTAATAGTTAGGGACGAATAAGGAAAAAGGTGGAACTATGTGGACATTGCGGGAAGAGTCACTCAGGTGAGTGTCTCAAGGGAAAGTTTGTGTGCTACAAGTGCGGGCAGGAGGGACACATCTCTCCTAATTGTCCCAATCCAAGAAAGAATAATGGTTGTTTCATCTACGGATCAACTGCTCATATGGCAAAGGATTGTCCAAAAAGAAACGCCGATGGTGGAAATACGAATGCTGAAAAAAGCAGTGGAAAGCTGGCAATCACGTATCCAACTCCGACAAGCAAGCCAACTGCGAGGACCTTCAATATGACATTTCAAGATACGGTAGTAGCCGGGGATGGAATTCCAGGTATTATTCGAATAAATTTTATTTTCTTATATATGGTTTTTTATATATATAATAAATCGTTTTATTAGGAAATTTTGAAAGAGGAATTTGAGTTCTATTAGAAATCAGATTCTGTTTAAATTGATATATAAGCTTTATGATGAATAAGTTAAAGTCAGTTCGATCGAATCTGATCGAGATCTACTTACAATGAATGTGTATATATTTATCCTTCTGTGTATAAGTTTTGAAGCGGTGATTCCGGGGACGGAATCCTTATAAGGGAGGGTGAATGTAATAACCCAATATTTTTGATACAAATAAAAAAGAAATTTTGCGTATAAATTTTTTTTTAATATTATTTCTATCAAAATAAAGGTGAAAATATGTGTTAGGTAAATAATATGTATATATGTGAGAAATATATAATTATTTATTGCATGAATGATTTTAAGTAAATTTTTCGATAAAGGAATGGTTGATTATTATAAATTATATTCTTATAATAAATTAATTTTGATAGTAAAAATATTTTATTATTTATTTTCCATGAAAATATGATTAATATATTATTTAAATAATATATGAACTAATTCTTAGAATTATTATAATAATTATTTATTATATGAATTTATCAAGATTAATTAAGTTAATTATTTTAACTTAATTAATAATGGTATATAAGGTAAAGTGTAATTATAGATCAAAATCCTAATGTTGATCTATGTTATGAAATTTCATGAATTAATACAATTATTGTATAATTGTATTTAAAAAGAAAGTATATTTATGTTATGAATAATAAGAAATTATTTTCTTAAGGAATTTGAATATTAAATATGATTAATAACTATATTTGTATTCAAATATATGTAAGTATATTAATACAAGTTATGATTATGAATTTTATATATAATATTGATAATTTACATAATTATATGAATATATATTAAGAATTTATTGGTTTTTAGAATTTAAATATTAAACATAGTAATTGAATGTATTTGTATTTAAATGAAAGTATGTATATTATGTGATTAAGGATAATGATTAGGAAATCCTAATTCATAAATTTGGGAATTATAGCAAAAAACCATATTTTTTAAATAAAACCCTAATTATTATTTGAAAACCCTAATTTGTAATTAGTGTGTTATAATTAAATTTTTATTAAACCTTAAACTTAATTTTGCAAATCCTAGAAATTGTTTTGAAAATCCTAAGGGTTAAAACCTAAGGGTTAAACTCTAGAATTATGCACTATGAACAAGAATGCCCTTAAAAATATTTGTTAGTTTACAAAAATAACATTTTTGAATTTATTTAATTTAGTTTGCTTACAAATCTTGCCAAATCTTGTGACTCACCATATCTAAGATTTGCACACATGTTGAAAATCTTCTCTATCAGCCAAATCTTGACACCTAGCTGATCAAATTCAATAGATCAGTGAGATAGCAATTAAAGAAAGAGAAAGTAAAGAAATTTCAATTATTTTCTTACACACAAGCCAAGTTCTTTCTCTTTCTAAGACCTGCGACAATTACTCTTAAGATCAGTTTCTAACAAGCCCAAAACATTCCATACACAACCCAAGAACAGATCAAAGGAATAGAAATCAAAGATTTCGAAAGAAAAGGTATAAAACCCTAACAAAGCTAGATCTTTAATTTTTCGTTAGATGTTATGTTTAAGTGTTAATATAGGTGCTATGATACGTTAATAAGTGATCTGGGTTGAGAAATAACAATTACATAATATCTAGATGCATGAAAATTAAAATTTTTAAAAATTGGAAAAACTTAAAAAATGTTTTCTGATAGTCAAAGTCGAGGATTATATTTCTCAATATGTTCATGATATGTAGTGTTTATGTGTTTGTATGTGTTCTATGCCATGTTGTTAGTATTCTGCAATTGGAATCATGCTTATATCATGTCTAGATCGTAAGATACGGCCAGTTAAACTACGTTGACCAAACACGAAAAACGGTTTTCTGGGTAACACAGAAAATTAAAGAACGTGTTCGGGCAGTGACTTTGACCGGCTTTGATCTTGTAGCTGACAGGCGATTAGGAGGTAAATTTGTTTTTAGATTGTACTATGATATGAGGACTACAAGTCCAGAGCACTCTCGAACCTTAGAAATCAACGGATCGGAGGTGGTAGTTGGTCAAAAGTCGTTCACCGTTAAGGTTGATTTTCTGGGCAACACAGAAAATCCAAAACAGCGTCTGACCAGTTTTTGTAAAACCTAGATCTTTCTCTGTGTTGATAGCTGGACTCTATAAGTGCTCGAGTCATGTACCCTGATAGTTAATCTACAAAGCCCGACGTCTAACACACCCAAACCAAGATCAGGCTGCAAGATCTAAGGCCAACAAGTGAGTTGATCGACATTGACTTTATGTTTCTGGGCAGCCCAGAAAATGAAGAACAGCTCTGACAGCTTGTTCAATCCCTTATATCTTCTTCATATGATATAATTTGACCCTAAAGTTGGTTATTACATGTAGTGTTACATCAATACTACATAACTAATACAATCTCATGCCTAGAAACATCATGAACAAAAAATTACCGGCGGTCAAACTAGGTACCTAATCGTTGTTCTTGAGTTGCTCAAGAACACCTAAAGCGACAGTTTTCGTCACTATAGCCCTTTAGCGACGGTTTTAGGTTAAAATTAATTATATTAATTCAAATAAATAGAAATTATTTATTATAAAATTAAAAAATTATTTTTAGTTATAAAAATTAACTTTTAATATTTTGACATAAAATTTATTAATATTTTAATTTATTTAAATATTAATGATATTTAAGTTATTTAATAATTATATTAAATAAATTAGTTAAAAATGATTTTAATATATTAAAAATCATTTTAAATGATATTAAAGTAATAAAAAATATTTTAAGTTATAATAAATGACTTTTAATATTTTGAGATAAATTTAATTAATAATTTAATATTAATGATAATAAATTTATTTAATAATTATTTAAATAAATTAGTTAAAAATGGTTTTAATATTTTAAAAATGATATTAAAGTATTTTAAGTTATAATAAATAACTTTTAATATTTTGATAAGAATTTCACTAATATTTTAATATTAATGATAATGAATTTATTTAATAATTGTATTAAATAAATTATTTAAAAATGATTTAAATGTTTTATAAATTATTTAAAGGTGAAATAAATGTTTTAAAAATATTTTAAGTTATAATAAATAACTTTTAATATTTGAAAATAAAATAAATTAATATTTTAATATTATTAGTAATTATTTAAAAATAATTTTAATATCTTAAAAATTATTTAAAGGTAATATTAAGGTTTTTAAAATATTTTCAGGTTATAATAAATAACTTTTAAAGTGTTGACATAAACTTTATTAATATTTTAAATTATTTAAATATTAATGATAATGATATTAATTGACAATTAAATCATTAAAAATGATATAAGTGTTTGAAAAATTATTATAAATTATTTTAATGTTTGGAAAAATATTATAAATGATAATTAAATTATCTAATATAATATTTAAGTTCTTGAACAAAGTTTTATTATAAATAAATTCGTCAATTATCCAAAAATTTAAGCGGGATGCAGAAAAGATACCTAACTCAAACCAACTCGACATAGTTTGACTAGGTATACGTTCTTATTTATTTTAATGACTGATATGACTATATGATAACATGTTTAAGTAGTATTATGTGTTAAATTATATTATTCTAATTAAAAGAATAATTCTATTGAAGATAGGACTTCATATTAAAAGCTTAAACTATACTACGTAGCAGTAAACAGCTATCAAGGCAAGTATCTGAACTATTCTCTTTCATTGTGCAAGTTTCTTTACTCAATTTCTTATTGATCAAGTATCTATACTCCTTGCATTTATTTTACGCAATGGATCCCAGTAAGCTAAAAGCATGTTCATGAATAATTATTATCAATTATTCATATCCGTAATGATATCCATAATTCGTTTATGAAAGTATTCCTATATTGTGGAACCTTATTTAATTTGTTTATTTCTTATTAATATCTCATTATTGTCTTTTATCATACAAGTGTCCTCACTTGTATGAATTGTTGTATACATGCAAGAACTCTTGAACTTGAAACTCTTTGATATGTATTTATGGTTTAAAGACTGTCTAAGCTATTTGACTCAGCTAGACATAGTTGTAATTATTTAGTTAGGACTCAAGACTGCGTATGAACAACCCGTAATGGGAAAATTGTTTATGTGCCCAAGGCGAACAGAGTGAACGCATTTATCGTTCAAACAGATAGTATTGATCAATATAGGACATAACGGGGCTGATCACCCTACATGTTCGTAAGACCAGAGCGGTTTGCAGATGAATTTTTGTTTAAACCTTTTCGAAAATGAAAAAAAAAGTTGATGGTCCATTGATCGCTCAGTATTTATAGTCACTACGTCGTTTTAAAATTTTAAATGATTTGATATGTTATTAAGAATTATTTCAAATGACTTCACAACTATTGATTCGTTGTAGAAGTATACCTTAAGGAAAATATTTACTTCTTTCAGCTAAAGTTTTTTAATTGCTATTACTTTCTGGGCAATTGAATGCTCATTCTTGCTTTGAATTAAATGTTTTCACCTAAGCGTGATCAACCAAAAGGCTCTGGCATAAACAAAGGGAAAGGAAAACTGCAAGAATAAGTTTTATGGTATTTTATGTAATAGTTAGACTTTATTAAGACGATAATATTTATTATTTATCATGTAATGAATGTTTTAAAGGTCGTGTACCTAGGATTAGACAACTCTGATATGTATATTAAGTTTGTAATTTATATTATTTCGTTCGAAGAAATGATATCGTGTAGCACCAAGTTTGGGTTTCAAGTACCTAGATTTGGGGGCGTCACAGGTTGGTATCAGAGCTATAGGTTAGAAACCATAGGTGGGAGATACCTTAGGCTATAACCTTAAGCTAGATAGAAGCGTTGAAAAATAAATAACTCAAATAGAGTTTAAAGGAGATGAATTAAGGAAATTCATTGTAAAATAAAATAAAAGTAATTTATATAAACTATTATTTGTTATGTGTATATATTATGTATTAATCAAGATAATTTGTGTATAGATGTCAGGAAGGAAAGGATTAGAAGACTCTCATGTCATAAAAAAGGAGCAAATCACTCCGCCGAAAAGTAACCAAGATGATGTAATCATTTTGGAAAACATAGAACAAGAACCAGAAATAGTTTTATTGACAGATAGTGATTCAGACACTGAAATTGGAGCTGACCAAGCATCAACGAAAGTGCAAAATCTAAAGAACAAATTGTTATATTTGAAAAGATTGTTGGAAGTGGAAAGGCTACTAACTAGTCAATTGCAAAAGGCGTTAATCAAAATAATGGAAGAACAAGTTAGTTGAAGGTTCAAATTGAACAGATGGGAGCCAAACGTAGCAAATCGTGTGCAGCTCCAAGTCAGAAAGGGAAAAGAAAATTGAATGACCGTGATTTAGGAAATTTAATTTTAATCAAGGGAACTTCAAGAAAGTAGGAATGTGTGCGAACTGTAATCGAAAACATGAATGCTTATGTGACGTCCCCAAATCCGGGACCGCCACTTGGTCTCTCGAATTCGGTTCGTCACGTGATCTTGGTAATACATTACAATAATAATACGACTATATGTCGCATTGCACAGCGGAATAATACACAACTAATACCGAATAGATTATATTTAAATAATATAATTTATTCACGTCCCAAGGTCTCGTAACTTAAACAGTGATTACATAGCTTAGACATATCTTAAGCATAAATAACCTTAACTAGTACATATATCATAAGTTCTTTATTACAATCATAAAGTCCTACATAAACAAAGCTCAGTAGCCTTTCCCTTGCCCTTATCTGTGCTCGAAGGTCCGCACTGCTATACCTTAACTAAAATATTTTAGGGAAAGCAAGAATGAGCACAAATTGCTCAGCAAGTACTATACAATAAGGGTTTGTAATATAATTCTCAATTCTCGAAAGTGTATAGCAAGGTTTGATAGTACAAGGATAATAAGAATATCAATAGCTTTCAATAATAGTTGCTAAGGACAGAATAATATCAATGTGATTCAATAATAAATCAATTTAAGATTTCAAGATAACTAAATACTGAGGAGTCACTAAGGACTATGAACTTTCACATGAATTGACAGTAATAAACTGAAAATCCAATAAAAATAAGTACAACAGGTGATCAGCCTAAAGTACCCTATGTTATGCATAACACTCAATCATACTAATGTGCGCGCGTCGGTTCTCCGACAGTTATATTTTGTTCTTCTCAGTCAAATATAAGATTCCGCACCAATCAATTAGTTTGGGCACCTTTTCCATAATATAAGTCTAGCCGAATCAAATGGCATAGATCTCAACAACTATAAATTCAATTTCAAGATTTAAAGTCCAAAGAATATAGTTCGCCTTTTATATGGTTCATAACATCTGAATTTAATCTCAAGAGTTTATTCGCACGACAATAATTGCATAAGCCAATTGAATGTTCAATAAATAGTAGAGTTAGGAACTTGCTTACAACGTTCCTTGAATAAAGTAAATACGAAGGTCTAGGATACTTGCTCTATAAATGAGTGTAAGTAAGGAAACTTGAACTTTAAAAGAGTGTAAGTTAGAGAACTTGCCTTTAGCGTAGTTTATCCACGAAAAGTAAATCAACACTTTCGAATTCCTATCATAATACAGTTCCGTAGATATATGATATTCATTAGTCATATAATTTAACTTCACATTTTATCTTCGAATATACGATCAACACACAAGCTAAGTTTTAACCTAGCTACACAGTTATTTAGTATCTAATTTCTATCCTTAACTTCCTCTTTTCTCAAGTTGATCATATTCATACATCATTACTATCATGTGAGACTACCACAATTAGCAAACATACTCGCATAGTATTAATATCACATAAGACCACAATCAATACTAAATATATTTCATTTTAGCAAGCTATGGCTTTCCAATAATTTAACCGTCAAAATCGGGTTTATGTAACATCGTAGCATATGATCATTCTTGAGTTCATTCTCACAAATTTTAACTTACATTTTACATGGTATTAAGGGATAGAAAAACCATGTGGTTATCATGCTTTATAACTCGGCTATATGTTTACATAGATGTCACATAATCTATTAATACACATGCTTATAGTGTTCACATTATTTATTCATAACTAGTATTGTTTAGTACTTGGGAGCATGCTTTAAACTCATGTTATCATTATGTCTACCACATACGAATCATGTTTAGAGGCATATCAAACCCGAACATGCCATCTTAACCCTTTAGAATCTAGATACTCACGTGATATAACTATCTTTTTGAAAACATGTTCAAGGTTTACGTTTCAAACTTACACTTATACTAGTAAGGTTTACTAATAAGGCATAGCGTGTCCATGTTACATTATTAAACACGTATACACAAGTCATCATATCCTTCATGCATTTCTAAACCATATTAACATGCTTGTACGGTCAGAATATCAACATGAATATAATTTATCAAAGTTTGTTTTCAAAATCTACGCTTTCGTTAGAAATGTTAAATGATGGAGTTCCATGCTCATATTTCATCATGAAGCTTATGTATGCAAGTCAACACGTATTTCATGTGTTTCTAGGTTATACCAATAGGTCTCATAAGTCAGAACATAGTCATGGTTCACACATGTTAAAGTTCGCTTAGGAAACTTTAAGTTTATTTCAACGCTATACGTCGCTTCATTAATCTTGCATGAAATCATAGTACAACATATTTGCGTTAACTCCATGTACTCCTATAGGCATGCTACTTATGTTTTCAAACTTGTTCCAAAGTGTTATCATAAGTTTGCACGTAACAGCCTGGATCAGAAGCAGAATCTGGAACCAGTGACTGGTGCAGCTGCATAGCGCCCCAGTTCAAAACTGGCGCAGCTGCGCAGGGCCTCGGCCAGCAAAACGCAAGTCTAGCACTGGTGCAGCTACGCAGCACCCTAGTATAACCAGGGCGCAGCTGCGCCGTTACCTGTACAAAGCTGGAAGCTCCTGCTTCGGCAGACAGCAACCCAATTCATAAAAATCATTCACGAAAACAACCACATTGTATTCCAACATGCTTATAAGTTTATTATAACAACTAAACAAGTGTTCAAAAACCCAATTATCATCAAATTTGGTATAATCAAGATTTGAAACTTTGACAGTAAACAAAATGAGGAACAAGAATGAAGAATATGGAATTTAGAATTATACCTCTTGAAACTTAGTTTGCTTAGCTTCTAACTTTCTGAGATTACTAGACTCTTCTTTGAACAACAAACACTCAAACTTAAATTCTCAGAGTTTTATCAGACAAAACACAGCAACGTAAACTTAGTAACATAGCTGCCAATTTATAGAGGAATGGTGGACTGGCTAAAGGTTTTACATGGAAGTTGAAACCAAAGTGTAGAAGAAGAACACATTGGTTTACAGTGGGTTGCTCAACCACCCACCATCAGCCATTCCCATAGCCAATGATCACAGCTTGGAAGTTACGTAATTTAGCCTTAGGCTACTGTTCATGTACTGTGAGTGTAACTGATGAGCTTAGATTTCTAGCAATGTGATTAATTAGTTCAATTTAGTTACTATACTTTCCAAAAATGGGTTTTAATGTACAATTATTACTATATTCGAAAAAATTAGGGATTACCTATGTACTCACATTATATAATCCATGCACATTCTTATCACTACCAACATAGTCTTTTCAGATATTATCACACTATATTGTCTTCTTTATTATTAAATTCTACAATCAACAAGTGATTACAATATATTCATGATATATCATTTTAATGTATACTTACATATATATTGTCACATAGGTATCATGATGTATTCATAACATATAGTTTCAATATGTACAATCATACAATATGGTTTAAATATACTTGCATGGTCACGCTTAAGTGTTTCTTTACACTATATAATATAGTTGTACTCTATATACCTTATATAATTAATTATTGCATACTTGCACATAACAATCAACAATCAATACAACCTTATTATATTAATAACTTACTTGTTTTTATCATTCATAATGTCAAATAAATAAATTATTCATCTCATTGATTAATGTAATTATTAATAATACTTAATTAATAATCATAAGATTAATTATCACATTTGCAAATATAAATCTCAGTATATTTATAAACAAGTGGTTTATTATTATTATATTTCTTGCAATAATAATAATCACGTATTATTAATCAATCACAGTTAATATTCCATAACCATCAATTAATATTCTACAATTGCAATTAACAATTAATATAGATTAATTGTTTACTTAATAATTCATTCGTTAATTAATATAATCATTAATAATCCTCATCACTGTGCCACACAAGGCTATCAACGAGTTTATCGCAAACTCCATAAATTTTTCAATTATTATAATTATTCAATTTTATATAATTGAATTAATTCATCTCATAACACAAAACTATTTATATTAAATAAATTTTCATTTCCATTAATATATTTATTTAATAATATTAGAAAATTCTCGGGTATTACATCCTCCCCCCTTATAAAAATTCCGTTCCGGAATTGCTACAAGGTTACACAAATAGATGGGGATAGTCTTTCATCATCCTATCTTCTAACTCCCACGTTGCCTCCTCGACATCGTGGTTACGCCAAAGTACATTTACAGAAGATATAATTTTATTTCTCAAAGTTTGCTCTTTCCTATCTAATATCTGGATAGGAATTTCTTCATACGCCAAGTTCTTCTCCACTTGAATGGGCTCGTAAGAAATCACGTGCTTGTAGTCGGCCTTGTACGGTCGCAACACGAAAATGTGAAACACGTTGTGGATGTGCTCCAACTCGGGTGATAACGCAACTTTGTATGCCACTTCATCCACTCACTTCAGTATCTCAAACGGTCCTATGAATCTCGGACTCAATTTTCCTTTCTTGCCGAAACGGATCTTTCCCTTCCATGGAGATACCTTCAAGAAAACAAAACTGTCGACTTTATAGTCTCGGTCCTGCCGATGCAAATCTACTTATTTCTTCTGGCGATCTTGAGCTGCTACAAGTCTGGCTCTTATCACTGTCACCACGTCTGCGGTTTGTTGTACTAGCTCTGGTCCGAGTATTCGTCGCTCTCCCACTTCGTCCCAACATAATGGTGTTTTGCACTTTCTCCCGTAAAGAGCTTCGTACGGTGGCATGCCGATACTCGCATGGTAACTATTGTTATACACAAATTCAACTAAGGGTAGGTGGTCGTCCCAATTTCCCTTAAAATCCATCACGTAAGCCTAAGCATGTCCTCCAGTGTTTGTATTGTTCGCTCACTCTGTCCGTCTGTCTTAGGATGATAAGCGGTACTCAACCATAATTGTGTTCCCATTCTCTCTAGCAAACTCTTCCAAAAATTAAACGTGAAGCGCGGATCTCGATCAAAGAATAGATACCGGCACTCCATGTCGTGAGACAATCTCCTTTACGTATAGACTCGCTAATTGGTTCAAACTGTAGCGGATCTTGATTGGTAGAAAATGTGCGGTCTTCGTTAGTCAATCCACGATAACCCAAATGGCATCATAACCTTTCTGCGTAACTGGAAGTCCTACCACGAAGTCCATAGTAATATGCTCCCATTTCCACTCTAATATTTCCAACGGTTGTAGTAAACCACTCGGCCGTTGATGCTCTGCTTTAACGCGTTGGCAAGTCAAGCATCTACTAACGCACTCTGCGACTTTTCGTTTCAAATTAGGCCACCAAAAATGTTGCTTCAAATCTCGGTACATCTTAGCGCCTCCCGGATGAACAGAATATATCGTATTATGTGCCTCGTGCAGAATCTCTTCCCTTAACTCGGTTACCGCTGGTTCCCATACTTTTTCTTCAAATCTCAAAATACCGTCTTTATCCATTCAAAATTTCTCTTCCTCATTTTCTGTGATCCTCTTTCGGATTTTCTCACACTCTTCATCCTTTTCCTGGGCTTCCTTTACTCTATCCAACAATGTCGGATGAGCTTCCACCACAAATAACCTTTCTTCAGACCTCTCGGGTCCCTTTACTTCTATTTCCAATTTCTCCATCTCTCTTATCAACTATTCCTGAGTCGTCAAATTAAACAATTTCTCCCTTCCTTTCCTGCTCAAAGCGTCAGCAACCATGTTTGCCTTCCCCGGGTGATAAAGAATATCGCAGTCATAGTCTTTGATTAATTCTAACCACCTTCTCTGCCGCATGTTCAACTCCTTCTGTGTAAAGATATATTTCAGACTTTTGTGGTTCGTGTATATCTCACATTTTTCTCCATATAAATAATGCCTCCATATCTTTAACGCAAAAACTACTGCCGCTAACTCTAAGTCTTGAGTAGGGTATCGCTTTTCGTAATCCTTCAATTGTCGTGATGCATACACAATGACCTTGCCGTGCTGCATAAGCACACAACCAAGTCCCTTGTGCGATGCATCACTATACACCACAAAATTTCCCGCATCATCTGGTAGTGATAACATAGGCGCTTCGCTCAATCTCTTCTTCAACTCCTGAAAATTCTCTTCGCATTTGTCGGTCCATACAAATTTCACTGTCTTTCTAGTTAAATTGGTCAATGGGGTTGCTATCTTAGAAAAATCTTGGATGAATCTTCGATAGTACCCAGCTAACCCTAAAAAGCTTCTCACCTCCGTCGGTGTTCTCGGTTCCAATTACTTACATCTTCTACCTTTGCAGGGTCTACAGCGATTCCATTCTTATCCACCACATGGCCTAAGAATTGAACCTTCTCCATCCAAAATTCGCACTTTGAAAATTTTGCGTACATCTTCTCCTTCCTTAGTGCCTCCAAAACAATCTTCAGATGTTCGGCGTGTTCTTCCTCTGTCTTCGAGTAGATCAAAATGTCGTCGATAAAAACCACTATGAATTTATCCAAGTATGGCTTGAAAACTCGGTTCATCAAGTCCATAAATGCTGCCGGAGCATTAGTCAATCCAAATGACATTACCAAAAACTCGTAGTGTCCATAATGGGTTCGAAACGCAGTCTTTGGTATGTCCTCATCCCTCACTTTTAGTTGATGATATCCTGTTCGTAGGTCAATTTTTGAGAAACACTTTGCTCCCTTCAGTTGATAAAATTAGTCGTCTATCCTCGGTAGCGGATATCGGTTCTTGATCGTTACTCTGTTCAATTCCCGATAATCGATACAGAGCGTCATCGATCCGTCCTTTTTCTTAACGAATAACACTGGTGCTCCCCAAGGAGAAACACTCGGTCGAATGTAACCTTTATCCAACAACTCTTGCAATTGTATCATTAATTCCTTCATTTCTACTGGCGCCATACGATATGGAGCTTTCGAAATCGGTGCCGTTCCCGGTGCTAAGTCTATTACGAATTCAATTTCTCTGTCTAGCGAAAGACCAGGCAGATCGTCCGAAAACACATCTTGAAATTCATTAACTACGGATATATCCTTAATTTCTACTCCCTTCTTTTGAGTATCAACGATGTAAGCTAGATAACCTATACATCGTTTCCTTAACAATTTCTTGGCCTGCATCATCGTAACGCAACACGATTGCTTAAGCGATGAGCTACCATAAAACACTACCTTAGACTTACTCGGAGTCTGAAGGTTCACACATTTATTCTGACAATCAATTATCGCAGCATGGTTATACAACCAATCCATTCCCAGTATCACATCAAATTCTCCCAATCTAATAGAAATCAAATCTACGCTCAGTTCATGTTATCTAATATTTGCGGATTAATTTCGATAAACATATTCTACAGGGATCACTTCCTTATTCGCAAATTCTATGTTCAAAGGATTTTCTAACCGTTCTCGGGGTGTACTAAGTTTACTAGCAAATTCTTCAGATATAAAAGAACAGGTGGCACCCGAATCAAATAATACATAAGCATTTATATCATTGATTGGGATTATACCTGACACCACGTCCTTCGCAGCCACGGCATCCTGGACGGTCATGTTAAAGGTTCTGGCGGTTTGGCGGTTGGATTGTGCATGCCTGCTGATCATCTGCTTGTTGCCTCCTTGCTAATTGCTACCCCCGCCACTTCCCTTCTTTGGGCAGTCCTTAATTCGGTGCTCCGTCGAGCCACACGCAAAGCATCCTTGTATCTTCTTTGGTTTCGGACAGTTTGGCGATATGTGCCCCTCTTGGCCGCAGTTATAACACGTGCCCTTTCCTTTCCAGCACTCCCCTTGGTGACTTTTCCCACACTTTGGGCATCCTTCAGCCCTCTTCTTGAAACCTCCACGAAAATTTCCTGATTGATTATTGTTGTTTTTGTTGTTGTTGTTGTTATTCTCCCATTTTCTCTTTCCCAAGTTGCTTCCTCCGCTACTGCTTCCTCCCGTACGGTTCTCTCCTCCAGTATTCTTTCCTTTCTTCTCCTTGTTATACAGACTTAAGGCCTCACTGCCACCTTCCGCAATGATTTCCTTCTCTAGTAATGTTGCAAAGGAATCAATTTGAAGAACTGATACCTTATTGAACAGCCACGGCTTCAGCCCTTGTTTGAATCTTCTCGCCTTCCTTTTCTCATCTCCAACTTGGTGTTCCGCAAATCGCGCTAGTTCATTAAACTTAGCTGCGTACTGCGCCACCTTCATCTCACCTTGTTTTAGTTCTAAGAACTTTACCTCCATTCTATTCTTCATTCTTTTCGGGAAGTAATTCTCGAAAAACAGCATCTTAAACTTATCCCAAGCTATTACCCCTTCTCCAGCTCTTTGTTGATTAGCCTCCCACCAGTAGTTTGCTTCTCCCCTCATCATGTACATGGCAAACACCGTCTTCTGATCTTCACCTACCCGAGCTATAGTGAAAGCCTTCTCGATCTCCTTGATCTAGGTTTGTGCGACGATTAGGTCGGTAGTTCCCTCGAACTCCGGGGGTCCTACATTCTTAAAGTCTTTAAAGGTTGTTACTGGCACAGCCTGAGGGTTTGGGCGAACGGGTTCATTGTTCCTTCCCCTTAATGCCTCTCCTAACAGGTCTACCAGTTTCTGGATCGGGTCAACTTGTTCCCTCTCGTTATTAACAGATTCTTCGGGTGCAGTCAACCTACGTCTGGGCGGCATTATCTGCATCACAAATTTTCATTTTATTATTATTCAAGTATATTACTTAAGTATTTTTTTTAATATTAAAAGGATAAATTTATAACACGTTTTTGAAATAAACTTCATTTATATTCATATGCCAAATCGTTTCATTACATAATTTCCCTAGCATACTGCTATAAATGTTATCACATATATCCCCTAATATCACAAAAGACGGGGAATATACCAACCTACTACCATACTACCCCTCTAACAAAAGCTAACCCGGGGTTTACATCACTATCCCATACTTTACACAAAAAGTTGGGATTACAACATAGTATATATAATATATAAAGATAAATTCAACTAAACTACCACTAGACCATTTAAGGAAATCGCATCACATCATGCCACGCTCCACGGCGCTCTAGTACTCTAACTATGCTATATAAGCTACCAGCTCTCTGTTGGGTTTGTACGAAATTGTGACGCAATCAAATTGCAAAATTAACGGAAGCATGGTATATCAGAGTTTAAAAAAAATTCTACAAAACCATTACCCGGATCATCCTTTATGCAAATTATTAATTTAAAAAGATAAATGAGAAGTTATAAAATCATACCCTTGTAGAACGAAGCTTCCACAGGTACGAGTTCAACTCCTTATTCTTCGAGATCTCCTTGAATTTTCGGGTTAGATTCCTTCCTTTGATCAACATTAGCCACCCAAGTGTTTGGCCTCTAGAGATGATCCACCAAGGAAGAGGAATTATCAAAAAGGAGGGTGTTTGGCTAAACCTTAGTTTTCTATCCTCTATAGAAAAGGAGTACTCTCCAACAATTGGAATTGCATCAAGTAATATCTATTATAAGACTCCTCTTATATAGATATTGGTCAACCCTTCTAATCCTATTAGACATGGGGATTTCATTTAATTAATTAAATTCCTTTAATTAATTTAGGCTTCCCACCACATTGAGAATAATTAACTAAATTCATTTAATTAATTTGTCTCCTAATCTCATTAGGAATAAATGAGAGTACTAATATTAAATTAATTACTAAACTCTTTTAGAAATTAAAATAATAATAATTGTAATAATATTAATAAGACATCTCTTATTAATTTATATTTAATATTTTTAAAATATTAAATATTAAACATTAAGCTATTTAATTTATTCTATCACCATAGATTAAATTAATTATACTTAATGCATTATTACGATTATGTCATTACCTTCTTAAATAATTATTCTTCCTTTTATGGTGTGACCCTTTAGGTTCTCCATATTAAACCGAGTGTGAATAAATTAATTAAAATAATTCTAATCTTATTTAAATAAATAAATTAAACTAATAATCTATTTAAATAAATAATATTTATTTTATAATAGGAATAAGCCTCCTTAGCGATCAACGACTTTTCAGATAATATAGATTTCAACATTAATCATAAAAGAACCTATGAGTAAATAGTTACCGTACAATTCAATCCTTCCACCATACAATGTCCCAATTAAATATAAGACATGAATTTACTGTCAAGTCTTATTTTATTTAATTATATGTATTTCGATTAGAAAACGCACAACTCCAAATAATGCAAATTAGAAACCTCTTTCTAATTTCATTCTACCTTGGCCAAGGATTCCTGGGTTGTCATTTAACGAATCACATAGGACATATCTCCTCTTTTACTAGAGGTGGTAGATTCTTTATTGATCATTTATTATCTCCATATGTAACTCATTATACCCAAGCATACCCTTTATATGCCTTAAAAGGCCTCAAGGAATAAGTCAAAGTATAATTTGTTACATACAAGATACTATGATGATCTCAAGTCCAAGGATCACTTATACTACTATCACATTAGAAATTCCTATTGACAGGCGAGTAAAACTCCATTAGGTATTCCATAGCGAGTCACGTTCAGTGAACTTATTCTCCAATAAGCACCTACATACTTGCTCTAGTGTCTCCACACAAATGACCATGAGATCAGTCATCCTCATCCAATGAGCAAGCAACATATGTACCAATCTATCCGAATTTATTAATCTTCATTTTAGTAATCCCACAATTGGGAACTATTTTAGTTTTTAAGCTTTATAAGAATTTAGTTCTCATTATCATGATCTCATCATGATTCTAAAATCATTGCTTAAAACTATGGGTTATTTATATATTATTAAAAACAGCACCATGTAGATAATTAAATGCCTTAAATGAATATTTTATTAATAAATATATAAGATTGTTTACAAAATATGTGCTTTATCATCATACATGATTGACTTGTATGCACACTACTATCACTCTCGACTCATGGTATGTAGAGTCTGTCCCTGTTCTGTTGAGTAGTGGTACACACCATCAATCACCCTCTCAAAAGTTGAACGGAACACATACCCCATCTTGTTCATCTTCCTCTTCTTGCACCTGACCTCGTCCTCTAGGTCGTCAGCTCTCTCATTGGCCGCTTCCCACTTCTCCTCAAAGTGTATCCTATCCATCACCTCCAACTCTAGCTGAGTACGGAGTGCTCTTTCTCAGTCTTCTCACTCAATTCTCTCTGTTTTACTTCTTCCAGCTTCCCTGCTATATTTACATTTCTCGCCACCGACCTGTGGAATAAAGTTCCCATCTGGATCCCTGTCTCCCTACGATATGAAATCTCCACCTCTAACTCTTGCATGTCTAACTTTCTCTGGTGGTCCTCGTCCCTCAGCTTTTGGAACTCGGACTCTCTCTCTTGGGCCTCTGTCTCTAACTCCTGGACCCTGCAGTCTAACTCTAGGATCCTCTCCTCATACTCTCCTAGCATCTGCTCCTCTACACTAGCCTCAACAGAGTCCTCTACTAGCTCATCCCCCATCGGCTCGTCCTCCATCGGCTCGTCCTCCATCGGCTCCTCCTCTGGATCAGACTCTATCTCATTCTCGTCCTCGTCGTCAGACTCGAACAATGCAACAGTTTGCACTGGTGTAGACTCTAGAGGTGCCTCATATACTACATGTATATCCCTGGGCTCCTCATCTGCCACACTACTAGGTACACCTGTGTCTGTCATCCTACAATCACAAACACAAGACAAATAAACAGCAACTCCATTAGAATGTTAAATAAAACATAAGTTCATTGTGTAGAATGAAGTTACATTTCATAACACGCAAAGTCTCTCAAGGAAAACTCTACATGAGTTTTATCTCCTTTCCAACTTCTAAGTTCGCCTAAGTTAAAGTCTAAGGACACTCGTTCCTAAGGTTTATAACTACAGCTCTGATACCAACCTGTGACGCCCCCAAATCCGGGACTGCCACTTGGTATCTCAAATTCGGTTCGTCACGTGCTCATGGTAATACATCACAATAATAATACTACTAAATGTCGCATCGCACAGCGGAATAATACACAACTAATACCGAATAGATTACATTTAAATAATATAATTTATTCACATCCCAAGGTCTCGTAACTTAAACAGTGATTACATAGCTTAGACATATCTTAAGCATAAATAACCTTAACTAGTAAATATATCATAAGTTCTTTATTACAATCATAAAGTCCTACATAAACAAAGCTACTCAGTAGCCTTTCCCTTGCCCTTATCTGTGCTCGAATGTCCGCACTGCTCTGCCTTAACTAAAATATTTTAGGGAAAGCAAGAATGAGCATAAATTACTCAACAAGTAATATACAATAAGGGTTTATAATATAATTCTCAATTCTCGAAATGGTATAGTAAGGTTTGATAGTTCAAGGATAATAAGAATATCAACAGCTTTCAATAACAGTTGCTAAGGACAGAATAATATCAATGTGATTCAATAATAAATCAATTCAAGATTTCAAGATAACTGAATACTGAGCAGTCACTAAGGACTATGAACTTCCACAGGAATTGATAGTAATAAACTGAAAATCCAACAAAAACAAGTACAACAGGTGATCAGCCTAAAGTACCCTATGTTATGCATAACACTCAATCATACTAATGTGCGCGCGTCGGTTCTCCGACAGTTATATTTTGTTCTTCTCAGTCAAATACAAAATTTCGCACCAATTAATTAGTTTGGGTCGCTTTTTAATAATATAAGTCTAGCCGAATCAAATGGCATAGATCTCAACAACTTTAAATTCAATTTCAAGATTTAAAGTCCGAAGAATATAGTTCGACTTATATATGGTTCAGAACATCTGAATTTAATCTCAAGAGTTTATTCGTATGACAATAATTGTATAAGCCAATTGAATGTTCAATAAATAGTAGAGTTAGGAACTTGCTTACAACGTTCCTTGAATAAAGTAAATACGAAGGTCTAGGATACTTGATCTATAAATGAGTGTAAGTAAGGAAACTTGAACTTTAAAAGAGTGTAAGTTAGAGAACTTGCCTTTAGCGTAGTTTATCCACGAAAAGTAAATCAACACTTTCGAATTCCTATCATAATACAGTTCCGTAGATATATGATATTCATTAGTCATATAATTTAACTTCACATTTTATCTTCGAATATACGATCAACACACAAGCTAAGTTTTAACCTAGCTACACAGTTATTTAGTATCTAATTTCTATCCTTAACTTCCTCTTTTCTCAAGTTGATCATATTCATACATCATTACTATCATGTGAGACTACCACAATTAGCAAACATACTCGCATAGTATTAATATCACATAAGACCACAATTAATACTAAATATATTTTATTTTTGCAAGTTATGGCTTTCCCATAAGTTAACCGTCAAAATCGAGTTTAAGTAACATCGTAGCATATAATCAATCTTGAGTTCATTGTCACAAATTTTAACTTACATTTTACATGGTATTAAGGGATAGAAAAACCATGTGGTTATCATGCTTTATAACTCGGCTATATGTTTACATACATGTCACATAATCTATTAATACACATGCTTATAGTGTTCACATTATTTATTCATAACTAGTATTGTTTAGTACTTGGGAGCATGCTTTAAACTCATGTTATCATTATGTCTACCACATACGAATCATGTTTAGAGGCATATCAAACCCGAACATGCCATCTTAACCCTTTAGAATCTAGATACTCACGTGATATAACTATCTTTTTGAAAACATGTTCAAGGTTTACGTTTCAAACTTACACTTATACTAGTAAGGTTTACTAATAAGGCATAGCGTGTCCATGTTACATTATTAAACACGTATACACAAGTCATCATGTCCTTCATGCATTTCTAAACCATATTAACATGCTTGTACGGTCAGAATATCAACATGAATATAATTTATCAAAGTTTGTTTTCAAAATCTACGCTTTCGTTAGAAATGTTAAATGATGGAGTTCCATGCTCATATTTCATCATGAAGCTTATGTATGCAAGTCAACACGTATTTCATGTGTTTCTAGGTTATACCAATAGGTCTCATAAGTCAGAACATAGTCATGGTTCACACATGTTAAAGTTCGCTTAGGAAACTTTAAGTTTATTTCAACGCTATACGTCGCTTCATTAATCTTGCATGAAATCATAGTACAACATGTTTGCGTTAACTCCATGTACTCCTATAGGCATGCTACTTATGTTTTCAAACTTGTTCCAAAGTGTTATCATAAGTTCGCACGTAACAGCCTGATTCTTAGAATTATTAAAATAATTATTTATTATATGTATTTATCAAGATTAATTAAGTTAATTATTTTAACTTAATTAATAATGGTATATAAGGTAAAGTGTAATTATAGATCAAAACCCTAATGTTGATATATGTTATGAAATTTCATGAATTAATACAATTATTGTATAATTATATTTAAAAAGAAAGTATATTTATGTTATGAATAATAAAAAATTATTTTCTTAAGGAATTTGAATATTAAATATGATTAATAACTATATTTGTATTCAAATATATGTAAGTATATTAATACAAGTTATGATTATGAATTTTATATATAATTATGATAATTAACATAGTTATATGAATATATATTAAGAATTTATTTATTTTTAGAATTTAAATATTAAACATAGTAATTGAATGTATTTGTATTTAAATGAATGTATGTATATTATGTGATTAAGAATAATAATTAGGAACTCCTAATTCATAAATTTAAGAACCCTAATTATAGCAAGAAACTCTAATTTTTTAATAAAACCCTAATTATTATTTGAAAACCCTAATTTGTAATTAGTGTGTTATAATTAAATTTTTATTAAACCTTAAACTTAATTTTGCAAACCCTAAAAATTGTTTGGAAAATCCTAAGGGTTAAAACCTAAGGGTTAAATTCTAGAATTATGCACTATGGACAAGAATGCCCTTAAAAATATTTATTAGTTTATAAAAATAACATTTTTGAATTAATTTAATTTAGTTTGCTTGCAAATCTTGCCAAATCTTGTGACTTACCATATCTAAGATTTGCACACATGTTGAAAATCTTCTCTATCAGCCAAATCTTGACACCTAGCTGATCAGATTTAATGGATCAATGAGATAGCAATTAAAGAAAGAAAGTAAAGAAATTTCAATTATTTTCTTACACACAAGCCAAGTTCTTTCTCTCTCTAAAACCCGCGAAAATTACTCTCAAGATTAGTTTCTAACAAGCCCAAAACATCCCATACACAACCCAAGAACAGATCAAAGGAACAGAAATCAAAGATTTAGAAAGAAAATGTATAAAACCCTAACCAATCTAGATATTTAATTTTTCGTTAGATGTTATGTTTACGTGTTAATATAGGTGCTATGATATGTTAATAAGTGATCTGGGTTGAGAAATAACAATTACATAACATCTAGATGCATGAAAAATAAAATTTTTAAAAACTGGAAATACTTAAAAAATGTTTTCTGACAGTCAAAGTCGGGGCTTATATTTCTCAATATGTCATGATATGAAGTTTGTATGTGTTTGTATGTGTTCTATGCCATGTTGTTAGTATTCTGCAATTGGAATCATGCTTATATCATGTCTAGATCGTAAGATACGGCCAGTCAAACTGCGTTGACCAAATGGGTAACCCAGAAAACTGAAGAACGTGTTCGAGCAATGACTTTGACCGGCTTTGATCTTGTAGCTGACAGGCGATTAGGAGGTAAATTTGTGTTTAGATTGTACTATGATATGAGGACTACAAGTCTAGAGCACTCTCGAACCTTAGAAATCAATGGATCGAAGGTGGTAGTTGGTCAAAAGTCGTTGACCGTTAAGGTTGATTTTCTGGGTAACCCAGAAAATCCAAAACAGTGTCTGACCAATTTTTGTAAAACCTAGATCTTTCTCTGTGTTGATATCTGGACTCTATAAGTGCTCGAATCATGTACCCTGATAGTTAATCTACAAAGCCCGACGTCTAACACACCCAAACCATGATCAGGCTGTAAGATCTAAGGCCAACAAGTGAGTTGACTGGCATTGACTTTATGTTTCTGTGCAGCCCAGAAAATAAAGAACAGCTCTGACTGCTTGTTCAATCCCTTATATCTTCTTCATATGATATAATTTGACCCTAAAGTTGGTTATTACATATAGTGTTACATCAATACTACATAACTAATACAATCTCATGCCCAGAAACATTATGAACAAGAAATTACTGGCGGTCAAACTAGGTACCTAATGGCTGTTCTTGAGTTGCTCAAAAACACCTAAGGCGACAGTTTTCGTCGCTATAGCCCTTTAGCGACGGTTTTAGGTTAAAATTAATTATATTAATTAAAATAAATAGAAATTAAATATTAAAAATTCATAAAATTATTTTAAGTTATAAAAATTAACTTTTAATAAAAATAATTTTAATATATTAAAAATTATTTTAAATTATATTAAAGTATTAAAAAAATATTTTAAGTTATAATAAATGACTTTTAATATTTTGAGATAAATTTTATTAATAATTTAATAATAATGATATTAAATTTATTTAATAATTATATTAAATAAATTAATTAAAAATGGTTTTAATACTTTAAAAATCATTTAAAAATGATATTAAAGTATTTTAAGTTATAATAAATAACATTTAATATTTTGATAAGAATTTTATTAATATTTTATTATTAATGATAATAAATTTATTTAATAATTGTATTAAATAAATTATTTAAAAATGATTTATAAATCATTTAAAGGTGAAATAAATGTTTTAAAAATGTTTTAAGTTATAATAAATAACTTTTAATATTTGAAAATGAAATACATTTATATTTTAATATTATTAGTAATTATTTAAAAATGATTTTAATATCTTAAAACTTATTTAAAGGTAATATTAAGGTTTTAAAAATATTTTCAGGTTATAATAAATAACTTTTAAAGTGTTGACATGAACTTATTAATATTTTAAATTATTTAAATATTAATGATAATGATATTACTTGACAATTAAATCATTAAAAATGATTTAAGTGTTTGAAATATCATTATAAATTATTTTAATATTTAGAAAAATATTACAAATGATAATTATAATTATCTAATATAATATTTAAGTTCTTGAATAAAGTTTTATTAGAAATAAATTCGTTAATTATTCAAAAATGCAAGCGGGATGCAGAAAAGATATCGAACTCAAACCAACTCGACATAGTTTGACTAGGTATACGTTCTTATGTGTTTTAATGACTGATATGACTATGTGACAACATATTTAAACAGTATTATATGTTAAATTATATTATTCTAATTAAAATAATAATTCTATTGATGATAAGACTTCATATTAAAAGCTTAAGCTATACTACGTAGCAGTAAACAGCTATCAAGGCAAGTATCTGAACTATTCTCTTACATTGTGTAAGTTTCTTTACTCAATTTCTTATTGATCAAGTATCTATACTCCTTGCATTTATTTTACGCGATGGATCCCAGTAAGCTAAAAGCATGTTCATGAATAATTATTGTCAATTATTCATATCCATAATAATATCCATAATTCGTTTATGAAAGTATTCCTATATTGTGGAACCTTATTCAATTTGTTTATTTTTTATCAATATCTCATTATAGTCTTTTATCATACAAGTGTCCTTACTTGTATGAACTGTTGTATACATGCAAGAACTCTTGAACTTGAAACTCTTTGATATTTATTTATGGTTTAAAGACTGTCTAAGCTATTTGACTCAGCTAGACATAGTTGGAATTATTTAGTTAGGACTCCAGACTCAGTATGAACAACCCGTAATGGAGAAATTATTTATGTACCCAAGGCGAACAAAGTGAACGCATTTATCGTTCAAACAGATATTATTGATCAATACAGGACATAACGGGGCTGATCACCCTACATGTTCGTAAGACCAGAGCGGTTTGCAGATGAATTTCTGTTTAAACCTTTTCGAAAATGAAAAATAAAAGTTCATGGTCCATTGACCGCTCAGTATTTATAGTCACTACGTCATTTCAAAATTTTAAACGATTTGATATGTGATTAAGAATTATTTCAAATGACTTCACAACTATTGATTCGTTGTAGAAGTATACCTCAAGGAAAATATTTACTTCTTTCAGCTAAAGTTTATTAACTGTTATTACTTGCTGGGCAATTGAATGCTCATTCTTACTTTAAATTAAATTTTTTTCAGCTAAGCGTGATCAACCAGAAGGCTCTTGTAAGACCCCAATTTTTATGAATAAAAAAAATTGAATTTTCTCTATATATTATTTTGAAATAGTCAAGGGTTAATTTGATAATATGAAATGTTATGGGTAAAATGCACAAATATTTTAAATAAGCAAGTGGTTATAAAATATTCATTGTTGTCGGAGAATATTCATTTGGTCATGGAATATTCTTGTTGTCGGGAAATATTCGTAAGACGGCGCAGCCATTTGTGGGCCCCACAACAGAATAACTATCGAATATAGAAAGTGACAGAAATAACATTTTTATAAATAATGGTAAAACTGTTACGGTTAAACTGTTGAAATACCCGGTGGTTAAAATACAGTAATACGCGGTGTTGCACAGTAGCACACGGTATTGCACAGTAATTTTAATTATTGATTCTTACGTAAGAAGGCATTTACTCAATAATTGTTACAGTAATTACTGTTCAATATTTTATATTATTGATTCAATAATTGCTACAACTGCATAATATTTTATTGATTCAATAATTGCTACAATTGCATAATATTTTATTAATTCAATAATTGATATGTTGATATTTTATATCAATAATTGCTACGTTGATATTTTATATTATTGTTTCAATAATTGTCACTGCACAGTATTTTCCATTATCAAATTAATAAATCATATTATTTGAATAATATTATTAAATAGCATTATTGACAATGTCTAAGAAAGTTCTGTCTAGGAGGGGTTATTTAATTGCGCGCCAATAAGGAGAAATTCTTATTAGAAGTCCCCCTCTTTCCTAGGAACGACTTGGTTGTCAATATTGCAGTTCTGTAATATTATTTGTGAATAATTAATTATTGATTTATATGATAAGAAAATATTTATTTTATGTGGAAAAATTAATGTTGATGTTTTATCAGTATTTTGGTGTGAAAATCATCCGTATGTGAATTTCGGTCACTTTTCGTTTGGAATTTGGAAAAACAGTCTTTTACAAAGTTGTAGAGAATTAAATTTTCTATGAAAAGGACATAGAATTCGTATTTTTCTGATAAAAGGGCTATTTATTATAAATTATTGAAGTTGCGGAAATAAATGTTTTATTTATTAAAAACATGGGTGGGCCCCACTTCTATTTTTGGTGGAAAAATTCTGAATTCTACGCTGGTGTGCGTTGGAATTTCAGAGGGTTGAAGCCACCGGTAGTAGGTAAGTCAGCTTTGGTGTTCTGGTATTTTCCTATAAATAGGATGCTTAGGTTAGAATTGAAAATTACACCAGAATCTGAAGTTTTCTCTCTCTATAATATCGAGCATATTTTTGTGAGTATTTAGATACTTTGAGTGTTACTATTCAGTGCAAGTTTTCTTCAGTATTATATCCGATATTCCAATTCGAAGTACTGTTCTTTTGAGGTAAGGGATGTTATTTTATTTCGTAAACTATGTTATTCTTTTCAATATCATTATACCAAAATATTGTCATAAATTTTATTATGAAATTCTTACTTTTTCTGTCGGAGTTACTATTCGCGTATACGACACTATTCACGTATACGGCACTATTCACAAAAAAATTAAATTTTTTCTATTTGTCCAAGTTGCTTGTTAAGGTTCCTATCTTTGATTGGATCCAAGTTTTGATCTTCGTTCTTGAATTTTGCTCCATAATTAATTATTATGGAGTATTCTTGAACTTGGATAAACTAAATTACGAATCCTTAATTTTGTCTTTTATCTCACTGGATTCGTTTTTAAAAAAAATATTTTTCATCATCTTCAGTTTTAAATGGTAATACAAAAGAATATCTTTGGCCTGTAGTGCAAAGATGGATGATTATTTGATGAATATCTTTGGCCTGTAGTGCAAAGATGAATGATTACCTGATGAATATCTTTGGCCCGTAGTGCAAAGATGAATATTTGATTCAAGATATTTATTGATTGATGTTACAGGGATAAAATATTGATGATGGACTTTTAAATCATAGAAGATAGTAGACTTCATTCTCTACTTAACTCTTCTAATGAATTGCTATTTTCGCTGCGAATATTGATCTAAAACTTGTTGTCAATAATATTTTATCTGATTTATTGAAGACTAACGATAAATTGTTCTTTATTATCTTAGTCATAATATTCTTTACTGGGCTAATTCAGCTCACCCTTTTCATCTATTGTCCTCTTCAGGAAATGAGAATGTCGCAGGGACGAGTCGGGGGACAGAGTGATGGTCCGAGTTATAGCAGTAATAGTCCTCACTATTTTTATATAGTGTGATAATAATTGTAATGAGGACTTAGTTGAATGTTTATATTTTCTAGATGTTTTTATTGACACTCATAGTGTCTGGTCGTATTTTTCACGACCTTGTGTTATAAAAGATTGTATTTATATTCTGTACCATGTGTTTGGCAACTCAGAATGGGTTTGGCTGACTGGACCTATTCTGGAGGCGTCTCAGTTGGTATCAGAGCTTAGGAATACGGTCTCTGGCAGAGATCGGGGAATAGAACTAGGAGGGGAGAGGCGAGTAAATCCTTCGCTAGTGTGTCCTACCTAAGATTATCTGATGTTTAATTGGTCAGTCGGAGTATAGGGTTGATATGTTAATTACCCTTGTTTTATGGCAGTATTTGAGAATGGCAGCTGAGAATGTTAACAATGGAGTGAATGAGACTGTGGAGACACCTTTAATCACCAACTAGGAGAACGTGCAACAGGAAGGCAATATTCCTCCTGTACCCTACCAACCAGACGATGAACGAGGAAATGTTTAAAAGTTTTTTGCAGTTCATGCAAAACCAGACGAGGGAGACTCGTGTGCAGAATACAGGTGGAAATAATAATAACACGCGGATTGTCACTGCCAAGCAGTTCAAAGAGTTGGGACCACCAGAGTTTTTGGAAAAGCCGGATCCGATCAAAACGGAGACGTGGGTTAAGCAAATTACCAAGATATTTGATGTCTTGGGATGCACAGAGGAACAGAAGGTTCCATTCACCACCTTTATGTTCCGTGGAGAGGCAGATTACTGGTGGGAGTCTGTGAAGCGTACCCAGCCTGCCGCGCTCAAGATGTCTTGGGAAGAGTTCCAGAAACTGTTCAATGACAAGTACTTTCCTGAAAGTATTCGTCATATGAAGGAGGTAGAGTTTATCAGACTAGAACAAAACAACATGACTGTGTCCCAGTACGAGGCTAAGTTCGCAGAGTTGTCCAGGTTTGCACCTCATTTGGTGGAGAATGAAGACGCGGATGTTTCTGAGAGGTTTGAAACCCAAAATACATCAATACCTCATTTCTCACAAATTTTTTTTATATCCAGATGTTGTGAATAGGGCCCAGTTATTAGAACGAGATAATGATTATGTTCAACCAAGGGACAACAATCAAGGTCGTACCGGTAGCAGCAGTCTTCGGAACAATGACAACCAGTAGGGAGGAAAGTATCATGACAGAAGCGGTAACCACTCCGGCAGTAATCGTGGCCATGATAGTAGAAAAAGCAAATCGGGGGAGATTTCAAGAAGAGAAGGTACAACAATGAGAACGTGAAGACGTCGACATCAGCACCAGCATCAACTGTTTCTAGGGGAGGAGAACGACCACCGATCGTATGCTATAAATGCGGGAAAGAGGGACACATCAGCCCAAACTTCCCACAACAATTCAAAGCATGCTATAACTGTGGAAAAGAAGGACATGTAGCTCGAGATTGTCCTATAGCGAAATAAAGTCCAGCGAAGGTTGTGATTCCAAAGGCGGTTTTTGACAAGTCAAAGTCGGTGGTTCCTGGAAGAGTGTTTGTCGTGACAACCCAAAACGCGAGGAACCCACACGAGGTGATTACGGGTAAGCTAATCATAAACACTTGCGAAGTTTACACCTTGTTAGATACCGGTGCTACCCATTTTTTATTTCACCTTCTTGTGCTCAACGATTAAATTTGACACCTGAGAAGTTAGACTTTGACTTATTTGTTGAAACTACGTTAGGAGAAACCTTCGTTACATCTACAGTTTATAAATCTTGCTTGATTCAGATTGGTACCTTTACCTTACCTGTTGATCTTATATCTTTGACAATACTTGCATTTGACGTGATTTTAGGAATTGACTGGTTAACTACTTACCATTCCAAAATTGATTGTTTTCGTAAGGTTGTTAGTTTTTATGTTCCTAACCAACTTGTTGTGCGAATCCAAACAACCAAACCACTAAAATCAGTCAATATCATTTCAAGTCACAAAGCTATTCGTTTATTGAAAAATGGATGTCAAGCTTTCTTAGCTCATGTCACTGATCTAAACCAAAATACGTCAGATTTGAATAATATTTCTGTTATTAATGAGTGTCCTGATGTATTTCCTAAAGAACTTCCCGGTCTACCCCCAGAACGTGAAGTTGAATTCTTTATTGACCTTGAGTTCGGTACAAAACCCATTTCTAAAACTCCATATCGAATGGCTCCTATTGAACTTCAGGAGTTAAAGGTCCAACTACAGGAGTTGTTAGACATCGGTTTCATTCGTCCTAGTACGTCTCCTTGGGATGCTCCTGTTTTATTCGTAAAGAAGAAAGACGGGAGTATGCGACTTTGTATTGACTATCGGGAGTTGAACCAGGTCACCATCAAGAATAGGTATCCGTTACCTCGTATTGATGACCTGTTCGACCAGTTGCAAGGAGCACAATTCTTTTCAAAGATCGATCTTCATTCTGGATATCATCAGCTGAAGATTAAAACTAAGGATATTTCAAAGACTGCCTTTAGAACTCAATACGGGCATTATGAGTTCTTAGTCATATCTTTTGGATTGACTAATGTTCCTGCTGCTTTCATGGATATGATGAACCGTGTATTCAAGGAATATTTGGATCAGTTCGTGGTTGTCTTTATTGATGACATCCTCATCTATTCCAAAAGCCGTGAAGATCATGAGCACCACTTGAAGCCGGTACTTCAAAGACTTCGTGAAAATAAGTTATATGCTAAGTTAAAGAAATGCAAGTTCTGGCTTGAGGAAGTAGCATTCCTTGGGCATGTGGTATCGAAACATGGAGTATCTGTTGACCCGGCGAAGATTGAAGCAATAAAAAGTTGGGAGCAACCAAAGTCGGTGACCGAAGTGCGTAGCTTTCTGGGCTTAGCTGGTTATTATCGGAGGTTCGTAGACGAATTTTCTCGAATCGCTACTCCATTAACTCAGTTGAGTTGGAAAGATACAAAATTCATTTGGAGCGAGGAATGCGAGAAGAGCTTCCAAGAGCTCAAGAGGAGACTTATCTCGGCACCTGTTCTGACAATACCATCTGGTTCGGATGGATTTGTTATCTACAGCGATGCTTTGGGCAAAGGGTTAGGATGTGTTCTCATGCAACATGGGAAAGTCATAGCCTATGCCTCACGACAACTCAAGGAGTATGAGAGGAATTATCCTACTCATGATCTAGAGTTGGCAGCAGTCGTTTTCGCGTTGAAGATCTGGAGACACTACTTGTACGGGGAGAAAGTGGAGATTTATACTGATCATAAGAGCCTTAAATATTTTTTCACTCAGAAGGAACTCAACATGTGACAATGACGTTGGCTTGAGCTGTTGAAAGATTACGATCATACCATCCAATACCATCCGGGAAAAGTGAACGTGGTAGCTGATACGTTGAGTAGAAGATCATATGCGGGACCGAGTGCGATGTTGTCAAATATACGTGTAGAATCATCTTTGATTGATAAAGTTAAAGCTGCTCAAGCTACGGATCCGAAGCTGATGAAGATGAAGAAGAAGGTGCAAGAAAGTGCGGTTCTAGAAGCAAGAATCGATGAAGAAGGAATACTCCGAGTCAACTCCAGACTTTATGTTCCTAACGATTCTGATTTGAATTATAGAATCATGATGGAGGCACACAACACACCGTTTGAAATCCATCTTGGGAGTACCAAAATGTATCGTGATCTTTGACATACATTTTGGTGGAGCAATATGAAGAGAGAGATCGCGGAGTTTATTTCGAGATGTTTAACTTGTCAACGTGTAAAGGCGGAGCATCAAGTGCCGAAGGGTCCATTGCAACCACTGGAGATTCTGAAATGGAAGTGGGAACACATTACCATGGATTTCGTTACGGGTCTTCCCAAGGTTTCTCAAGGCATAGATGCGATTTGGGTTATTGTTGATAGATTAACCAAGTCTGCTCATTTCTTGCCGATATGGGAGACCTATTCCCTTGAACGACTTGCTCGTATATACATGAGTGAGATTGTGAGGTTGCTTGGCATGCCAGTAACCATAGTTTCGGATCGTGACCCAAGATTTACTTCACGATTTTGGGTTAGCTTGCAGAAAGCTATGGGCACGGACTTACGATTCAGTTCGGTATATCATCCTCAAACGGACCGACAATCGGAAAGGACTATTCAAACTCTTGAAGATCTATTGAGACTCTGTGTTTTAGACTTCAAAGGGAGTTGGGATAAGTACCTACCATTGGTGGAATTCTCCTACAATAACAGTTATCAGGCAAGTATAGGTGTGGCTCCATTCGAGGCGTTGTATGGGAGAAAGTGTCGTTCTCTAGTATGTTGGGATGAGTTGGGTGAAGCAACATTATTGGGACTGGAGTTAGTACGTATGACTACGAAAAAGATTTAAATGATCCGACAACGTATACAAATGGCATAGAATCGACAAAAGAGTTATGCGGATCTTCATCGAATGGACATGGAATTTAATGTTGGGGACCATGTATTGTTACGTGTTGCTCCGTGGAAAGGAGTTACGAGATTTGGGAAGAGAGGAAAGCTCAATCCACGATTCATTGGTCCATTTGAGATTCTTGACCGAGTAAGAAATGTGGCCTATAGACTCGCATTACCTCCAAGCATGTCTTGTGTTCATAACGTGTTTCACATATCTGTGTTACGTAAATATGTGAAAGACCCGAGCCACATTATTGAGTTAGAACCGGACAAGATAGTAGAAGATTTAACGTACGAGGAGGTACCTGTCAAGATTTTGGATAGGAAGGAGCATGTCCGACACACAAAGGTTATACCATAAGTCAAAGTTTTGTGGAGGAACTATGCTACTGAGGAAATGACCTGGGTGTTGGAATCGAAAATGAAAGCGAGGTATCCTCACCTTTTCGAAACACCAGGTACGCACGTCAATTTTGAGGATGAAATTTCATAAGGGGGGGAGGTTTTAAGACCCCAACTTTTATGAATAAAAAAAATTGAATTTCCTCTATATATTATTTTGAAATAGTCAAGGGTTAATTTGATAATGTGAAATGTTATGGGTAAAATACGCAAATATTTTAAATAAGCAAGTGGTTATAAAATATTCATTGTTGTCGGGGAATATTCGTTTGGTCGTGGAATATTCTTGTTGTCGGGGAATATTCGTACGACGGCGCAGCCATTTGTGGGCACCACAACGGAATAACTGTCGGATATAGAAAGCGACAGAAATAACCCTTTTATAAATAGTGATAAAACTATTATGGTTAAACTGTTAAAATACTCGGTGGTTAAAATACAGTAATACGCGGTGTTGAACAGTAGCACACGGTATCGCACAGTAATTTTAATTATTGATTCTTACGTAAGAAGGCATTTACTCAATAATTGTATTAAATTATTGATTCAATAATTGCTACAACTGCATAATATTTTATTGATTCAATAATTGCTAAAATTGCATAATATTTTATTGATTCAATAATTGCTATGTTGATATTTTATATCAATAATTACTACGTTGATATTTTATATTATTATTACAATAATTGTCACTGCACAGTATTTTTCATTATCAAATCAATAAATTATATTATTTGAATAATATTATTAGATAGCATTATTGACAATGTCTAAGAAAGTTCTGTCTAGAATGGGTTATTTAATTGCGCGCCAGTATGGAGAAATCCTTATCGGAAGGCCCACTATTTCCTGAGAATGACCTGTTTGTCAATATTGCAATTCTGTAATATTATTTGTAAATAATTAATTATTAATTTATATGATAAGAAAATATTTATTTTATGTGGAGAAATTAATGTTGATGTTTTATCAGTATTTTGGTGTGGAAATCATCCGTATGTGGATTTCGGTCACTTTTCGTTTGGAATTTGGAAAAACTTTCTTCTACAAAGTTGTAGAGAATTAAATTTTCTATGGAAAGAACATAGAATTCGTATTTTTCTTATAAAAGGACTATTTATTATGAATTATTGAAGTTGCAAAAATAAATATTTTATTTATTAAAAACATGGGAGGGCCCTACTTTTGTTTTTGGTGGAAAAATTCTGAATTCTAAGCTGGTGTGCGTTGGAATTTCAGAGGGTTGAAGCCACCGGTAGCAGGTAAGTTAGCTTTGGTGTTCTAGCATTTTCCTATAAATAGGGTGCTTAGGTTAGAATTGAAAATCACACCAGAATCAGAAGTTTTCACTATCTATAATATCGAGCGTATTTTTGTGAGTATTTAGATACTTTGATTGTTACTATTCAGTGCAAGTTTCATTCAGTATTATATCCGATATTCCAGTTCGAAGTACTGTTCTTTTGAGGTAAGGGATGTTATTTTATTTCGTAAACTATGTTATTCTTTTCAATATCATTATACCAAAATATTGTCATGAATTTTATTATGAAATTCTTACTTTTTCTGTCGGAGTTACTATTCGCGTATACGACACTATTCACGTATATGGCACTATTCACAAAAAAATTTAATTTTCTTCTATTTGTCCAAGTTGCTTGTTAAGGTTCCTATCTTTGATTGGATCCAAGTTTTGATCTTTGTCCTTGAATTTTGCTCCACAATTAATTATTATGGAGTATTCTTGAACTTGGATAAACTAAATTACGAATCCTTAATTTTGTCTTTTATCTCATTGGATTCCTTTTTTTAAAAATATTTTTCATCATCTTCAGTCTTAAATGGTGATACAAAAGAATATCTTTGGCCTATAGTGCAAAGATGGATGATTATTTGATTAATATTTTTGGACTGTAGTGCAAAGATGAATGATTACCTGATGAATATCTTTGGTCCGTAGTGCAAAGATGAATATTTGATTCAAGATATTTATTGATTGATGTTACAGGGATAAAATATTGATGATAGACTTTTAAATCATAGAAGATAGTAGACTTCATTCTCTACTTAACTCTTCTAATGAATTGCTATTTTCGCTGCGAATATTGATCTAAAACTTGTTGTCAATAATATTTTATCTGATTTGTTGAAAACTAACGATAAATTATTCTTTATTATCTTAGTCATAATATTCTTTATTGGGCTAGTTGAGCTCACCCTTTTCATCTATTGTCCTCTTCAGGAAATGAGAATGTCGCAGGGACGAGTCGGGGGACAGAGTGATGGTCCGAGTTAGAGCAGTAGTAGTCCTCACTATTTTTATATAGTGTGATAATAATTGTAATGAGGACTTAGTTGAATGTTTATATTTTCTAGATGTTTGTATTGACACTCACAGTGTCTAGTCGTATTTTTCACGACCTTGTGTTATAAAAGATTGTATTTGAATTCTGTACCATGTGTTTGGCGACTCAGAATGGGTTTGGTTAACTGGACCTATTCTGGGGGCGTCTCAGCTCTGGCATAAACAAAGGGAAAAGAAAGCTGCAAGAATAAGTTTTATGATATTTTGTGTAATAGTTATACTTTATTAAGACGATAATATTTACTATTTATCACGTAATGAATGTTTTAAAGGTCGTGTACCTGGGATTAGACAACTCTGATATGTATATTAAGTTTGTTATTTATATTATTTCGCTCAAAGAAATGATATCGTGTAGTACCAAGTTTGGGTTTTAAGTACCTGGATTTGGGGGCGTCAAAGGTTGGTATCAGTGCTATAGGTTAGAAACCATAGGTGGGAGATACCTTAGGCTATAACCTTAAGCTAGATAGCAGCGTTGAAAAATAAATAACTCAAATAAAGTTTAAAGGAGATGAATTAAGGAAATTCATCGTAAAATGAAATAAAAGTAACTTATATAAACAATCATTTATTATATGTATATATTATGTATTAATCAAGATAATTTGTGTATAGATGTCAGGAAGGAAAGGATTAGAAAACTCTCATGTCATAAAGAAGGAGCAAATCACTTCGCCGAAAAGCAACCAAGATGATGTAATCATTTTGGAAAACATAGAACCAGAACCAGAAACGATATTATTGACAGATAGCGATTCAGACACTGAAGTTGGAGCTGGCCAAGCATCAACGAAAGTGCAGAATCTAAAGAATAAATTATTATGTTTGAAAAGGTTGTTGGAAGTGGAAAGGCTACTAAATAGTCAATTGCAAAAGGCGTTAATCGAAATAATGGAAGAATAAGATAAGTTGAAGGTTCAAATTGAACAGATGGGAGCCAAATGTAGTAAATCGTGTGCAGCTCCAAGTAAGAAAGGGAAAAGAAAAATGAATGACCGTGATTTAGGAAATTTTAATTTTAATCAAGGGAACTTCAAGAAAGTAGGAACGTGTGCGAATTGTAATCGAAAACATGAAGGCTTATGTATGAAAGGACAAAATGTATATTATAATTATGGACGTGAAGGACATATCTCATCTCATTGCCCTGATCCGAAGCAATGCGTATGTTTTGTCTGTGGGTTGATAGGTTATCCGGCAAAGCCTTGTCCAGGATCTAGGGAAGGTGTAGGAAATGAATAGAATAAGTAGAATAGGATTATGTATGGAAGGTGATATAGTATGTATAGGTGTGAAATGTATTACTTTTGCATAAGTATCATGATGAATCTCGACTTTTGTTGTCACTAAGGGATAATAAGTGACTATGGCAGCAAGTAATGTGTAATAAAAAGTACTATGTACTGTTTGAATATGAATATACATGTTATGATATTATTATATGTCAAGATAGTATGTTGATTTAATGATAATTTGTTAATTCGGCAAGCTGAATTTGGGAATCCAGCAAGCTGAATTGGTCTAAAATTTAGAATTTTATATTCTATTTTCTATGATACCGTTGATAATGGTATATGAATGATAAGATAATGACTTTAAGGTTTTGTTTAACCAGATAATGCCACCAAGACGTAGAACTCAAAACCAAAGGGAAGAAGAATCTGTAAACAACGCAGAAGGACAAGCAGATCCAATGCAGAATTTTGCAAATATGCTGGCACAAGCAATGCGTAATCCAGCACCGGTAGCAAGAAGGAATCAGCCAGATAATCAATTGGCAAACTTCAAAGACTTCAAGGCAGTAGGACCGCCTGAATTCATAGGACGACCGACCCTGTAGAAGCCCAAACTTGGATAAAGGAAATAGAAAAAGTGTTTGTTATTGCTAGGGTAGCAGAGGAGCAAAAGGCAGTTTTTGCTACCTACATGTTGAAAGGGGAAGCGAACTTCTGGTGGGAGGCTAATCAAACTCGAGCCGGAGCAGAAGTGGTAACATGGACAAGGTTCAAAGAACTGTTCAACGAAAATTACTTCTCGTCCAGTATGCAGGACAGGATGGAGGTTAAATTTCTGGAATTGAAACAAGAAAATATGACCATTTCAGAATACGCCTCCAAGTTTAACGAATTAGCTAGGTTCGCTCCACAACAAGTGAATACTGAAGCAAGGAAGGCACGAAGGTTCGAACATGGGCTGAAACCCTGAATCTACAACAAGGTTGCAATGTTGCAAATTAACTCGTTTGGAACGTTATTGGAAAAGGCTATCATTGCTGAAGGAGGAAGTGAGGCCATGAGCCTCTATAACAAGGAAAAGAAGAATAAGGGTGAGGTCGAAGAAAAAGTTAAGGTGGAAGGAAACAGTGGAAGTGCAAGTGGGAAAAGAAAGTGGACAAGTTCTGGAAATACTAGTAATAGTCAGGGAGGAATAAGGAAATAGGTGGAACCATGTGAAAATTGCGGGAAGAGTCACTCAGGTGAGTGTCTCAAGGGAAAGTTTGTGTGCTACAAGTGCGGGCAGGAGGGACACATCTCTTCTAATTGCCCCAATCCAAGAAGAATAGTGGTTGTTTTATCTGCGGATCAACTGCACATATGGCAAAGGATTGTCCGAAAAGAAACGCCGATGGTGGAAATACGAATGCTGAAAAAAGCAGTGGAAAGCTGGCGATCACGTATCCAACTTTGACAAGTAATCCAACTGCGAGGACCTTCAATATGACGGTTCAAGATACGGTAGCAGCCGGGGATAGAATTCCAGGTATTATTCGAATAATTTTTTTTTCTTATATATGGTTTTTTATATATAATAAATCGTTTTATTAGGAAATTTTGAAGGAGGAATTTGTGTTCTATTAGAAATCAGATTTCGTTTAAATTGATATATAAGCTTTATGATGAATAAGTTAAAGAACAGTTCGATCGAATCTGATCGAGATCTAGTTACAATGAATGTGTATATATTTATTCTTATGTGTATAAGTTTTGAAGCGGTGATTCCGAGGACGAAATCCTTATAAGAAAGGGTGAATGTAATAACCCAATATTTTTGATATAATTAAATAAGAAATTTTGCGTATAAATTTTTTTTTAATATTATTTCTATCAAAGTAAAGGTGGAAATATGTGTAAGGTAAAGAATATGTATATATGTGAGAAAATATATAATTATTATTGCATTAATGATTTTAAATAAATTTTTCGATAAAGGAATGGTTGATTATTACAAATTATATTCTTATAATAAATTAATTTTGGTAGTAAAAATATTTTATTATTTATTTTCCATGAAAATATGATTAATATATTATTTAAATAATATATGAACTGATTCTTAGAATTATTATAATAATTATTTATTATATGAATTTATCAAGATTAATAAAGTTAATTATTTTAACTTAATTAATAATGGTATATAAGGTAAAGTGTTATAATAGATCAAAACCCTAATGTTGATCTGTGTTATGAAATTTCATGAATTAATACAATTATTGTATAATTGTATTTAAAAAGAAAGTATATTTATGTTATGAATAATAAAAAATTATTTTCTTAAGGAATTTGAATATTAAATATGATTAATAACTATATTTGTATTCAAATATATGTAAGTATATTAATACAAGTTATGATTATGAATTTTATATATAATTATGATAATTAACATAATTATATGAATATATATTAAGAATTTATTTGTTTTTAGAATTTAAATATTAAACATAGTAATTGAATGTATTTGTATTTAAATGAAAGTATGTATATTATGTGATTAAGGATAATGTTTAAAAAATCCTAATTCATAAATTTGGAAACCCTAATTATAGCAAAACAAAACCCTAATTTTTAAATAAAACCCTAATTATTATTTAAAAACCCTAATTTATAATTAGTGTGTTGTAATTAAATTTTTATTAAACCTTAAACTTAATTTTGCAAACCCTAAAAATTATTTGGAAAATCTTAAGAGTTAAAACCTATGGGTTAAACCCTAGAATTATGCACCATGGACAATAATGCCCTTAAAAATATTTGTTAGTTTACAAAAATAACATTTTTGAATTTATTTAATTTAGTTTTCTTGCAAATCTTGTCAAATCTTGTGACTCACCATATCTAAGATTTGCACACATGTTGAAAATCTTTTATATTTGCCAAATCTTGACACCTAGCTGATTAGATTCAATGGATCAATGAGACAGCAATTAAAGAAAGAGAAAGTAAAGAAGTTTAAATTATTTTCTTACACACAAGCCAAGTTCTTTCTCTCTCTAAGACCCACGAAAATTACTCTCAAGATCAGTTTCTAATAAGCCCAAAACATCCCATACATAACCCAAAAACAGATCAAAGGAACAGAAATCAAAGATTTAGAAAGAAAAGGTATAACATCCTAACCAAGCTAGATCTTTAATTTTTCGTTAGATGTTATGTTTAAGTGTTAATATAGGTGCTATGATATGTTAATAAGTGATCTGTGTTAAGAAATAACAATTACAAAACATCTAGATGCATGAAAATTGAAATTTTTGAAAACTGAAAAAACTTAAAAAATATTTTCTGACTGTCAAAGTTGGGGCTTATATTTCTCAATCTGTTCATGATATGTAGTGTTTATGTATTTGTATGTGTTCTATGCAATGTTGTTAGTATTCTGCGATTGGAATCATGCTTATATCATGTCTAGATCATAAGATATGGCCAGTTAAACTGCGTTGACCAAACACGAAAAATGGTTTTCTGGGTAACCCAGAAAACTGAAGAACGTGTTTGGGCAGTGACTTTGACCGGCTTTGATCGGCTTTGATCTTGTAGCTGGCAGGCGATTAGGAGGTAAATTTGTGTTTAGATTGTACTATGATATGAGGACTACAAGTCTAGAGCACTCTCGAACCTTAGAAAACAACGGATCGGAGGTTGTAGTCGGTCAAAAGTCGTTGACTGTTAAGGTTGATTTTTTATGTAACCCTGTGACGCCCCCAAATTCCATTGACCGCCACTTGGCCTCTCGAATTCGGTTCATCACGCGTTCATGGTAATACATCACAATAATAATAAATAAATATCACACAATCACAGTGAAAAATCTATTCTAGAATAATTTACAATGATTTATCATAATTATTCCCCCAAGTCTCGCAACCTACAGTACTTAATAGATTACATAATAATATCAATTAACGACTTATTACATAATCTAACTTAAGCTTAAACATAATCAAATCCAGTCTTACTACATCATCTCAATACAATACTAAAATATTTAAAACATAACAGAGACAAACTAGTTGGTAGCCTTGCCCTTGCCCTTATCAACGCCCGAAGGTTCGCCCTGCTCTGCCTTAACTGAAATGTTTTAGGGAAAGCAAGAATGAGCACAAATTGCTCAGCAAGTAATATACAATAAGAGTAAGTGATATAATTCTTAATTCTCGAAAGGGTATAACAAAGTTTGATAGTTCAAGGATAACAAAAATATCAACAGTTTTCAATAATAGTCGCTAAGGACAGAATAATATCAATGTGATTCAATAACAAATCAATTCAAGATTTCAAGATAACTGAATACTGAGCAGTCGCTAAGGACTATGAACTTCTACTAGAATTAACAGTAATAAACTAAAAATTCAACAAAAATAGGGACAACAGGTGATCAGCCTAAAGTACCATCGTTATGCATAACAATCAATCATACTCAAGTGTGCACGTCGGTTCTCCGACAATTATATATTCCCTTCAAAGAAGGTTGTTCTTCTCAGTCAAATACAAGACCCCGCACCAATCAATTAGTTTGGGTCGCTTTTCAATAATATTAGTTTAGCCGAATCAAATGGCATAGACACTTTCACAATATTCAAGAACAATACTAAGTTCAACATGAATAATAGATTTAATGAAATAAGAGGTCAAATATGCTAATTCAATTCAAACGATTAAGTAGGAAACTAGTTCGCAATATACAAAGATAGGATACTTGTATCCAAAGAGATAAGGTTTAGATACTCGCTTACGATATTCGTTGAATAAAGTAATGCAAGGGTTTAGGATACTTGCATTATGCGTAGTTTACTCACGTAAAGCTAGCCAACACTTTCGAATTCTTATCATAATGTATATATATGATATTCATTAGTCATATAATTAAACTTCACATTTTATCTTCGAATATACGATCAACACATAAGCTAAGTTTTAACCTAGCTACACAGTTATATAGAATATAATTTCTATCCTTAACTTTCTCTTTTCTCAAGGTGATCATATTTATACATCATTACTATCATGTGAGACTACCACAATTAGCAAACATACTCGCATATTATTAATATCACATAAGACCACAATCAATACTAAATATATTTCATTTTAGCAAGTTATGGCATTCCCCTAAGTTAACTGTCAAAATCGAATTCACATATATCACATAGTATATATACATGTTAAAGAGTCTTTTTATATTCGTATAACCTTCCCTTGTTCCAAACATATGTGATATAGGTTCTAGGTCGACACTTGCGGTCATTCAAGGTCATAAAATTTACAAAGCCTATCATGCTTGCTTTCAAAACACTTAAGGTATTTATATTAACTTGTATTAGGCATGCTCATGAGTATTCGTATCGCATATATGTAGCTAGCATTGTTATTATCCTGAAAACATGCTTCGTTTACGCTAAACTTGAATCATGGCAACTAATCATGGTATATATACATGCATGACACATGAATGAGTCTAAGAGTACTATCACATGTGTCCATAAATATCAGAATATGAAACTTACAATAACATGTTAAGATTTACGTTCAAAACTTATACTTTCACTAGTAAAGTTTATTTAACGCGATCCACGTGCTCACGTTACCTTATAAAATCTATATATGCAAGTTAACATGTATTATATGTAGGTCATGTAAACATGTTTGCAAAATCAGTACCTCAATATGTCACACATATGTCAAAGTTTATTTCATAAAACTTCCATTTTCGTTCGAAATGTTTAGTAATCGAGGTTTAGCATGCTCACGTAATACTATGAAACATGTATACACAAGTCATCATTCATTTCATGCATTTCTAAGCCGCTCTACCACGTATCAAAAATCAGAATATACTCATGCTTTATAATGTTAATGATTGTTTATGAAACTTTAAGTTCGTTTCCAAACTTCATGTCGTTTTGTTAACCATGCATGCTAATATACTAAAACATGCTTACATTGCCTCATTAGGTTTATATATATGTATTAATCATGCTTCCATGCTTGTTTAAACAAAATCAAACAATTAGTACATAACAGTTTTGTTGCAGGGTGCAGAAAATTGCAGCAGGGTGCTGGCGCTGCGGCGCGGCAACAACAGCCACAATCTGGCGCTGCGACGGCGGCATAATGCCTGGGATTGGCGCTGCGGCGCCGCGATGCAGACTCAGTTCCTGCAGTTCACGCTGCAGCCAAAACCGTCCTCAAACTTCCCATTTCATCGATTTTGACATACCCATATGCCATTAGACTAACCTTTTTAACTTACTAACACACACATATATATATATATGCTTATATAACAGTCAATCGCCAATCGATCCCCAATTTCATGAACTCCAACTAAATTCAAGAATTAAAACTGAAATTTCGGAAACAGAAAACGAAAATGAAGAACAAAGGAAGAGAGATTATACCTCTGCAAACAATTTGAGCTTGCTGCTACTTTCCACTCACAATGCTACTATACTAATATATGTATTACTCTCAATTCAATACTCAAGCAAAATCTCAGCAATGAACAATCTGAAGAGAAGGGCCATATATATATAGCAAAACTAGTATCCAGGCAAAGCCTTTTTCTTCCAAATCAAAACAACGGATTGAAGGATTGCATGCTAGATAAGAGGGAGTTGGTAATTAGTTGGTGATCTCCACTATTCTGCCCGCTCCCTTCATGATGGCTAGAATGCTGAGTTTAAGAGAAGAGAGTAGGCTAGCTTCATGATGCATTTCACGTGTACAAGGTTTGTGACTAATTATATGGGACAAGCCAATTAAAAGCTCAGCATTCTAGCAACATGCATATATCATACACTTAGGTTATTACATATATATTCATACTATATATTTAGGTTATAATTAACATTATAATGTAAGTCACATGCTTAATATTTTAACGTAGTAGATGTGATATGGCAATGTAACATACATATCATCCATGTACATTTATTAATACCGGATATAATTTACTCGGATATAATCACATCACATTATCTCATTTATTAAATTTTATTATTCCATTATATATATAAATAATCATCAATTATTATTTATATTCATAATATATTATTTTAATATATACTTACATACATATTGTCACATAGGCTATTATCATGTAACTCCCATAATTCAATAAGCCTTACCATATAATAGTGTCATATTACACTTCACATAATACATAGTTAGCTAATATATGTTACACATTTAATTCGCATGCTTGCACATAGAATTACTCATCTTATTAATTAAATATTACTTAATAATATACACACATCCTTCATCAATCAATATAATTGTTAATCTCCATAATAATTTAATTAACCCTTATATGATTAATTATCACTTTAATATAAATCTTATTATATTTATAAACACGTTGCTCATTATTATTATTATATTTCTTGCAATAATAATAATCACATATTATTAATCAATCACAGTTAATATTCCACAATAATTAATTAATATTCTACAATTAATATAGATTAACTGTTTGCTTAAATTAATATAATCATTCTCATATTACGTTACTGTGCCACACAAGGCTATCAATGAGTTTATCGCAAACTCCGTCAATTTCTCAATTATTATAATTATTCAATTTAATAGAATTGAATTAATCCTTCTCATAACACAAAATCATTTATATTAAATAAATTCTCATTTCCATTAATATTTTCATTTAATAATAGATGGAAATTCTCGGGTATTACAAACCCAGAAAATCATTTGTATGTGTTTGTATGTGTTCTATGCCATGTTGTTAGTATTCTGCAATTGAAATTATGCTTATATCATGTCTAGATCGTAAGATACGGCCAGTCAAACTGCGTTGACCAAACACGAAAAACGGTTTTCTGGGCAACCCAAAAAACTGAAGAACGTGTTCGGGCAGTGACTTTGACCGGCTTTGATCTTGTAGCTGACAGGCGATTAGGAGGTAAATTTTTGTTTAGATTGTACTATGATATGAGGACTACAAGTCTAGAGCACTCTCGAACCTTAGAAATCAACGGATCGGAGGTGGTAGTTGGTCAAAAGTCGTTTTGACCGTTAAGGTTGATTTTCTAGGTAACCCAGAAAATCCAAAACAGTGTCTGACCAGTTTTTGTAAAATCTAGATCTTTCTCTGTGTTGATATCTAGACTCTATAAGTGCTCGAATCATGTACCCTGATAGTTAATCTACAAAGCCCGACGTCTAACACACCCAAATCATCTGTAAGATCTAAGGCCAACAAGTGCGTTGACCGGCATTGACTTTATGTTTTTGGGCAGCCCAGAAAATGAAAAACAGCTCTGATAGCTTGTTCAATCCCTTATATCTTCTTCATATGATATAATTTGACCCTGAACTTGGTTATTACATGTAGTGTTACATCAATACTACATAACTAATACAATCTCATGCCTAGAAACATCATGAAAAAGAAATTACCTGCGGTCAAACTAGGTACCTAATGGCTGTTCTTGAGTTGCTCAAGAACACCTAAAGCGACAGTTTTCGTCGCTATAGCCCTTTAGCGACGGTTTTAGGTTAAAATTAATTATATTAATTAGAATAAATAAAAATTAATTATTAAAAATTCATAAAATTAATTATTAAAAATTCATAAAATTATTTTAAGTTTTAAAAATTAACTTTTAATATTTTGACATAAAATTCATTAATATTTTAATTTATTTAAATATTAATGATATTTAATTTATTTAATAATTATATTAAATAAATTAGTTAAAAATGATTTTAATATATTAAAAATCATTTTAAATGATATTAAAGTATTAAAAAATATTTTAAGTTATAATAAATGACTTTTAATATTTTGAGATAAATTTCATTAATAATTTAATATTAATGATAATAAATTTATTTAATAATTATATTAAATAAATTAGTAAAAAATGGTTTTAATATTTTAAAAATCATTTATAAATGATATTAAAGTATTTTAAGTTATAATAAATAACTTTTAATATTTTGATAAGAATTTCATTAATATTTTAATATTAATGATAATGAATTTATTTAACAATTGTATTAAATAAATGATTTAAAAATTTTATAAATCATTTAAAGGTGAAATAAATGTTTTAAAAATATTTTAAGTTATAATAAATAACTTTTAATATTTGAAAATAAAATATATTAATATTTTAATATTATTAGCAATTATTTAAAAATGATTTTTATATCTTAAAAATTATTTAAAGGTAATATTAAGGTTTTAAAAATATTTAAAAAAGTTGCAGGATTACATTATTAACTCCTCCCATTCTTATCTCAAATTATGGGATTACATCATTTAATACAAAAAGCAACACATAAATAAAAGCTCTACTGCCTAGGCATATTAATACGTCGCACAGCCTCTCTGCGCTTCTCTTCCATCACCCGAAACGCTATCCTTCGGTCCACCACATACCATAGTAAACCTTGGAACTGAGCTGGGTAATAGAAAACACGATCCTGGGCCCTATCTATAGCCATGTGGAAATCATACTCTGTCTCCCTCAGCTTTGCCCTCTTGGCTTCAGCCTTGTCTTCAGCTCGATCAGCTCGTTGAGTAGCCCTTAAGCTTATCTCTTCAGCTCTGGCACGTTTGGTCGACTCCTCCTGGATGTCTTGCTTCAGCTTTGCTAGCTCTGCTCGAGTCGCGTCTCTATCATTCTCCACGTGAATTAGGTTCCACTGTGCTTCTCCTAGGTCGCTAGCCATATCCTCGATTGTCTCGTCTCGCTGCTGGATGGTTTTCTCGAGCTCTCCGACTCGTCCATTTAGCTCCACGTTACTGTCGTAGACTACCTCGTACATCTCAGCACTAGTAGAGTGAGGTGGGAATTCCTCTTCGGGATCCTCTTCCTCCTCTTCAGACTCGTCCTCGTTCTCTTCATCTGGAATAGGTGTCAGCTCGCACTCCCGACCAGCTATGGTGATCACTGGAGATGGCTCTCTCCTATCCAGCTGCTCCCAGACAACATAGATGTCTCGGTGCTCCTCCTTTCTAGGCACCTGAGGTATATCCTCTCTAGCCTGACTAGGTTCTCCATCGTTTGTCATCCTGACAAAAGAATTTTAAAGTTCATTATTACGTGATATCAAGTCGTCACACTCCGAATACTATAACGTAAACACATAGCACATAAGGTAGTTTATTATCTTTATCTATCACATCTATCTTTTCGATCTTACTATATGGCTACTACCTAAGGTTTTCCCCCACCTAAGGTTCATAACCTACTGCTTTGATACCAACCTGTGACACCCCCAAATCCGAGTACTTCATTTCCACATGATTTGGTGTTCACTTTCTAAATATAACATACATCTACCCAATAATAAAATAATTGTAAAGTAAATTACAACCTTTATAAATAATAAAATCTTCCTTATAAAAAGGATTACAACTTTTTAAAATAAATCCCAGGGTTTACTCTAACCTTGACATAACATTTAATGCAAAAATAAAAACATAACTTAAAATGTCTTATTACAATCATTCAATAATTTAAACAAGTCTTCACTTGTTTAACTTTCCTTTGCCTTTACTCGTTGACGGGGCATCAACACTTTCAATCTTAGCTGCAATGGTTATTTAATGCAAGAGTGAGCAAACAATAGCTCACTGGAATACAACAATATATAAGACATACAAGAATATCTTTAAAAAGGTTTGAATAACTTTTACTTTCACAACGATAAAGAATTGAATAATAATTCTCTATCAACATTAGAAATTCGAATATAGAATTTATCTAAGGGTCGTAAGACCTTGAACTTTTGTCCTAGGTTATAAACATTTCTATTTAAAATCTTTAACAGTCATTAAGACTATGGACCTCAACTTGTACTTAGGGGGATCAGCCCTTTGTACCATGTACGTGCACTACATTTAACGCTTCTGCGTGGTAACCTCCCCTAGTAAATAGGGTTGTTTAACTCAGTAATTGAATACAAGTCCGCACCAAAGGATGTTTGGTTTGGATAAATTAAAAGGGTAATTTGGAATTCAACGTTCATCAACTAAGGAATAGTTGAATCGACTTTCAATAACTTAGAATAATTCATAATAAAAGAATTATGAATTAACATATGATTTAGAATTAAACTTAAAGCATTTAAAAGATAAGTTGGACCTTGCTTGAATAATAAGTCAAGTTCACATTAAATCATAAACTTAAATTAAATACTTGTCCATTGCCGAATAAAAAGGACAATCTCAAACAATGAATATATGAACTTCAAGAACTTGTATAAAATTTAACGAGTTCAGGGATAAAAGACTTGCATAAAAATTAATACAAGATTAGGGTTTAGAAAACTTGCCTCAAGCGCAAGCTACTAATAAAATCACGTTCTAACAATTCCTACACATATATATATTTAATCACAATAACCTAAATTAGTTAACATGTAACTAATTCACATAATTAGTTAACCCTTCTAGGTTAAACCATTCTAGTTTAATTAAATAATTTAATAATTATCCATCACATAGTTAATTATACCACATAAGCATGTTCACATAATTAAATCAATTAATAATTATGTATTTCATATTAATTAAAATTAATTGAATTATAATTTAAACATTTAATCTAATTATAATTACTCAAATTATAATCACATCTTATTTAATTAAATTATAAATAAATTATAAATTATAATTTATAATTAATTAACTACATCATGCATTTACTAAATTATAATTACATAAATTATAATTTATAATTAATCATGCAAATATTGAATTATAATACACAAGATTATAATCTATAATTAATCATGAATTTATTATAATTACATAATTTAAAATTTAAAATTATCATTCACTTGATTAAAATTAATCAACTATAATTATTATATTTTAACAAAATTATAATTAAAATTAAACCTTTACTCTAATTATAATTATTCAAAATTATAATCACAAATTATATTTTGTTAATATAATTTATTAATATTCATTTAGTATTTTAATGTATGCTTAATCATGCTATAAAAGTTATTACATAAAATTAGCTTTAAAAAATACAAAAGAAAACAAGTTTCCTTTTTCCCTGCCCCCCCCCCCCCCCCCCGCCGGGGCGGGGGCTTTCCTTTTGATAGGCCCGCTGGGGCGGGCCCCTTCCAGCGAACGCAGACAAGTTCGCGAACTGTGCAGAGAAAAAGCCAATTTGGCTTATTTCTCCACACCAAATTCTAATTCTAGTTCATACAATTCATAAAAATTTATAGAAAACATAAACTTAAAACTTCTAACATGATTCTAACATACATAAACATTATAACACATAATCAAAACAATCAATTTCATGATTTTTGAAAAAAAAGCCATAAATAAGTGTTCTTCATGAAATTGAACATTGCACTTTTATTTTTTAAACCAATTCACCCAATTCCAATCATACTAAATCAATTCTTAAACATGCTATCATCATCAAAAATTAATTTAAACAAAGATGAACAATCAAACATGAATTCCTTTGATTTTAAAAGAAAACTATATACATATATATATATATATTCAAAAATTCATATTTACAGAGAACTATCACTATGAAAAACATCAACACATAATTTCTAAAACTACGAGTTAGGATTATACCTTTGTTGATTAGGAGAAGAGTATGAAGATGATGATGGTTGTTTTGGTTAACAAGGTTTCCTCCTCCTTCTTTTCTCCTCTTTTCTCTAACTCTCTATCTTTTTCTCTATATTCTTTCCTCTCTTTTTCAAACATTGACTATCCTATAACTAACGTAATATAACATATACATAACTGATATATGTATATAATATAAAACATAATTATATAATATATAACTGCTAAATAATTATACCTCTACTTAATATATAGTAGTTACAAAACTTTTGAAAATTAAAAGTCATAAGGCTTTGTTTGGCAACAGGTAAATTTAAAACTAGTTTAATTAACTAAAGTCTTGTTTGGGTAATTTAGGTTTAAAGCTAGTGTAAGGGCCCTATTTGGCAAAACCTTTTAAAACAAAAGTAAGGGCCTTGTTTGGTTAAAACCATTTAAAAACTCTTTTCTTTATTTTAATAAATTATTTTAACACATACTTTAATATTACACTTTAATTAATTAAATCTCTAACATTCTTATTTAATCAATTAAAACTAACATCAATTAACCACATAAAATTTGTCACATAATTATAATTACTCGCTAATTATAATTATGTAAAACTCATCACATAATTCATCTAATTTAATTATCTCAATTAAATTAGAACTATACTATAAATTAATATATATCAATTAAATAAATTATTAAATATTTATTTAATTAATATATAACACTTAATTAAATCGCTCCACAAAATAACACAATTTATTTATTCAACTCAATAAATAAATCACATAAAATATTTATTTAACTCAATAAATATTAAAATTTAATATATAAAATCTCAATCATTACAATCTTTCCTCTTTAAAAGGATTCTGTCCCCAGAATCACAAAAAAAAAAAATTCTCGTCTATTACATTTTTCCCCCCTTAAAAGGATTCTGTCTCCAGAATCAGTACATAAGGGTTACACAAAACTAAGCAAATAATTGCGGATAAAATTTCATCATAACATCTTCGAGTTTTCACGTAGCTTCTTCAGCACTGTGGTTCCTCCAGATTACCTTAACAGAAGGTATCACTTTATTTCTAAGTACTTGTTCCTTTCTATCAACTATTTGAACAAGCATTTCTTCATATGTTAAGTCTTTATCGAATTGTAAAGTCTCATATTCTATTACATGTTTATAATCGTGTTTGTAAGGTCTTAACACAAAAATATAAAAGACGTTATGTATATTCTCGAGCTCCGGAGGAAACGCAACCTCGTAAGCTACCTCGCCCACCTTTCGTAGTACCTCGAAAGGTCCAATAAATCTGGGACTCAGCTTTTCCTTCTTACCAAATCGAATCTTCCCCTTCTAGGGAGATACTTTCAAGAAAACGAAGCTTCCTGGTAAGAATTCTCGGTTCTGTCGATGTAGATCTGCATACTTCTTCTGTCTGTCTTGAGCAGCAACTAATCTTGTTCTGATCAGCTTCACAATTTCGGCAGTTTGTTGTACCAATTCTGGTCCCAACAGTTGACGTTCACCGACTTCATCCCAGCACAAGGGAGATCTGCATTTTCTATCGTATAATGCTTCGTAAGGTGGCATGCCGATACTCGCATGGTGACTATTGTTGTAGGCGAACTCCACCAGCGGTAGATGATCAACCCAGCTTCCCTTGAAGTCCATTACATAAGCTCTCAGCATATCCTCAAGCGTCTGAATCGTTCTCTCGCTCTGGCCATCAGTCTGAGGATGGTACGCTGTACTCATTCGTAATTGCGTTCAAAGACACTCTTGCAAACGTTTCCAAAAATTAGATGTGAACCGCAGATCTCTATCCGACACAATCGACACCGGAACACCGTGTCGAGAAATAATTTCCTTCACATACAGCCTCGCTAGTTGATCCAAGTTGTACTTAATTCTGATCGGTAGAAAGTGGGCTGACTTTGTCAGTCAATCCACTATAACCCATATCGCATCAAATCCCTTCTGAGTCGCTAGAAGACCTACCACAAAATCCATCGTGATGTGCTCCCACTTCCACTCTGGAATTTCTAACGGTTGTAGCAGTCCACTTGGTCTCTAGTGTTCTGCCTTGACTTTCTGGCACGTTAAGCATTTCGCAACGCATTCAGCAACGTCCTTCTTCAAATTCGGCCACCAGAAATGGTGCCTGAGATCCTAGTACATCTTCGTACTCCCAGGGTGAATAGAATATCTAGAACTATGAGCTTCGCTCAGAATCTCTTCTTTGACCTCTGGTACTGGCGATACCCAGATTTTCCCTTCACATCGTAACAGTCCCTCGTTATCAATCTTGAACTTGAACTCTTCGCCATCCGCTATTCTCTTCTGAATCTTCTCGCATTCTTGATCGTGAAGTTGTGCTTCTTTCACTTTATCTACCAGAGTAGAACCAGTAGTTACTTGAAAAACCTTTTCATCCGATCCTTTTGGAAACTGCACTTATAATTCCAATCTAGCCATCTGTTCTATTAACTGATCTTGATCAGTTAATATGTTCAGCTTCTCCCGACCTTTTCTTGTCAAAGCGTCGGCGACGACATTAGCTTTACCCGTATGGTAAAGTATCTCACAATCGTAGTCCTTGATCAGTTCCAACCATCTTCTTTGGCTCATGTTCAACTCCTTCTGGTGAATATATACTTCAGACTCTTGTGATCTGTGTATATTTCACACTTCTCTCTATATAAGTAGTGTCTCCAAATCTTTAGAGCAAACACCACTGTCGCCAACTCTAAATCATGGGTCGGATACCCCTTCTCATAATCCTAATCCTTTATGTGAGGCATCACTATATACTACAAAATTCCCCTTACTATCCGGTAAAGACAACACAGGCACAATACTTATCATCTTCTTCAGCTCCTGAAAACTTTCCTCACACTTTTCCGTCGAAACAAACTTAACTATTTTACGAGTCAAATTCGTCAACGGAGTGGTGATCTTGGAAAAGTCTTGGATAAATCTCCGATAATAACCTGCCAATCCCAAGAAACTTCTCACTTCAGACGGCGTCTTCGGCTGATCCCAATTCATTATAGCTTTAACCTTCAACGGATCTACCGAAATACCATCCTTGTTGATCACGTGGCCAAGAAATTGCATACGTTCCAACCAGAATTCGCATTTCGAGAATTTAGAGTAAAGTTTCTCTCGTCTCAGCGATTCCAAGGTTAGCTTTAAGTGTTCAGCTTGTTCCACCTCGGTCTTGGAATAAACCAGGATGTCATCTATGAACACCACTACAAACTTATCCAAAAATGGCTTAAACACCCTGTTCATTAAGTCCATAAATGCAGCTGGGGAAATCGTGAGACCAAATGACATCACCAAGAACTCGTAATGACTATATCGAGTCCTAAAAGCCATTTTCGGTATATCTTCCCTTCTCACCTTCAATTGATGATACCCACTTCTCAAATTGATTTTCGAGAAGTACCTAGAACCCTTTATTTGATCGAACAAGTCATCGATCCTAGGTAAAGGATACCTATTCTTGATCGTAACTTTGTTCAACTCTTTATAATCAATGCAAAGACTCATCGATCCATCCTTATTCTTCATGAATAAGACTGGCGCTCCCCACGGCAAAATGTTCGATTGAATATACTTCTTATCTACCAATTCTTGTAATTGAACCATCAGTTCCTTCATCTCAACTGAAGCCATTTAGTACGGAGCCTTCGAAATCGGAGCAGTTCCCTGCGCTAAGTCGATCACGAACTCTATCTCCCTATCTGGTGGAAGTCCTGGCAAATCGCTCTAAAAAACATCCACAAACTCTTTAACCACCGATATCTCTTCTACTTTTGCGCTCTCCTTACACGTATCTACTACGTAGGCTAGATATCCTACACAGCCTTGAGTCAAAAGTTTCTTGCCTTGCATGACCGTCAAACAACTCGCTTGTCTAGGCGATTTGCTACCATAGAATACTAACCTCGACAGAGTCGTAAGGTTTACCGACTTCTTCTGACAGTAGATTATCGCCCCATGGTTGAACAACCAATCCATACCCAGTATGACATCGAATTCCCCAAGTTTTATCGGAATCAAATCTACTCTCAGCTCCTTACCCTTAATGTCCAATCTATAGTTCTTATAAACGAACCTAACAGGAATAACCTCCCTATTTGCAATCTCTATGTTTAAGGGGTAAACTAGCTCCTCTATAGGTAAGTCTAGGGTTTTAGCAAAATCATCAGATATAAATGAACAAGTAGCACCCGAATCAAATAATACATATGCATTTATACTATTAACCAGAATAATACCTGACACAACGTCTTTTGATTGCACAGCATCCTGCACCGTCATATTGAATGTTCGGTGTAAGACCCCAACTTTTATGAATAAAGATTTAATTTTCTTTATATATTATTCTGAAATAGTAAAGAGTTGATTTAATTAATGTAGTAAGTTGTGGGTAAAATGCGTAAATATTTCAAAATGAGCAAGTAGTTATAAAATATTCATTATTGTCGGGGAATATTCGTTTGGTCGTGGAATATTCTTGTTGTCGGGGAATATTTGTACGACGGCGCAGCCATTTGTGGGCCCCACGACAGAATAACTGTCGGATATAGAAAGCGACAGAAATAACTTTTTTATAAAATAACGGCGTAGTTGTTACCGTTAGTACTGTTGAAATACCCGGTGATTAAAAATACAGTAATACACGGTGTTGCACAGTAGCACACGGTATTGCACAGTAGCACACGGTATTGCACAGTATTTCGAATAATTGATTCTTACGTAAGAAGGCACTTACTCAATTATTGTTACAGTAATTACTGTTCAATATTTTATATTATTGACTCAATAATTGCTACATTGATATTTTATATGATTGATTCAATAATTGCTACGTTGATATTTTATATGATTGATTCAATAATTGCTACGTTGATATTTTTTATGATTGATTCAATAATTGCTATCGTTGATATTTTGTATTATTGATTCAATAATTGTCACTGCACAGTATTTCACATTATCAAATCAATAATTTATATTATTTGAATAATATTATTAGATAGCATTATTGACAATGTCTAAGGAAGTTCTGTCTAGGAGGGGTTATTTAATTGCGCGCCAGTAAGGAGAAATTCTTATCGGAAGGCCCCCTCTTTCCTAGGAACGACCTGGTTATCAATATTGTAGTTCTGTAATATTATTTGTGAATAATTAATTATTGATTTATGTGATAAAGAAATATTTATTTTATGGATATAAAAGAAGGAATTAGTGCTAAGGTGTTTTTATCAGTATTTTGTTGTGGAAAATTATCCGTTTGTGGATTTCGGCCATTTTTGGTTGGGAATTTGGAAAACCTTCCTTCTACAAAGTTGTAGAGAATTAAATTTCCCATGGAAAGGACATATAATTTGTATTTTTCTGATAAAAGGGCTATTTATTATGAATTATTGAAGTTGCAAAAAATAAATATTTTTTAAATAAAATGGTGGGCCCCACTTTCGTCATTTGTTGGTTGAATGTTGATTTTTTTTCAAAATCTCACGAGGTGTGCTGAGGAGAAGCCGCCGGGCGCAAAAGTCTACTTTGGCATCTTAAGCTTTTTCTATAAATAGGGTGCTTAGGTTAGAATTGAAAATCACACCAGAATCAGAAGTTTTCTCTCTCTATAATATCGAGCGTATTTTTGTGAGTATTTAGATACTTTGAGTGTTGCTATTCAGTGCAAGTTTTCTTCAGCCTTATATCCGATATTTCAGTCAGAAGTACTATTCTTTTGAGGTAAGGGATGTTATTTTTTTTCGTAAATGATGTTATTCTTTTCAATATCATTATACCAAAATATTGGCATGGATTGTATTATGGAAATTCTTACTTTTTTCGTCGGGGTTACTATTCACGTATACGGCACTATTCACAGAAAAATTAAATTTTCTTCTATTTGTCCAAGTTGCTTGTTAAGGTTCCTATCTTTGATTGGATCTAAGTTTTGAGCTTTATTCTTGAATTTTGCTCCACAATTGATTATTACGAAGTATTTTTGAATTGGATAAACTAAAATACGAATCCTTAATCTTTGTCCTTTATCTCACTGGATTCGTTCTTTAAAAATATTTTTCATCATCCTCAGTCCTAAATGGTGATATAACTGAATATCTTTGGCATGTAGAGCAAAGATGAATGATTACCTGATGAATATCTTTGGCCGTAGTGCAAAGATGGACAGGTGTTGAGATGAACATAACCAACTGGTGATACAAATGAATATCTTTGGCCGTAGTGCGAAGATGAATATTTGATTCGAGATGCATATTGATTGATGTTACAGGGAAAAAATATTGATGATGGACTTTAAAATCATAGAAGATAGTAGACTTCATTCTCTACTTAACTCTTCTAAAGAATTGTTATTTATGCTGCGAATATTGATCTAAAACTTGTTGTCAATAATATTTTATCTGAATTGTTGAAGACTAACGATAATTTATTTTCCATTATCTTAGTCATAATATTCTTTACTGGGCTAGTTGAGCTCACCCTTTTCATCTATTGTCCTCTTCAGGAAATGAGAATGTCGCAGGAACTAGTCGGGGGACAGAGTGATGGTCCAAGTTAGAGCAGTAGTAGTCCTCACTATTTTTAATAAATAGTGTGATAATAATTATAATGAGGACTTAGTTTGAATGTTAATATTTTCTACATATTTGTATTGACACTCACAGTTATGTGGTCGTATTTTGCACGACCGTGTGATATAAAGTTTGTATTTGGATTCTGTACCATGTATTTGGGGACTCAGAATAGGTTGAGTTGACTAGAGCTGTTCTGGGGGCGTCACAGTTGGTATCAAAGCTTAGGGATATGATCTCTGGCGGAGATAGGGGAATAGAACTAGGAGGGGAGAGACGAGTAAATTCTTCACTAGTATGTCCTACCTAAGCTTATGTGGTATTTAATTGGTCAGTCGGAGCATAGGGTTATTATGTGATATGTTAATTTGTTTAATTAACCCTTATTTTATGGAAGTATTTGAGAATGGCAGCTGAGAATGCTAACAATAAAGTGAATGAGACCGTGGAGACACCTTTAATCACCAACCAGGAGAATGTGCAACAAGAAGGCAATGTTCATCCTGAAAACAACGCTGATCAGATGATAAACGATGAGATGCTTAGAAGTTTTTTGCAGTTCATGCAAAACCAGACGACGGGAACTCGTGTGCAAAATACAGGTGGAGATAATAACAACTTAAGGCTTGTCACTGCCAAGCAGTTCAAAGAGTTGGGACCACCAGAATTTCAGGGAAAGCCAGATTCAATCAAGGCAGAGACGTGGGTTAAGCAAATTACCAAGATATTTGATGTCTTGGCTTGCACGGAGGAACAGAAGGTTCCATTCGCCACCTTTATGTTCCGAGGAGAGGCAGATTACTGGTGGGAGTCTGTGAAGCGTACCCAGCCTGACGCACTTAAGATGTCTTAGGAAGCGTTCCAGAAACTGTTCAATGACAAGTACTTTCCTGAAAGTATTCGTCATATGAAGGAGGTAGAGTTTATCAGACTAGAACAAAACAACATGACTGTGTCCCAGTACGAGACTAGGTTCGCGGAGTTGTCCAGGTTTGCACCTCATTTGGTGGAGAATGAGGAACGTATGACGCGGATGTTTCTGAGAGGTTTGAAACCCGAAATACGTCAATACCTCATTTCTCACAAATTTTTTCTATATTCGTATGTAGCGAACAGGGCCCATTTGTTCGAACGAGATAGTGAGTATATTCAACCAAAGGACAACCACCAAGGTCGTACCGGTGGCAGCAGTGATCGGAGCAATGACAACCAACGGGGAGGAAAGTATGAGAAAAGCGGTAACCACTCTGGTGGTAATCGTGGCCATGATAGTAGAAAAAGCGAATCGGGGGGACATTTCAAGAAGAGAATGTATAACAATGAGAACGTGAAGACGTCACAGCACCAGCATCAACTATTTCTAGGGGAGGAGAACAACCACCGGTCGTATGCTATAAATACGGGAAAAAGGGACAAATCAGCCCAAACGGCCCACAACAATTCAAAGCATGCTATAACTGTGGAAAAGAAGGACATATAGCTCGAGATTGTTCTGTTGCAAAACCAAGTCCAATGGGGGTGGTGATTCCCAAGGCGGTTTCGGACAAGTCAAAGTCCGTGATTCCTGGAAGAGCGTTTGTCGTGACAGCCCAAAACGCGAGAAATCCACACGAGGTGATTATGGGTAAGCTAATCATAAACTCTTGCGAAGTTTACACCTTGTTAGATACCGGTGCTACCCATTCTTTTATTTCACCTGCTTGTGCTCAACGTTTGAACTTAACTTTTGATAAATTAGACTTTGACTTATCTATTGAAACTCCGTTGGGAGAAACCTTTGTTACATCCACAGTTTACAAATCTTGCTTGATTCAAATTGGTACCCTCACCCTACCTGTTGATCTTATATCTTTGAAAATACTTGCATTTGACGTGATTTTAGGAATTGACTGGTTAACCACTTACCATGCCAAAATTGATTGTTTTCATAAGGTTGTTAGTTTTCATATTCCTAATCAACCTGTTGTGCGAATCCAAACCACCAAACCACTAAAATCAGTTAATATCATTTCAAGTCACAAAGCTATTCGTTTATTGAAAAATGGATGTCAAGCTTTCTTAGCTCATGTCACTGATCTAAACAAAAATACGTCAGATCTGAATAATATTTATGTTGTTAATGAGTTTCCTGATGTATTTCCCGAAGAACTTCCCGGTCAACCCCCAGAACGTGAAGTTAAATTCTTTATTGACCTTGAACCCGGTACAAAACCCATTTCTAAAACCCCATATCGAATGGCTCTTATTAAACTTTAGGAGTTAAAGGTCCAATTACAGGAATTGTTAGACATCAGTTTTATTCGTCCTAGTACGTCTCCTTGGGGTGATCCTGTTTTATTTATAAAGAAGAAAGACGGGAGTATGCGATTTTGTATTGACTATCGGGAGTTGAACTATGTCATCATCAAGAATAGGTATCCGTTACCTCGTATTGATGACCTGTTCGACCAGTTGCAAGGAGTACGATTCTTTTCAAAGATCGATCTTCGTTCTGGATATCATCAGCTGAAGAAATGTGAGTTTTAGCTTGAGGAAGTAGCATTCTTTGGGCACGTGGTATCGAAACGTGGAGTATTTGTTGACCCGACGAAGATTGAAGCAATACAAAGTTGGGAGCAACCTAAGTCTGTGACCGAAGTACGAAGCTTTTTAGGCTTAGCTGGTTATTATCGGAGGTTCGTAGAGGGATTTTCTCGAATTACTACTCCATTAACTCAGTTGACTCGGAAAGATACAAAATTCGTTTGGAGCAAGGAATGCAAGAAGAGCTTCCAAGATCTCAAGAGAAGACTTATCTCGGCACCTATTCTGACAATACCATCTGGTTCGGATGGATTTGTTATCTACAGCGATGCTTCGGGCAAAGGGTTAGGATGTGTTCTCATGCAACATGGGAAAGTCATAGACTATGCCTCACGGCAACTCAAAGAATATGAGAGGAATTATCCTTCTCATGATCTAGAGTTGGCAGTAGTCGTTTTTGAGTTGAAGATCTGGAGACATTATATGTACGGGGAGAAAGTGGAGATTTATACGGATCATAAGAGCCTTAAATATTTCTTCACTCAAAAGGAACTCAACATGCGGCAACGACGTTAGCTTGAGCTGTTAAAAGATTATGATCATACCATCCAATACCATCCTGGAAAAGTGAACGTGGTAGCTGACGCGTTGAGTAGAAGATCATATGCGGGAATGAGTGCGTTGATGTCAAGTATACGCGTAGAACCAGCTTTGATTGATAAAGTTAAAGCTGCTCAAGCTACGGATTCGGAGCTGATGAAGATAAAGAAGAAGGTGCAAGAAGATACCATTCCAGAAGCAAGAATCGATGAAGAGGGAATACTTCGAGTCAACTCCAGACTTTGTGTTCCTAACGATTCTGACTTGAAGCATAGAATCATGATGGAGGCACACAACACACCGTTTGTAATCCATCCTGGGAGTACCAAAATGTATCGTGATCTTCGACATACATTTTGGTGGAGCAATATGAAAAGAGAGATCGCAGAGTTTATTTCGAGATGTTTAACGTCTCAATGTGTAAAGGCAGAGCATCAAGTGCCGAAGGGTCCATTGCAACCACTGGAGATTCTGAAATGGAAGTGGGAACACATTACGATGGATTTCGTTACTGGTCTTTCCAAGGTTTCTCAAGGCATAGATGCGATTTGGGTTATTGTTGATAGATTAACCAAGTCTGCTCATTTCTTGCCGATACGAGAGACTTATTCCCTTGAACGTCTTGCTCGTATGTACATGAATGAGATTATGAGATTGCATGGCATGCCAGTATCCATAGTTTCGGATCGTGACCCCAGATTTACTTCACAATTTTGGATCAATTTGCAGAAAGCTATGGGAACGGATTTACAATTCAGTTCGGCTTATCATCCTCAAACAGACAGACAATCGAAAAGGACTATTCAAACTCTTGAAGATCTATTTAGACTCTGTGTTCTAGACTTCAAAGGGAGTTGGGATAAGTACTTACTATTGGTGGAATTCTCCTACAACAACAGTTATCAGGCAAGTATAGGCGTGGCTCCATTCGAAGCGTTGTATGGACGAAAGTGTCGCTCTCCAGTATGCTAGAATGAGGTGGGTGAAGCAACATTGTTAGGACCGGAGTTGGTACGTATGACTACAGAAAGTATTCAAATGATCCGGCAATGGATACAAACCGCACAAGATCGACAAAAGAGTTATGCGGATCTTCATCGAAAGGACGTGGAATTTAATGTTGGGGATCATGTATTGTTACGTGTTGCTCCATGGAAAGGAGTTACAAGATTCGGGAAGAGAGAAAAGCTTAACCCACAATTCATTGGTCCATTTGAGATCCTTGATCGAGTAGGAAATGTGGCCTATCGACTCGCTTTACCTCCAAGCCTGTCTCGTGTTCATAACGTTTTTCACATATCCGTGCTTCGTAAATATGTGAAAGATCCAAACCACATTATTGAGTTAGAACCAGAAGAGATAGCCGAAGATTTAACGTACGAGGAGGTACCTGTCAAGATCTTGGATAGGAAGGAGCATGTCCTACGCTCAAAAATTATACCTCAAGTTAAAGTTTTGTGGAGAAACCATGCTATTGATGAAATGACCTGGGAGTTGGAATCCGAAATGAAAGCGAGGTATACTCACCTTTTCGACATACTAGGTATGTACGTCAATTTTGAGGACGAAATTTCATAAGGAGAGGAGGTTGTAAGACCCCAACTTGTATGAATAAAGATTTAATTTTCTTTATATATTATTTTGAAATAGTAAGGAGTTGATTTAATTAATGTAGTAAGTTGTGGGTAAAATGCGTAAATATTTTAAAATGAGCAAGTGGTTATAAAATATTCATTGTTGTCGGGGAATATTCGTTTGTTTGTGAAATATTTTTGCTGTCGGGGAATATTTGTACGACGGTGCAGCCATTTGTGGGCTCCACGACGGAATAATTGTCGGATATAGAAAGCGACAGAAATAACTTTTTTATAAAATAACGGCGTAGTTGTTACCGTTAGTACTGTTAAAATACCCGGTGATAAAAAATACAATAATACGCGGTGTTGCGCAGTATTACACAGTATTTCAAATTATTGATTCTTACGTAAGAAGGCACTTACTCAATTATTGTTAGAGTAATTACTGTTCAATATTTTATATTATTGACTCAATAATTGCTACATTGATATTTTATATGATTGATTCAATAATTGATACGTTGATATTTTATATGATTGATTCAATAATTGCTACGTTGATATTTTATATGATTGATTCAATAATTGCTACCGTTGATATTTTGTATTATTGATTCAATAATTGTCACTGCACAGTATTTCACATTATCAAATTAATAATTCATATTATTTGAATAATATTATTAGATAGCATTATTGACAATGTCTAAGGAAGTTCTGTCTAGGAGGGGTTATTTAATTGTGCGCCAGTAAGGAGAAATTCTTATCGGAAGGCCCCCTCTTTCCTGGGAATGACCTGGTTATCAATATTGTAGTTCTGTAATATTATTTATGAATAATTAATTATTGATTTATATGATAAAGAAATATTTATTTTGTAGATATAAAAGAAGGAATTAGTGCTAAGGTGTTTTTTTATCAGTATTTTGTTGTGGAAAATCATCCGTTTGTGGATTTCGGCCATTTTTGGTTGGAGATTTGGAAAAACTTCCTTCTACAAAGTTGTAGAGAATTAAATTTCCCATGAAAAGGACATATAATTTGTATTTTTCTGATAAAAGGGCTATTTATTATGAATTATTGAAGTTGCAAAAAATAAATATTTTTTTAAATAAAATGGTGGGCCCCACTTTCGTCATTTGTTGGTTGAATGTTGATTTTTTTTTCAAAATCTCACGAGGTGTGCTAAGGAGAAGTCGCCGGGCGCAAAAGTCTACTTTGGCATCCTAAGCTTTTCCTATAAATAGGGTGCTTAGGTTAGAATTGAAAATCACACCAGAATCAGAAGTTTTCTCTCTCTATAATATCGAGCGTATTTTTGTGAGTATTTAGATACTTTGAGTGTTGCTATTCAGTGCAAGTTTTTCTTCAGCCTTATATCCAATATTCCAGTTAGAAGTACTATTCTTTTGAGGTAAGGGATGTTATTTTCTTTCGTAAATGATGTTATTCTTTTCAATATCATTATACCAAAATATTGGCATGGTTTGTATTTTGAAATTCTTATTTTTTCCGTCGGGGTTACTATTCACGTATACGGCACTATTCACAAAAAATTATTTTTTTTTCTAGTTGTCCAAGTTGCTTGTTAAGGTTCCTATCTTTGATTGGATCTAAGTTTTGAGCTTTATTCTTGAATTTTGCTCCACAATTGATTATTACGAAGTATTTTTGAATTGGATGAACTAAAATACGAATCCTTAATCTTTGTCATTTATCTCACTGGATTCGTTCTTTAAAAATATTTTTCATCATCCTCAGTCCTAAATGGTGTTATAACTGAATATCTTTGGCCTGTAGAGCAAAGATGAATGATTACCTGATGAATATCTTTGGCCATAGTGCAAAGATGGACAGGTGTTGAGATGAACATAACCAACTGGTGATACAAATGAATATCTTTGGCCGTAGTGCGAAGATGAATATTTGATTCGAGATGTATATTGATTGATGTTACAGGGAAAAAATATTGATGATGGACTTTAAAATCATAGAAGATAGTAGACTTCATTCTCTACTTAACTCTTCTAATGAATTGTTATTTTCGCTGCAAATATTGATCTAAAACTTGTTGTCAATAATATTTTATCTGAATTGTTGAAGACTAACGATAATTTATTTTCCATTATCTTAGTCATAATATTCTTTACTGGGCTAGTTGAGCTCACCCTTTTCATCTATTGTCTTATTCAGGAAATGTGAATGTCGCAGGAACTAGTCGGGGGACAGAGTGATGGTCCGAGTTAGAGCAGTAGTAGTCCTCACTATTTCTAATAAATAGTGTGATAATAATTGTAATGAGGACTTAGTTTGAATGTTAATATTTTCTATATATTTGTATTGACACTCACAGTTATGTGGTCATATTTTGCACGACTGTGTGATATAAAAGTTTGTATTTGGATTATGTACCATGTATTTGGCGACTCAGAATGGGTTGAGTTGACTGGACCTATTCTGGGGGCGTCACATCCTGGCAGTGGGTCGAACAGCCTGCAATGGTGCAGCGATAGTCACGGTATTGCCGCTTCCATTCCCTCCGCTCCCTGTTGACCCTACCGTCAGCTTCTTTGGGCAACTGCGAGCTATGTGATCCTTGGAACCTCATGTGTAGCAAGCTCCCTTCTTCGGGTTTGGGCAATTTGGCACGATGTGGCATTCCTGACCAAAGTTGAAACACACTCGTTTCCCCTTCATGCATACACTAGTGTGATTCTTACCGCATGTAGGACATGCTTCGAACTTCCTCTTTTGCTGGCTTCCTTGCTGACTCCCAGCAGAGGTGTTGGCGTTCCACTTTCTTTTCTGGTTGATAATCCTGCTATCCCCAGTCTTGGTCTCTGTCTCATTCTTCTTCTTCTTATCTTGATTAAACTTCGTCACCGCGTCGCTTCCTCCTTCAACCAGTATAGCCTTCTCCAGCACAGCTGCAAATGTGTTCAACTGGAACATGGAAACCTTATTGTAGAGCCAGGGTTTCAGTCCCCTCTCAAACCTCGCCTTCCTAGCTTCAGTACTGACCTGGTATGTAGCGAACCTGGCCAGTTCGTTGAACTTCGCAGCGCATTAGGATACCGTCATCCCTCCCTACATAAGCTCTAGGAATTGGACCTCCATCTGATCCTGCGAACTCATTGGGAAGTACATCTTGTAGAACATTTCCTTGAAACGTTCCCACGCTATGACTCCCTCTCCCTCTCAGGTCTTATTAGCCTGCCACCAGAAGATAGCATCCGACTTTAATATGAAAGCCACGAACGCTGTCTTCTGGTTTTCACCTACTCTGGCTACGTCAAAGACCTTCTCCATTTCCATCACCCATGTCTGGGCATCTATAGGGTTTGTCGATCCCTTGAACTCAGGCGGTCCTACTGCCTTGAATTCCTTGAACGTAGTACCCTGCACTTGCGGCTGATTCGCAAGAGCTCCTTTTAACAGGTTCACCAACTGCTGAACCGAGTTGGGATTCGTCCCATCATTATTGTTGTTGTTCGTCGAACCCTCGGGGTTTTGATGTGTTGGTCTTCTTCTAGGAGGCATTTTCTGTTAAGAAATTATTATTATTAGATCCTCTATTCAATTTTTAAAAATTCAGGTTCATACTTAAACGTTTGAATAACTCAGTTCACATAGAACACATAGCACGTTAATAAAAAAATTTTATTCATTACTCGTAGTTCAAAATATCAATTAGATAGCATTTCTGCTATTTACATCCTCCTTCCTGAACTGGAAAAGTTGCAGGATTACATTATCAACTCATCCCATTCTTATCTCAAATTATGGAATTACATCATTTAATACAAAAAGCAACACATAAATAAAAGCCCTACTGCCTAGGCATATTAATACGTCGCACAGCCTCTCTGCGCTTCTCTTCAATCACCCGAAACGCTGTCCTTCGGTCCACCACATACCATGGTAAACTTTGGAACTGAGCTGGGTAATAGAAAACACGATCCTGGGCTCTATCTATAGCCGTGTGGAAAGTATACTCTGTCTCCCTCAGCTTTGCCCTCTTGGCTTCAGCCTTGTCTTCAGCTCGATCGGCTCGTTGAGTAGCCCTTAAGCTTATCTCTTCAGCTCTGGCACGTTTGGTCGACTCCTCCTGGATGTCTTGCTTCAGCTTTGCTAGCTCGGCTCGAGCCACGTCTCTATCATTCTCCACGTGTATTTGGTTCCACTGTGCTTCTCATAGGTCGCTAGCCATATCCTCGATAGTCTCGTCTCGCTGCTGGATGGTTTCCTCAAGCTCTCCGACTCATCCATGAAGCTCCACGTTACTGTCGTAGACTTCCTCGTACATCTCAGCACTAGTAGAGTGAGGTGGAAATTCCTCTTCGGGATCCTCTTCCTCCTCTTCAGACTCGTCCTCGTCCTCTTCCTCTGGAATAGGTGTCAGCTCACGCTCTCGACCAGCTATGGTGATCACTAGAGATGGCTCTCTCTTAACCAGCTGCTCCCAGACAACATAGATGTCTCGGGGCTCCTCCTTTCTAGGCACCTGAGGTATATCCTCTCTAGCCTGACTAGGTTCTCCATCGTTCGTCATCCTGACAAAATAATTTTAAAGTTCATTATTACGTGATATCGAGTCGTCACTCTTCGAATACTATAACGTAAACACATAGCACATAAGGTAGTTTATTATCTTTATCTATCATATCTATCTTTTTGATCTCATTATAAGGCTACCTAAGGTTTTCCCCCACCTAAGGTTCATAACCTACTGCTTTGATACCAACCTGTGACACCCCCAAATTCGGGTACTTCATTTCCACATGATTTGGTGTTCACTTTCTAAATATAACATACATCTACCCAATAATAAAATAATTGCAAAGTAAATTACAACCTTTGTAAATAACAAAATCTTCCTTATAAAAAGGATTACAACTTTTCAAAATAAATCCCAGGGTTTACTCTAACCTTGACATAACATTTAATGCGGAAATAAAAACATAACTTAAAATGTCTTATTACAATCATTCAATAATTTAAACAAGTCTTCACTTGTTTAACTTTCCTTTGCCTTTACTCGTTGACGGGATATCAACACTTTCAATCTTAGCTGCAATGTTTATTTAATGCAAGAGTGAGAAAACAATAGCTCACTGGAATACAACAATATATAAGACATACAAGAATATCTTTAAAAAGGTTTGAATAACTTTTACTTTCACAACGATAAAGAATTGAATAATAATTCTCTATCAACATTAGAAATTCTAATATAGAATTCATCTGACGGTCGTAAGACCTTGAACTTTTGTCCTAGGTTATAAACATTTCTATTTAAAACTTTTAACAGTTATTAAGACTATGGACCATAACTTGTACTTAGGGGGATCAGCCCTTTGTACCATGTACGTGAGCTACATTTAACGCTTCTGCGTGGTAACCTCCCCTAGTAAATAGGGTTGTTCAACTCAGTAATTGAATACAAGTCCGCACCAAAGGAAGTTTGGTTTGGATAAACTAAAAGGGTAATTTGGAATTCAACGTTCATCAACTAAGGAATAGTTGAATCGACTTTCATTAACTTAGAATAATTCATAATAAAAGAATTATGAATTAACATATGCTTTAGAATTAAACTTAAAGCATTTAAAAGATAAGTTGGACCTTACTTGAACAATAAGTCAAGATCACATTAAATCATAAACTTAAATTAAATACTTGTCCATTGCCGAATAAAAAGGACATTCTCAATTTTATAGAAAGCTCAATCAATTTTATAGAAAACTCAATCAATTAATAAATCATGGAAAACATAATGAATAACTCAATCCCAAGATATGTGGTATAGATTTATCAAAATCTATTTTAAATTAAATCCTTTAATTATGGGAAGGCTTCAAAATTAGCTTTTCAAAAATTACTCTAATTAATATTTGATCCTTATTAATTTTAAAAGCGTAATTAATTTATTTCATAATTAATCTTTAATTAATTAATCATTTTAATTTATTCCACAATTAATTAATAATGCAATGCAAATCCTAGAGCCTTGATTGAGAAATAATTAAAGCTAGGATCTTACATTTATTTCCTAATGACTCAAGCAATTCTTCAAGCCTTCATGTCTTCAATCCTTTAATAAATCAAAGCTTCAAGAATTCTTTTAATATCCTATAAATGCATGAGTAAACATTTTAGTACAATAAGAAAGTCATCATCAAAACCTAAGGTTGGAATATGACCAAGTCAACATGCAGTCGCAGGTAGATTTGCGACAACCCAAGGTGGGTCCCACCCCCTCTGGCTCTATCAAATTTGAGTTACAGCAGGGTCCCCTAAGGCCAAAAAGTCAAATCAGCAAAAAAGGTTCTACGCGATTGAGCAAAAAGAGCCAGAAACCCTAAAACGGGACGCCAAACTTCAAAGTCTAAAAATCCTCTGTAAACCGTTGGTAACAGCTCTAGCATAGCATCGGAGAGGGATCCGGTGATTCAAACCGTTGGTTGCAACTCCAATGTAGCATCGGGGAAGGGTCCGATGATGAAAGTCGTTAAGAACTGTTTCAACGAAGATCTGAGTACTTGACAGTTTGAACCGTCGGCGACAACCCCAGTGTAGCATCGGGAAAGGGCCGATGTTGTAAACTGTTGAAAGATACTTCCGCCAAGATCAGTGGAGTTGACATTACAAGTTACTGGCATCAACCCAGCATGGCATCCAAAAAACTTGGCAAGAACGACCATGGAAAACTATCTTCATTGGGAAGGACCGATGATGGAATCTATTATAAAAGAAACCTCCAGCTGAGGCATCAAAGCAGTTCAGTAATAGTCGACCGTTGTAAACTACCGTTCGAGTAGGCATCGAGGAGGTTCGGTGATGATCAAACTTTTCAAACTACCATTCGAGTAGGCATCGAGAAGGTTCGGTGATATTTGACCATTGTAAACTACCGTTCGAGTAGGCATCGAGGAGGTTCGATGATGGTCAAACTTTGCAAACTACCGTTTGAGTAGGCATAAAAAAAGTTCAGTAATAGTCAACTATTGTAAACTACCATTCGAGTAGGCACCGAGGAGGTTCGGTGATGGTCAACCTTGTAAACTACCGTTCGAGTAGGCATCGAAAAAGTTCAGTGACGATAAATCGTTGTAAACTACCGTTCGAGTAGGCATCGAAAAAGTTCAGTGACGATAAACCGTTGTAAACTACCATTCGAGTAGGCATGGAGAAATTTTTGTGATAGTAAAACTTGAAAGCTCTATCCCCGACAGAAATATCAGCATCAATCATATACAAATCAAAACAGTTGGTGATAGCCCCAGCATAGCGTCAGGAAGGATCCGATGATGTAAACCGGTGTATGCTATCATCAGGTTAAGCATTGGGAATCCCCAAAGAGGTCACTCGTAAAAAACGGAATATCCCCAGCGGAGGTAAACCCAGAGTGTATCTGGAAAAGGAGAGCATTGGTAACAACCCCAATGTTGAATTTAGAAAGGCATAGTGGTATTAGCCATGAAAGTCATCCCCAACAAAGAATAGGGAATGGTCATTGATACAACCTATGGCAGCTAACCCCACAAAGGCATATAGTATTCATAACATATCATACCATGCATTGCATTACATTTGTATTTATCATATTTCTAGTGTCTAGGAATCTTTATCCTGTTCATTCCATTGCATTACATAAACATGATAAAGAGGGGCATCTGCAGACACTCAAAATTTTGCATTCTTGTTACTAACCATGCAGGACGGCAGAATTGTCTTTTACCTTCTTGAGATAACCCTGGAAGTCTAAATCATCAAACCAGACCCTCGAAGACTGCCCCAGGAAATCATTAAACCAGACCCCTGAAGACAGCCCTAAGAAATCATCAAACCAAATCTTCCCAGAGACAGCCCTGGGAATTATCAAATCAACTTAAGAGACAGTCCTAAAAACAAACAAAAGTTAACAGCAATCAAACCCTGGAGATAACCCTGAGGGAATACAGTTGCAGCTACATCAAGCCCGAAACCAACCTGGAAGGACAAAAGAGTAATTTTGCCAACTCAACACCAAATTAGATCAAATTATAATGAAGAAGGTCATACAGAACCATCACAGTAAACCCGAGTGAAAACAGCGCCAGACAGCTCAACAGACGGACTGCGAAGACTAGAAAATCAGGTCATTGACCCATCTTCCCGGATTTAGAAAAGGTCAAGCCATATGTTATTGCCTAGCTCTCGAAAAGGGATTTTTGGAAAGGTATAGCATGCCTCCATTGGATTCTCAAATTGCAAGTTATGAAGGTTCAAGCAGACAATGCGTTGGTCGGAGTGCACGTACTTGGAGACAATAGGGCCCACCAGGCCGGGCCCACCAGACCCAGTCATAAGTAGACATCCGGCTACCGCAAGTAGACCTGCGGCTGATCGTGGCTATATATACCCCCTTCCCCCTTTGGCTTCTAAGAGAATAAGAGAGAAGGAAAGGGTCGCGGCGAGAGAAATAGAGGCTAGGAGAGTCAAACGGAGCTTCTATCGTACATCAATTTGTGTAAAACTTCTTTGTAAACATTCATATGCATATAAACTATAACATATCAAAATTTAACAGGTGGGAAACGAGTATCAAGGCGCCAAAAGTTGTTCGAGAGCTTTTCTTGCAAAATACTTTAAGATTTTGCCAGATCTGTCTTCTTCGCTTACTCTAATACATATATAAGTGCTATATACTTATATTTAGTAACTTATAGTCATCAGATCTAAAGTTTTAACCATTTATTTCTTGTAAATAGTCAATATTTGAGCTCTATTGACTAGATCTGTACTAGATCTAGCCAGATCTAGCTTTTAACCGCTTCAAAAGTTGTAAAACTTGAACCTGGAAGCTAGAGTGGCTAAGATCTGTACAGATCTAGTTTTCTTTCTAGTTTTATAAATGTTTAGCGACCATGTGACCCTAGATTCATATCTAGAGGGAACTGAAAGCTATGAGCTATTCGCGTACGGGGATTTGACTGATGAATCCTTCGTTTAATGATGTCTAGTGAAGATTTATGTTTCATTGCAGTATATTCATTATGCAGATGTCGACGTTGGTTTAAAAAATCAGCAGGTCAAGTCACAACCCGGATCTTTTAATCTCTTTTCTTAAGTTCTCTCTACCCTCACTCTTTTTATTTAGGAAAAAAGGTTTTGAAGGGTTTTTTAGGAGAAAGGCCAACATGTATCATATCGACGATATAAACGTTTTACAAAGTCGCTAGTTGATAGATTTGAAATGGTTGTACCAACTCAACCGAGTTTTGTTTGAAAGAGACCCAATTGCTGGACACTGTTGAAACTTGATCTTTGAAAATAAAGTTTTGAGCTCGGGGGCTTGGTTAAGTGTGGAGAAGGTGTTAGGCACCCCACGACTCCCGTGTAAACACGGTACCGCATCTTTTCAATATTTTCCTTTAAAACTGGAATGCGTGAGTGAATGATGTTTGAAAATTGGGCCTATTAATTTGATTGATTGAAAGTAGTGCTTTGCTTCGTTGAACCTATAAACGAAGGGTTTGATTTGATTTGAAAATTAGTCTTTGATTTGATTTGCAAAAGCATTTAATTTGATTTTCTTGAAATGCTTTTCTTTTGATTGATTTGAAAATAATGTTTTGAAAGCTGGTTTATCAAACCCTTACGCTGCCATAGGAACTAAAGCCTGTTTATACTTCCAATTTTATCTTTATAGCCTTAAGGCTGCATGTGAATGGTGATTTATTGGGCTGCGAAGCATCCTCGCCCACAGAATATACAAGTGTCGGTCTCCTTATGGGTATGAAAACCATCGGAGGGACGCTGACACGACAATCAATATTTTTTCATTATCTAGAGACCTTAAATTCGGATAACCATTTTAAGGTCTGTTTACATGTACATTTCTACAGAAAAACTGGCAGGGTACATTTGTAAATCGGAGTTTGTCCATCATGGGAATCAGATTCCGATCGTTTTGATCGTGAATCCCACGATTCCTAAGCTCACATATAAATAGCCAAAACCTGCACAGTTCAAATTTGCACAGAAATAGATAAATATCCCAATATTGCCAGAACCGAGGATTCATTCAGTAAATCCCGATTCGCACGGTCAAAGCGTCTTGTTCCCATTAGATAGCGATCTAAGGGACGCGAGGTTGCTTTTGAAGCTGAAACTAGAAAGAAAGCTAGATTTAAGGAAATCTCAGCCATTCTAGCTTCCCGGTTCAGTTTGGAGGTTTTGAACCGTTTGAAAACTAGAATTGGCGAGATTTAAATAAATCTAGTCTGCCTGCAGATATATCAGTGTCAATTCATATAAGATGAATATTTACAACAGCAGTTGAATAGAAAGTGAGTAAAGAAATATATATATATACAAATATATATAAAAGCTGTAAAGGGCTATGGGTTTTCACGCCGGTGCCCGGACTGGAATTGAAATATATATATATATATATATATATATATATATATATGTGTGTGTGTGTGTGTGTGTGTGTGTGTGTGTGTGTGTGTGTGTGTGTGTGTGTGTGTGTGTATATATATATTGACAGAAATATAGTCAACCAAGACTGTGAAGAGAACCAGTGATGGTGACGGCTGCTTATATATGCATAAATATATATATATATAAGCAGTAAAAAGGTCACAGAATGATCCAGGCCGAACTGGAATGTAAATGTACAGAAAAGTAGTCAACTAGTGACTGGGGAGATCACCCAGTATGGCAAAGTGTGCAAAAAAGTTTAAAGGCCACAAAATATTCCAGGCCAGACTGGAATGTAAATTGCAAAAAAGTAGTCAACCAGTGACTGGGGAGATCACCCAGTATGGCAAAGTGTGTAAAAATAGTATAAAGGGCGATGGGTTTTCACGCCGGTGCCCGGACTGAATTAATATATATATATATATATATATATATATATATATATATATATATATATATATATATATTGACAAAAATGTATTCAACCAAGACTGATACGAGGACCAGTGATGGTGAAAATCGCTCATATATGCGTAAATATATATAAAAGTGGTAAACTACCAGGGATTTGACATCTGGGCTTGACAGAATTAAAATATTAGTATATATACAGTTAAATATATATAAAAAAGGACCAAACCCGAATTGGGAAGATAACCTAGTTCGGCGAAGTTTCCAGAACGTGTGTGCTAGTGCATTGAATCTCTGGAGCTGACGGATCATCAATCCGAGTTGTAGAAATGCCAGAAAATCAGTTTATGTACAAAAATATACCCAATTTTAACAAAAATGGCCACAGAACTAGGTTCAGGGGCATTTTTTGAAAACAAAACTTAACGTGCAAGTGTATAAAAGTACGAAGAAGTAATATTCACTTTTTGATCGTGAAAATACTTACAATGGACTGCTACACGATCTTTTTGCCAAATCGTAGGCTCTATACGTCCAAATCTACCAATTATTTTTTGATATGTGGTAGTATATGGGTATATCTACGTGTTAGGATGAAAATATTTGGGTTTGGAAGAGGTGTAAAAGTCAAAAAAATTGAATTGCTAGAGCTTCGCTGCGTTTCTAGATTCTTGAAAATAAGGGGGGATGGCCTCATATTTATAGACCAGGGAGCCTCCACTCTACCTACTGCTACCGCAGGTAGAGGTGCGGCTCCCCTGGTGGGGCCTGCGGTGCCAAGTTTTATCGTCTCGAAGTAAATGCACTTCGGACAACGCGTAGTCGAAGTTAAAACTTTCTAACTTTTGATCGGAGCGTCTGTTTGAGGCGTGTGATACCTTTTTGGAAAGCCCTCGCCTAGAGTATCATAATGGCATGGGATAAAACATTTTTTGGATCCCCGAAGACGAGTTCATAACCAGGTCTTCGATTCCCCGTAGTTTGTCCGTTAAGCTGTCTTGTGTCGTTTGCACTCGGGATCGTTGTTATGGTTCATTCTAACTTTGATGGCATCCATTCGACTAGAGTTTGACTGAATTGACTGAGAGTGTATAAAATGACTATTTGTCCCCTCTCGGGGTGGTCCTTGGTGGATCTGGCTTCCCAGGGTCATCTTTGGGGCTGAACTGCACTTCCCGTACTGACGCCAGGGCTAATCTGTACTTCCCGGGCTGAGACCGGGGATGACTTGACACGTCTTAGGTTGATGTCAAGGTTAACCAATACCTCCCAGGTTAATGCCGGATCTAACTTGACGGCCCGATATTAAGATCGAGGTTTATCGGTACCTCCCAGGTTGATGTCAGGGCTGACTTGTACCTCTCAGATTGCCTCCGAGGCTAATTTGAAAGCCCGATATTGAGATCGGGGTTTAACTTGATAGCCCGATCGAAGATCAGGGTTGATTTGACAGCCCGATATTGAGATTGGGTTGATCTGACGGTCCGATTGACAATCGGAGCTGGATAGATGGTCCGATTGGAGATCAGAGCTGGATTGACGGTCCGATTGGAGATTAGAGCTGAATAGATGGTCTAATTAGAGATCGGAGCTGAATTGATGGTCCGATTAGAGATCGGAGCTGGATTGATGGTTCGATTAGAGATCGGAGCTAGATAAACGGTCCGATTGGAGATCAGAGCTGGATTATCGGTCTGATTGGAGATCGGAGCTGGATTGATGGTCCGATTGGAGATCAGAGCTGGATTAATGGTTTAATTTGAGATCGGAGCTGGATTGACGGTCCGATTAGAGATCAAAGCTGGATTGAAGGTTCAATTGGAGATTGGAGCTAGATTGACGGTTCAATTAGAGATCGGAGCTGGATAGATGGTCCGATTGGAGATCAGAGCTGGATAGATGGTCCGATTAAAGATCGGAGTTGGATTGACGGTCCGATTGGAGATCGGAGCTGGATTAATGGTTTGATTGGAGATCAGAGCTGGATTGACGATCCGATTGGAGATTGGATTTTACTGGAGTACCGATATTGGTGATCGGATTTAACTGGAGTACCAATATTGGGGATCGAATTTGAGTGGAGTATCGACATTGGGGATCGAATTTGAGTTTACCGGTATTGGTGGTCGAATTTGACTGGAGTACCGATATTAGTGATCGGATTTAACTAGAGTACCGATATTGGGGATCGGATTTGAGTGTACCAGCATTAATGGCCGGATTTGAGTTTACCAGCATTGGTGGCCAGATTTGAGTTTACTGGAATTGGTAGCCGGATTTGAGTTTACCGATATTTGTGGCCGGATTTCAACTAAATGACCAGTATTGTTGGCCGAATTTGGATTGGAAGCCTGGTATTGGTACCGGGATTGGCTTGATTGACGATTTTGTCCTCCCACAGTGTTCGTATTGGGGTAAGGAAAATTTTGAGTGTCTACAGATGCCCCTCTTTATCATGTCCATGCAATGTAGTGGAATGGACAGGATAAAGATTAGTAGACACTGGAAATAAGATAAATGCCAGAGACGTTACGAAGGCTGGGTGTCTTTGGGTGGAACGGGGCCACTCTCGACTGCTTTCGTCATCCATCTGCTGGGGATAACATTGTCATGGACAGCCCTTGATGTTATTGATAGGTTTCAGCGAACTATTCTTGTCATTTTCTGCTGGGGATGATGTTATTCATGGTAGCCTATTTAACTCTGATGAGGATGCTATTATGCTGATGTTACCATGGTTTGAAACTCATGGTTTCCAGCATCTATCAACATTATCAGGGGGCACATTTCCTCTCTTGGCTGATGCCGTTTGTGTGTTTTGGAAGGCTCCTCTGATGGGATTTTCCCTCAGGTATCAAGTCACCTTGCTGGGATCTTCTGATGTTTTATCCGGATGATAGGTTTCCTTTGGCAGCTTGCAGTAGGGAGCATAATATCCAATCTTTTACCTCATTCTCTTTTGAGGATGTGTATAACAGATTCCATCATTGGCGATGGATTATTATAATTGCCTTCGTCACCGGATCACTCCCGAAGCTTTAATAGGGATGAGAAATCGGTTGAACTGTATCGGTCAGTACCCGACACTTCACTGGGTTTGTGCCAACGGCTGAACTGTCATCGGTTAGTACCCGACGCTTCGCTGGGGTTGTGCCAACGGCTGAACTGTCATCGGTCAGTACCCGACGCTTCGCTAGGGTTATGCTAATGGCTGAATCTGCTTCGGTCAATACCCGAACTTCGCTAAGGTTGTGCCAACGGCTGAACTGTCATCGATCAGTACCCGACCTTCTCTAGGGTTGTGCCAATGGCTAAATCTGCTTCGGGCAGTACCCGAACTTTCCTGGAGTTGTGCCAACGGCTGAACTGTCATTGGTCAGTACCTAACACTTCACTGGGGGGGGAACCAATGGTTGATCTGGACTTCGGTCTGTACCCGAACTTCGCTGGAATGGAACTAACGATTGAATTGGCTTCGGTCTGTACCCGACGCTTCGAAAGTGGCAGTTTTGCGCAACTTCTGCGCAGTTTCTTCGTAGTTTGCTCTGTTTATCTCTGGACATGACTCCAGGATGAATACCAAGGGTCTCTGTGGGGCTTCCCTTTCTGTCAGGATTACACTGCTTACACGCAGGATTTCAGGACAAACCGCTCAATCGCGTAGCGATTTCTCTTCAGATTTGACTTGGCAGCACATAAGAACTCCGTTTCGACCCAAACTGCACTGAACCCGGGGAGTGGGACCCACCCTAGACTACTGCAGGTGGAGGTGCGACAGCAGTAAGTGGGCCCGCTTCCACCTGGGCTATTTAATGGGCTACGGGATTTTCATTTTTCAAGTTTCAATTTTGAGTTCCAAATGGATTTCAATCTTCTTTTTCAGATCTACGGAGCTTGGACAGCTGTTTTCTGAATTCGTCAGTTCCTACCCGATCAGCGCAGCACAGGTAACGTTTTACGTCCTTTTTCTCAAGTTTTGACCATTAAAAGCATGCGAACACTTAGGGGCCTTTCAGACGCAATGTATGAAAAATGTATGCCTATATGACCTGCTAAAATTTTTTTGACTACATATGTATGCATATATTACTGTAATGCACGTTTGGATGTAAGAAAATTCAGGTTCTGAGACAGTGAGATTTTACACTTTTTGACCAGTTTAGTCATCCTTTTTGAGGCCTAGTGCGCCTAGATTTTCAACTAAAAATGTCCATGGTAATTTGGCTACCATGTGAGGTTGACTTTTGATTTAATTTTATAAATATGAACTGTTTCTATTTTTGGATAGTTGTGCTACTGAATAGCCACCTAGACATGCCTGTGTGTATATAGACAGCCCATTTTACAAAGGAGACCCGACAAAAATTTTCAAAAATCTTAGGATTGAAAAACATGCATTTTTGACTCTACTGGGGATTTATAACTGATCCATGCAGGTTTTTAGCTTTTAGGTTTTGAAAACATACTATTTTAACTTTATTGGGTATTTTTGATTGACCCATGCATGTCTTAGAACCTAGAGATATATGTTGGACTGATTAAAAATGATAAGCCATAGGTTTTAGGCTTACCTCACCCTTTTTGAGGTGATTCGGAGTATTGGTGTATGTGATGGATCGCGAGAGACCCGACAGTTCCAACAGGGTATCCTCAAGTATCAGACGGAGGAGGGCTTCTGATGTTCCCATGCCTCATCCAGCTCGGACGCCTCATAGACTGGTGGAGGCGATGATTCATCCAGCACAGGATGAACAACCACTTGTTATTGACGATGAGGAGGCTCCTTTTGTTGCTCCTGTTCCCGCTCAAGCTCCACGTGCGGAGGTCCCTGGCATTGTTGTGCAGACGCAGGAGTTGCTGGGCGATTTGAGTCGCCATCCTTTGAGATATCTTCATGCCAACGAGGTGAGTTGAAGTTTTTTCTTCTGTCTGGATTATTTTCTTCCTTTTTGCCATTCTCGGGGCTCAGGTTTTTTGACATGGGTTGGTCTTTGATGCAGGTTCCCGACTTTACGCAGCCTCGACGGAACTGGTGTAAGACCTCAAATTTTATAAATAAAGATTTAATTTTTTATATATATTATTTTAAACAGTAAGGTGTTGTCTTGATAAATATGATAAGTTATGGGAGAAATGTACAAATTTTCAAAGTTAGCAAGTGGTAATAAAATATTCATTGTTGTTAGGGAATATTCGTTTGGTCATGGAATATTCTTGTTGTCGGGTAATATTCGTACGATGGTGCAGCCATTTGTGGGTCCCATAACGGAAAGCTGTCGGATGAAGAAAACGACAAGAATAAGTTTTTCTAAAAATAACAGTGTGGTTGTTACCGTTAAAACTGTTGAAATACCTGGTGGTTAAAATACAGTAATACGCGGTGTTGCACAGTAGCACACGATATTGCACTGTATTTCTAATTATTGATTCTTACGTAAGAAGTCACTACTCAAAAATTATTACAGTAATAACTGTTCAATATTTTATATTATTGATTCAATAATTGCTATATTGATAATTGCATAATATTTTATTGATTCAATAATTGTCATTGCACAGTATTTTAAATTATCAAATCAATAATTCATATTATTTGAATAATATTATTAGATAGCATTATTGGCAATGTCCAAGGAAGTTCTGTTGAGAAAAGGGGTTAGGTTAATCTAATTGCGCGCCAGTAAGGAGAAATCCTTATCGGAAAGCCCCCTATTTCCTATGAACGACCTATTTGTCAATATTGTAGTTCTGTAATATAATTTGTGAATAATTAATTATTGATTTATATGATAAGGAAATATTTATTTTTATGGAGATAAAAGAAGGAACTAGTGCTGAAGTGTTTTTATCAGTATTTTGGTGTGGAAAATCGTCTGTTTGTAGATTTCGGCCATTTTCTGTTCGGAATTTGGAAAAACTTCCTTCTACAAAGTTGTAGAGAATTAAATTTTCTATGAAAACGAAATAGAATTTGTATTTTTTTGATAAAAGGGCTATTTATTATGAATTATTGAAGTTTTGAAAATAAATATTTTATTAAAAGCATGGGTGGGCCCCACTTTTATTTTGTGTGGAATAAAATGCTGATTTTTGAGACTTTGAAATTAGGTGCAGCAGCCAGTAGCCTTCAATTTTCAAAACAAGTGTGCTCCATTGGTTTAATTGTCAATCCTGACGTCCCAAGCTTTTCCTATAAATAGGGTGCTTAGTTAGAAATGAAAATCACATTAGAATCAAAAAAATTTCTCTCTATAATATCGAGCGTATTTCTTGTGAGTATTTAGATACTTTCAGTGTTGGTAACAGTATAAGTTTTCGTCTACATAATATCCGATATTCCAGTTAAAACTACTCTCCGGTTAAAGTAAGGGATGTTATTTTCTTTCGTAAATAATGTTATTCTTCTCAATATTATTATACAAAAATATTGGCATGGATTTTATTATGAAATTCTTACTTTTTCCGTCGGGGTCACTATTCACGTATACGACACTATTCACGTATATGGCACTATTCACAAATACGGTACTATTCACAGAAAACTTAATTTTCTTCTATTTGTCCAAGTTGCCTGTTAAGGTTTCTATCTTTGATTGGATCCAAGTTTTGAGCTTTATTCTTGAATTTTGCTCCACAAAGTATTACTATGGAGTATTTTTGAACTTGGATGAACTAAAATACGAATCCTTAATCTTTGTTTTTTATCTCGCTGAATTCGTTCTTCAAAATGTTTTTCATCATCCTCAGTCCTAAATGGTGATATAACTGAATATCTTTGGCCTGTAGTGCAAAGATGAATGATTACTTGATGAATATCTTTGGCCCATAGTGCAAAGATGAATATTTGATTCAAGATATATATTGATCGATGTTACAGGGATAAAATATTGATGATGGACTTTTAAATCATAAGAAGATAGTAGACTTCATTCTCTACTTAACTCTTCTAATGAATTGTTATTTCTACTTCGAATATCGATCTAAAACTGGTTATCCATTATATTTTATCTAATTTATTGAAGGCTAACGATAATTTGTTTTTCAATATCTTAGTCATAATATTCTTTACTGGGCTAGTTGAGCTCACCCTTTTCATCTATTGACTTCTTCAGGGAATGAAAATGTCGCGGGGACTAGTCGGGGAACAGTGTGATGATCAGAGTTAGATCTGTAGAAGTCCTCACTATTCTATAAAATAGTGGGATAATAATTGTAATGAACAAGGAATGAATTTGAATGTTTATATTTCGTATTATATACGATTTGTATTGAAACTCATAATTGTATGGTCGTAGTTCTCACGACCTTTTGATATAAAAGATTTGTATTTGGAATTCTGTACCATATATTTGGCTACTCGGAATGGGTTGGTATTGAACCTATTTGGGGGCGTCACTGTTGGTATCAGAGCTTAGGGATATGATCTCTGGAGGATATATGGGAATAGAACTAAGAGGGGAGAGACGAGTAAGACCTTCGCTAGTGTGTCCTACCTAAGCTTAATTGTTATTTAATTGGTCGGTTGGAACATAGGGCTAATATGTGATATGTTAATTTGTTATATTAACTCTTATTTTATGGCAGTAATTGAGAATGGCAGCTGAAAATCTAAACAATGAAGTGAATGAGACCGTTGAGACACCTTTAATCACCAAACAAGAGAACGTGCAACAGGAAGGCTATATTCCTCCTGTAAACAACCCTACCGAAGAAACGATGAATAATGGGATGTTTAGGAGCTTTTTGCAGTTCATGCAAAGCCAGACGAGGGAGACTTGTGTTCATAATATAGGTGAAAATAACAACTCGCGGCTTGTCACTGCCAAGCAATTTAAAGAGTTGGGACCACCAGAGTTTCTGAGAAAACCAGATCCAATCAAAGCAAAAAATTGGATTAAGTAAATTACCAAGATATTTGATGTCTTGGGAAGCACGGAGGAACAGTAGGTTCCATTCGCCACATTTGTGTTCCGTGGAGAGGTAGATTACTGGTGGGAATCTGTGAAGCGTACCCAGCCTGCCGCACTCAAGATGTCTTGGGAGGAATTCCAGAAACTGTTCAATGAGAAGTATTTTCCAGAAAGTATTCGTCATATGAAGGAGGTAGAATTTATCAGACTGGAATAGAACAACATGACGGTGTCCTAGTACGAGGCTAAGTTCGCGGAGTTATCCCGATTTGCACCTCATTTGGTGGAGAATGAGGAACGTATGACGCGGATGTTTCTGAGATGTTTGAAACCAGAAATTTGTCAATACCTCATTTCTCACAAATTTTCTCTATATTCGGATGTAGTGAACAGGGCCCAATTATTAGAATGAGATAATGATTATGTTCAACCAAGGGATAACAACCAAGGTCGTACCGCTGGCAGCAGTCATCAGAACAATGACAACCAGCAGGGAGGAAAGTATCATGACAGAAGAGGTAACCACTCCGATGGTAATCATGGCCATGATAATAGAAGGAGTGAGTCGGGGGGAGATTTTAATAAGAGAAGGTACAACAATGAGAACGTGAAAACATCGACAGCAGCACCAACATCAATTGCTTCTAGGGGAGGAGAACGATCACCGTTCATATGCTATAAATGCAGGCAAGAGGGACACATCAGTCCCAACTACACACAGCAATCCAAGGTGTGCTATAACTATGGAAAGGAAGGACATATAGCTCGAGTGTGTCCTGTAGCGAAACTAAGTCCAGCAGGGGTGGTGATTCCTAAGGCAGTTCCGGACAAGTCAAAGTCGGTGGTTCTTTGAAGAGCTTTTGTTGTGACTGCCCAACAAGCAAGGAACACGAACGAGGTTATTATGGGTAAGCTAATCATAAACTGTTGCGAAGTTTGTACCTTATTAGATACCGGTGCTACCCATTCTTTTATTTCACCTGCTTGTGCTCAGCGTTTGAAATTGACACCTGAGAAAATAGACTTTAACTTATCTGTTGAAATTCCGTAGGGAGAAACCTTTGTTACATCCACAGTTTACAAATCTTGCTTGATTAAAATTGGTACCCTCACCCTACCTATTGATCTTATATCTTTGAAAATACATGCATTTGACGTGATTTTTGAAATTGACTGGTTAACCACTTATCATGCCAAAATTGATTTTTTTTCGTAAGGTTGTTAGTTTTCATATTCCTAACCAACCTGTTATGCGAATTCAAACCACCAAACCACTAAAATCAGTTAATGTCATTTCAAGTCATAAAGCTATTCGTTTATTAAAAAATGGATGTCAAGCTTTCTTAGCCCATGTCACTGATCTAAACCAGAATACATCAGGTTTGAATGATATTTCTGTTGTTAATGAGTTTCCTGATGTATTTCCCGAAGAACTTCCCGGTCTACCCCTAGAACGTGAAGTTGAATTCTTTATTGACCTTGAACCCGGTACAAAACCCATTTCTAAAACCCCATATCGAATGGTTCCTATTGAACTTCAGAAGCTAAAGGTCCAACTACAGGAGTTGTTGGACATCGGTTTTATTCGTCCTAGTACATCTATTTGGGGTGCTCCTGTTTTATTCATAAAGAAGAAAGACGGGAGTATGCGACTTTGTATTGACTATCGGGAGTTAAACTATGTCACCATCAAGAATAAGTATCCGTTACCTCGCATTGATGACATGTTCGACCAGTTGCAAGGAGCACAATTCTTCTCAAAGATTGATGTTCGTTCTAGATATCATCAGCTGAAGATTAAAACTGGGGATATTCCAAAGACTGCTTTTAAAACTCAATACGGGCATTATGAATTCTTAGTCATGTCTTTTGGATTGACTAATGCTCCTACTGCTTTTATAGATATGATGAACCGTGTATTCAAGGAATATTTAGATCAGTTCGTGGTTGTCTTTATTGATGACATCCTCATTTATTCTAAAAGCCGTGAAGATCATGAGCACCATTTGAAGCTGGTACTTCAAAGGCTTCGTGAAAATAAGCTATATGCCAAGTTAAAGAAATGTGAGTTTTGGCTTGAGGAGGTAGCATTCCTTGGGCACGTAGTATCAAAACGTGGAGTATCTGTGGACCCGACGAAGATTAAAGCAATACAAAGTTAGGAGCAACCAAAGTCGGTGACCGAAGTACGTAGTTTACTGGGCTTAGCTGGTTATTATTGGAGATTCGTGGAAGAATTTTCTCGAATCGCTACTCCATTAACTCAGCTGACTCGAAAAGATACGAAGTTCGTATGGAACGAGGAATGAGAAAAGAGCTTCCAAGAGCTCAAGAGGAGACTCATTTCGGCACCTGTTCTGACGATACCATCTGGTTCGGATGGATTTGCCTTTTACAGCGATGCTTCGGGCAAAGGGTTAGGATGTGTTCTCATGCAACATGGGAAAGTCATAGCCTATGCCTCGTGACAACTAGAAGAATATGAGAGGAATTATCCTACTCATGATCTAGAGTTGGCAGCTGTCGTTTTCGCATTGAAGATCTGGAGACACTACCTGTATGGGGAGAAAGTGGAGATCTATACGGATCATAAGAGCCTTAAATATTTCTTCACCCAGAAGGAACTCAACATGCGGCAACGATGTTGGCTTCAGCTGTTGAAAGATTATAATCATACCATCCAATACCATCCTGGAAAAGTGAACGTGGTAGCTGACGCGTTGAGTAGAAGATAGTATGCGGGAATGAATGCGATAATGTCAGCACAAAGGCCCATTTTGTATGACTTATAAAGGATAGAGATAGAGTTCAAGACTCCGGGGACCCACGTGATGATGTCAAATATACGCGTAGAACCAGCTTTAATTGATAAAGTTAAAGATGCTCAAGCTACAGACCCGGAGCTGATGAAGATGAAGAAGAAAGTGCAAGAAGGTGCTATTCCAGAAGCAAGAATCGATGAAGAAGGAATACTTCAAGTCAACTCCAGACTTTGCGTTCCTAATGATTCTGATTTGAAGTATAGAATCATGATGGAGGCACACAACACACCGTTTGCAATCCATCCTGTGAGTACCAAAATGTATCGTGATCTTTGACATACATTTTGGTGGAGCAATATGAAGAGAGAGATCGCGGAGTTCATCTCGAGGTGTTTGACTTGTCAACGTATCAAGGCAGAGCATCAAGTGCCGAAGGGTCCATTGCAACCACTTGAGATTCCAAATGGAAGTGGGAACATATTACCATGGATTTCATTATAGGTCTTGCCAAGGTTTCTCAAGGCATAGATGCGATTTGGGTTATTGTTGATAGACTAACCAAGTCTGCTCATTTCTTGCCTATACGAGAGACATTCCCTTGAACGCCTTGCTCATGTGTACGTGAATGAGATTATGGATTGCATGGCATGCCAGTATCCATAGTTTTGGTTCGTGACACCAGATTTACTTCACGATTTTGGATCAATTTGCAGAAAGCTATGAGCACGAATTTACGATTCAGTTCTGTATATCATCCTCAAACGGACAGGCAATCAGAAAGGACTATCCAAACTCTTGAAGATCTATTGAGACTCTGTGTTCTAGACTTCAAAGGGAGCTGGGATAAGTATTTACCATTGGTGGAATTCTCCTACAAAAATAGTTATCAGGCAAGCATAGGCGTGGCTCCATTCGAAGCATTGTATGGGAGAAAATGTCGTTCTCTAGTATGTTGGGATGAGGTGGGTGAAGCAACATTGTTGGGACCAAAATTAGTACGTATGACTACGGAAAAGATTCAAATGATCCGGCAACGTATACAAACCGCATAAGATCGACAAAAGAGTTATGCTGATCTTCATCGAAAGGACGTAGAATTTAATGTTGGGGACCATGTATTATTACGTGTTGCTTCATGGAAAGGAGTTACGAGATTCAGGAAGAGAGGAAAGCTCAACCAACGATTCATTGGTCCATTTGAGATCCTTGACCGAGTAGGAAATGTGGCCTATAGACTCGCTTTACCGCCTAGCAGGTCTCGTGTTCATAACGTTTTTCACATATCCATGCTACGTAAATACGTGAAAGACCCAAACCACATTATCGAATTACAACCATACGAGAAAACCAAAGATTTAACGTATGAGGAGATACCTGTCAAGATCTTGGATAAGAAGGAACATGTCTTATGCTCAAAGATTATACCTCAAGTTAAAGTTTTGTAGAGAAACCATGCTATTAAGGAAATGATTTGGGAGTTGGAATCGGAAATGAAAGCGAGGTATCCTCACCTTTTCGACATACCAGGTATGTACGTCAATTTCGAGGACGAAATTTCATAATGAGGGGAGGTTGTAAGACCCCAAATTTTATAAATAAAGATTTAATTTTCTTTATATATTGTTTTAAACAGTAAGGTGTTGTCTTGATAAATGTGATAAGTTATGGGAGAAATATGCAAATTTTTAAAGTTAGCAAGTGGTAATAAAATATTCATTGTTGTCGGAAAATATTCATTTGGTCGTAGAATATTCTTGTTGTCGGAGAATATTCGTATGACGGCGCAGCCATTTGTGGGCCCCATAACGAAAAACTGTCGGTTGAAGAAAACGACAAGAATAAGTTTTTCTAAAAATAACGGCGTGGTTGTTACCCTTAAAACTATTGAAATACCTGGTGGTTAAAATACAGTAATACGCGGTGTTGCACAGTAGCACACGGTATTGCACATTATTTCTAATTATTGATTCTTACGTAAGAATTCACTACTCAATAATTGTTACGGTAATTACTGTTCAATATTTTATATTATTGATTCAATAATTGCTACATTAATAATTGCATAATATTTTATTGATTCAATAATTGTCATTGCACAGTATTTCAAATTATCAAATCAATAATTCATATTATTTGAATAATATTATTAGATAGCATTATTGGCAATGTCCAAGGAAGTTCTGTCGAGGAAAGGGGTTAGGTTAATCTAATTGCGCGCCAGTAAGGAGAAATCCTTATCGGAAAATCCCCTCTTTCCTAGGAACGACCTGGTTGTCAATATTGTAGTTCTATAATATTATTTGTGAATAATTAATTATTGATTTATATGATAAGAAAATATTTATTTTTATGGATATAAAAGAAGGAATTAGTGCTGAAGTGTTTTTATCAGTATTTTGGTGTAGAAAATCATCCATTTGTGGATTTCGGCCATTTTCTGTTCGGAATTTGGAAAAACTTCCTTCTACAAAGTTGTAGATAATTAAATTTCCTATGGAAAAGATATAGAATTTGTATTTTTCTGATAAAAGGGCTATTTATTATGAATTATTGAAGTTTCAAAAAAAATGTTTTATTAAAAGCATGGGTGGGCCCCACTTTTATCTTGCGTGGAATAAAATGCTGATTTTTGAGACTTTGAAATTAGGTGCAGCAGCTAGCAGCCTTCAATTTTCAAAACAAGTGTCCTCCATTGATTTAATTGTCAATCCTGGCATCCTAAGCTTTTTCTATAAATAGGGTGCTTAGTTAAAAATAAAAATCACACTAGAATCAGAAAATTTTCTCTCTATAATATCGAGCGTATTTCTTGTGAGTATTTAGATACTTTGAGTGTTGATAACAGTGCAAGTTTTCGTCCACATAATATCCGATATTCCTGTCAAAACTACTCTCCGGTTAAGGTAAGGGATGTTATTTTCTTTCGTACATGATGTTATTCTTCTCAATATCATTATACCAAAATATTGGCATGGATTTTATTATGAAATTCTTACTTTTTTCGTCAGAGTTACTATTCATGTATACAGCATTATTCACGTATACGACACTATTTACAAATACGGTACTATTCACAGAAAAACTTAATTTTCTTTTATTTATCCAAGTTGCCTGTTAGGGTTCCTATCTTTGATTGGATCCAAGTTTTGAGATTTATTCTTGAATTTTGCTCCACAAAGTATTACTATGGAGTATTTTTGAACTTAGATGAACTAAAATACGAATCCTTAATCTTTGTCCTTTATCTCGCTGGATTCGTTCTTTAAAATATTTTTCAACATCCTCAGTCCTAAATGGTGATATAACTGAATATCTTTGGCCTGTAGTGCAAAGATAAATGATTACCTGATGAATATCTTTGGCCCGTAGTGCAAAGATGGACAGGTGTTGAGATGACCATTACCAACTGGTGATACAAATGAATATCTTTGGCCCGTAGTGCAAAAATAAATATTTGATTCAAGATATATATTGATTGATGTTACAGGGATACAATATTGATAATGGACTTTTAAATCATAAGAAGATAATAGACTTCATTCTCTACTTAACTCTTCTAATGAATTGTTATATTCGCTGCGAATATCGATCTAAAACTGGTTATCCATTATATTTTATCTGATTTATTGAAGGCTAACGATAATTTGGTTTTCATTATCTTAGTCATAATATTCTTTACTGGGCTAGTTGAGCTCACCCTTTTCATCTATTGACCTCTTCAGGGAATGAAAATGTTGCGGGGACTAATCGGGGAATGGTGTGATGATCAGAGTTAGATCTGTAGAAGTCCTCACTATTCTATAAAATAGTGGGATAATAATTATAATGAACAAGGAATGAATTTGAATGTTTATATTTCGTATTATATACGATTTGTATTTAAACTCATAGTTGTATGGTCGTAGTTCTCACGACCTTTTGATATACAAGATTTGTATTTGGAATTCTGTACCATGTATTTGGCAACTCAGAATGGGTTGGCATTAAACCTATTTTGGGGGCGTCACAACTGGTTCAGTGTGCACTCCCTGTATCATACTTTGTACGAGTATTCTAGGGAGATCGTAGATGTGACGCCCCCAAATTCCAGGACCGTCACGGGGTCGCTTGAATTCGGTTCGTCACGTGCTCATAGTAATACATCACAATACTAATACGACTAAATATCGCATCGCACAGCGGAATAATACACAACTAATACCGAATAGATTATATTTAAATAATATAATTTATTCACGTCCCAAGGTCTCGTAACTTAAACAGTGATTACATAGCTTAGACATATCTTAAGCATAAATAACCTTAACTAGTACATAATATCATAAGTTCTTTATTACAATCATAAAGTCCTACATAAACAAAGCCACTCAATAGCCTTTCCCTTGCCCTTATCGGTACTCGAGGGTCCGCACTACTCGTCCTTAACTGAAAATTTTTAGGGAAAGCAAGAATGAGCACAAATTGCTCAGCAAGTAATATAAAATAAGGGTGAGTAATATAATTCTCAATTCTCGAAAGGGTATAGCAACGTTTGATAGTTCAAGGATAACAAGAATATCAACAGTTTTCAATAACAGTCGCGAAGGACAGAATAATATCAATGTGATTCAATAATAAATCAATTCAAGATTTCAAGATAACTGAATATTGAGCAGTCACTAAGGACTATGAACTTCCACAGGAATTAACAGTAATAAACTAAAAATCCAACAAAAACAGGTACAACAGGTGATCAGCCTAAAGTACCCTATGTTATGCATAACACTCAATCATACTAATGTGCGTGCGTCGGTTCTCCGATAGTTATATTTTGTTCTTCTCAGTCAAATATAAGATCCCGCACCAATCAATCGGTTTGGGTCGCCTTTCAATAATATAAGTCTAGCCGAATCAAATGGCATTGTTCTCAACAACTATAAATTAAATTTCAGGATTTAAAGTCCGAAGAATATAGTTTGACTTTTATCTTATTCATGAAGTATATGATTCATAATATCTGAATTTAAATCTCAAGAGTTTACTTGTACGACAATAATAGCATAAGCCAATTGAATGTTCAATAAAGAGTAGAGTTAGGAATTTGCTTACAACGTTCCTTGAATAAAGTAAAACACAAAGGTCTAAGATACTTGTACTATAAATGAGTGTAAGTAAGGAAACTTGCACTTTAAAAGAGTGTAAGTTAGAGAACTTGCAAATAATACAAGAATGGGTTTAAGAAAACTTTCCTTTAGCGTAGTTTATCCACGTTAAGTAATCAACACTTTCGAATCCTATTTATTGTGTATTATAAGTATAGGATGTTCATTAGTTAACACATCCGTTACACAAACTTGTTACTCAATATACATATATGTTACTATCTTAGTCACATGTCATACTTATACTCATATGGTATGAAATCAGATTATATGTTATCATGAATCAAGTACATAGTTATAATGTAAATGATACTATAGCAACTTATCATGTTCAAGTGGTTATGATCCTTTGACCCATTATATAAGTTAAACATTATCTTCTTACTTATTCATCACATATATACACATATCAGTAGGGTACAGATTATTATTAGCAGCTTTGATCAACAATAGACACTACTGACTCAATCAGAACAAGTAAACTGCATCATTTCAGATTCCAGGCTGGCGCAGCTGTGCTATGGCTAAGCCTAGGGCCGACGCAGCTGCGCAGACCTCTGGCCAAGCCAAGGCTAAGCTGTGCCTTATGGTTTCTGTCCGGTCATGCAAGCCAACAACACTACATAGCATATAAACATATTAAATGATACTTTTATGTTTGTACAATCTTTCCCCGTTCCAAATATACGTGATATAGATTCTAAGTCAATACTTTCAATAACTTAAAGCAATTCAAGATCATAAAACCACAAAGCTATCATGCTTGTCATGCATACACATAAGGTGGTCGTGTAACGTGTTCTAGGCATGTTCATGAATATCTTTACCACATACCTATTGTTAGCATTGCTATTGGTTTTGAAATCATGCTTCATTTTGTGTTCCTTTAATCTTTATGGCACCTAGCAGATATGTACACATGTGCATGACACAATAATGAGGTTTAAAAACACTATCCGACATGTCAAGATATAACATGTCAAGATTTACATTCAAAACTTATACTTTTACTAGTAAAGTTCATTTAACGCGGTCCACATGCTCATGTTATCTTATGGAACATGTACACACCTATTAACATGCTTTTCATGCCTTCCTAGATCATACTAGTATGCTTGCACGGTCAGAATACCGACATAAGTCATATATGTTTAAAGTTTAATTAGAAACCTTATGTTTACTTTGGAAACTTTAACCGTTCGTTAATCATGTATACAAACATAGTGGAACATATTCACATTTGGTCTACATATCCACATATATATGTTACTTAAGCTAGCATGCTTTATCTAAGTCATATTAGCAAATAGCACATAATAGTTCCTTAAGCAGAAGCAGGAAACTGGTTCAGTGTGTCGGCGCAGCTGCGCCGCATCCCAGGCTTAAACCGGCGCAGCTGCGCCACTACTGGTTTGCACCAGACAGCAGGCAGCCACGGCAGTTTCTAGCCCAACTCAAAAAATGACTTCACGAAATTAGTCCCAAGCAGTTACATTATGGTTTAAACATACTACTAAGACTATATAACAATCCAATTAACATTATCAAATCATCAATTCATGAATTTCCAACTCAAACCAAGAATTGAAGATTTACAAAAATTTCAGAATGCAAACAGGAAATGAGAATGGAGAACAAGAATGTGAAATATGGAAGCTATATTGAAATCCCAATCATGTATGTATGTCCATATAACAACTAAACAAGTGTTCAAAAACCCAATTATCATCAAATTTGGCATAATCAAGATTTGAAACTTTGACAGTAAACAAAATGAGGAACAAGAATGAAGAATATGAAATTTAGAATTATACCTCTTGAAGCTTACTTTGCTTAGCTTCTAACTTTCTGAGATTGCTAGACTCTTCTTTGAACATCAAACACTCAAACTTAAATTCTCAGAGTTTTATCAGACAAAACACAGCAACGTGAACTTAGTAACATAGCTGCCAATTTATAGAGGAATGGTGGACTGGCTAAAGGTTTTACATGGAAGTTGAAACCAAAGTGTAGAAGAAGAACACATTGGTTTACAGTGGGTTGCTCAACCACCCACCATCAGCCATTCCCAAAGCCAATGATCACAGCTTGGAAGTTACGTAAATAGGTTATAGGTTACTGTTTGGTAACTGATTTTGGGACAATGATTTAAAAGCTCAGTAACTTGGTTAAACAATGCTTAGTTTGGTTTCTTAAATTCCCAAAAATGTAATCTAATGGCACAATTGTTACTACAAAATGGAAAGTTAGGGATTTAATATATACCCATATCATATAATTCATGTACATTTTTATCACTACCAATATAGTCTTTTCAGATATTATCACGCTATATTGTCTCCTTTATTATTAAATTGTACAATCAACAAGTGATTACAATATATTCATGATATATTATTTTAATGTATACTTACATATATATTGTCACATAGGTATTAATCATGTAACTCTCGTAGTTTAATAACTTCACTATATAGTTTATGTACATAATATAATCACATTATGCTTCATATAATATATGGTTTCTATGTGTAGTATAATCACATTGCACTATAGTTTATATATACATGCATGGTCACACTTAAGTGTCTCTCTACACTATATAATATAGTTGTATTCCATATACTTTATATATTCAAGTATTGCACATTTGCACATATCAATCAATATAATCTTATTATATTAATAACTTACTTATTTGTTTTATTATTCATAATGTAAAATAAATAAATTATTTATCTCATTGATTAATTAACGATAATATTAATTAATCCATTCCTCATTGATTATTAATTTTCATAATAATCGATTAACACTTATATGATTAAATATCACATTAAATGAATATAAATCTTATTATATTTATAAACACATTGCTTATTAGTACTATATTTCAAGCAATAATAATAATCACGTATTATTAATCAATCACAGTTAATATTCCATAACCATTAATTAATATTCTACAATAGCAATTAACAATTAATATAGATTAATTATTTACTTAATAATTCATTCGTTAATTAATATAATCATTAATAATTCTCATCACTGTGTCACACAATGCTATTAACGAGTTTATCGCAAACTCCATAAATTTCTCAATTATTATAATTATTTAATTTTATATAATTGAATTAATTCATCTCATAACACAAAATCATTTATATTAAATAAATTCTCATTTCCATTAATATATTTATTTAATAATATTAGAAAATTCTCAGGTATTACAGTAGATGGTTGGGGCTTTCAGGCCTTTTTCTCGATCCTTCCCTGCTGTTGACCCTGGGGGTATATGAGGGCTTTGTCTGAGCGCTGGTTCTACTAGACTTAGTCCCTTCATCTACTAGATTGCGAGGTGATGATGACTCTTATGGATTGAAGATTTATCATCGGCATTGAGTTTGAGGGCGAGCCAGTGCCTGTCGTGGCTGATATTATGCCCGCTGTCGTTCGGTCCCTGCTGGGAGTCCCTATGACGGCATTCAAGGGTCGGACAGTCCGATCTGGTCCTTTGAGTATAGATTCCTAGGATGGGACTTTACAGGAGCCCCCGCCTGACGATCAGAGGGCTAGAGATCGCATTCTGAGGCGATTATTTTTGTCGATCATTAGGGGTTGTTTTGTGGCGAATAACTCATCTACTGTGTCCTTCGCCTTGATTAGTGCCACTCGACATGTAGAGCGCCTTAGTGACTATGATTGGGGCTCCTATACCTTTTCCTATTTTCTCCGTGGCATGCGCATGCTTTCGAAAGGTGTGACAGAGGCTTGGCTAGGATTTTACCCATTTCTGCTGGTGAGTACATCTTTCTGTACCTTTTTGATTTCAGCATTCATTTTTTTTCAGTCTTGGTCACTGAGGACTTTTGCTATTTGCATGATCAGCTTTGGGCATTTGAGAGGCTTCTTTGCCTACGGCCCGCTTCTGCTCTAGGTCTGGAGACCTATCCTCGGGGACAGAGATGGCATCACTCCACTTTGACAGAGGTCCCTATTGCTGAGGGATTCACTCACGCTCGTTTGTAGTTGGAGCTTTTGACGGCGGGTTCGATCACCTGAACGCCGTATAACTCTAAGTTTTTGATCGTCGGATTCAAGGGAGGCGTCCCTATAGGTCGGGAGTTTATTTTGTCGACCCGTAGAGTCTCTTTATTGACGGTGGGAGGCTAGGAGCTCTATTTTAGAGAGCGTGCTATTAGGAGCATTACAGGGGAGATCCGCATTCCCATTGCTCCTCCTGCTTGGCATCATTGGCCATTGACCGTGCCATTGATAGATATCCCTATGGAGGGCATAGATGGCTTCGCCTTATCAGAGGGCCCGTACATCCAGAAGGCCTTTAGCAGTTGGTGGAGTCCTCACACTATTAGATCTCAGACTCGTGCCACCCAGTTCATCGCAGACATGGTGCCAGGGTCCGTGATGATGATGGACTGGATAGCTTGCCTTAGGGAGCCCACTCATGCAGACCAGATAGCAGATCTGACCAGGGAGTTGGAGAGAGCTCATTTTTTTATCAGGCACCTTGGCCGAGATCTGTCAGAGGCATCTTCTTTTGACCCATCCAGGTCTGGAGCAGGTCCCTCTTCCGGTCCATTTAGCAGTAGCTATGCAGGGGTAGATCCTCCCTTATACTGCCCAGACATACCTGATAGCAGCGGTTTTGTATCCACTTAGGAGATGGAGCAGGTCGATCGCTTTGACACTGATGTCTTCAACTTCCTCTGATAGCTATTGGAGCTATATTTTTGGTCAGCCACTGTTTTGGCTATTTGGCGGTTATGCCATCATTTTGATAGACCACTGTATTAGTTGGGTCGTGGTGCCCCCATTTCCCTGTACTTTCCTTTCTTCTTTGTATTATCAGACAGGGATGATGTCCTGCAGTAGATAGTTTGTTGTAGATATTCATGATCTTCTCTATCTATCGCATCATGTTTATATTTGTCATTATGTATATATTATGTCATGTGTATGCATTCAGACAACTGCAACTTGATTTGACCTCTGGATGGTCTTGTGGTACGGTGCTACAGATGACGTCGTCTGCGGTCAGCCGTATTGAGCATTCACCATCGTCTGAGGTGGCCACATCATTAAGGTCATGGTATGAGAGCCTACCCTAACCAGTCAGAGGGACAGTGGACCACATGTTGGCGCATTCGTTGGCCCTCATAGATTTTTAGGTGCTATTTGGATTTGTTGATGGTATTCTACCCTTCTGGATACCTGAGAAATAGGTGTTCCGCTTTAGGCAGCATGAGTTGACGCCGACTCTCGAGGAGTACAAGCAATTTATTGGATTGGCTCTGGATTTGCCGTGTGCTCGTACGGCTATTAGTGATATGAGGAGATAGTTTACCCGTATGTCCGGTCTCCGTCAGAGTGTGATCAGGGATGAGATTGTATCTGGACACGTGATCTCGATTGATTTCCTGATTGATCGATTTGGCGAGCTCGATAGCTACGATCGCCATGTCGGAGATTTTATTATTTCAGCAGAGGCATGGCATTTGGCCAGAGTAGACATTCTGCTGATGTGTATTATGGCATACGTCTATATGCCACTTCGCTTGGATCATTTGGACGTGGGATTAGTAGTTATGATTCGGGACCTTAGATAGGGTAGCACCATCGTCTCGATGATATTGGCTGAGATATTTAGATCCGCCACACATTGTAGTACCCATCTAGAGGGTGTTTTTAGGGGCAGCTCGGTCTTGCTGTATATATGGCTGATGTCCTATATACGATCGATTGGATTATTCAGGCCTCGAAGCTTTTGCTTCACTCATGAGACATCCATAGTTTACTCTTTTTAGCCTGCGGAGTGCATTGATGCAGAGTCACGGTTGGCATTTCTGTCGGTTATTGAGCATCCGTTCTCGATCTTGCCATGCTCAGGGCTAGCGTCCCCATATAGCTTTATCACCCATGCTTCTGGCCTGTATTATTTTCCCCTGGCGAGTTTAAGGGGAGTGACTACCTATCATCCCCTGGCAGTCATGTGTCAGTTCGATCAGCTGCAGAATCTGCACCATTTTGAGGGGTCTGCTGATCAGAGGACGTCGGCTTCTTCTATATCGTCCACCAACTTGGTTAGAGTATATGAGTGCTGGACTCATCGAGAGAGGGATGATTTCTCTGGTAGCCATTCTAGTCGTTCTCTGGAGTATTCTGCATGGTTGGAGGCAGAGACCGCAGTTGCAGCAGCAGAGCCTCATTTATCTCCGATTATGGACTCCGACAAGGAAGAGCCTATGGAGGATCCAGATTCTCTTATCGAGGATGAGCTGTTCACGATTTTGATAGTGGCTCTAGTGAGTGATACGTCGGTTATTCCTGCAGAGATGGATCTAGCTTTAGCGGACTCATTATTCAGGAAGTTTTTTCTTGAAGGTCAAACCGCACCGTAGATGGCTACCTACGTACTCCCGGGTTGAGGGAGATCAGGTCATTCGTAGTTCAGGTTGTATGCCGGAATGGTTTGATTTTTGGATTATTTAGATTTTTTTCTTAGTTTGACGACACCAGAAATGGCTGCCTACGTACTCCCGGGTGTAGGGAGATCAGGACATTCGTAGTTCTGACTGTATGCCGGAATGGTTTGATTTTTGGATTTTTTGGATTTTTTTCTTAGTTTAACCACACCAGAAATGGCTGCCTACGTACTTCTAGGTGTAGGGAGATCAGGTCATTCGTAGTTCCGACTGTATGCCGGAATGGTTTGATATTTGGTTTTTTTAGATTTTTTTCTTAGTTTAACCACACCAGTAATGGCTGCCTACGTACTCCCAGGTATAGGGAGATCAGGTCATTCGTAGTTCCGGCTTTCTAGTGAAAAACAGAACCTGATTTGATTCGTAGGACCCGGATGCGGGTATGCATGTGTCTCAGACGTAGTACCATGTTAAGGTGCCTGAATTGATGAGTTGAGGAAATTCATTCCCATCCATTTCTTGTAGTCTGATAGCTCCCCCTGTTAACACCTCCTTGACAATGAAAGGGCTTTCCCAGTTAGGGGCGAATTTTCCTTTGGCTTCATCCTGATTAGCCAGGACTTTCTTTAGCACCAAGTCCTTTTCTTTGAATTGTCGGATTTGGACCTTTTTGTTGTAAGATCTGGCAACCCTTTGCTGGTATAACTGTCCGTGGAAAATGGTTGTAGCCCTTTTTTCAACTATTAGAGACAGTTGATGATATCGGTCTTGCAACCACTGATCCTCGTCTATCTGAGCTTCAATCATTATTCGCAAGGATTCCATTTATACTTCTATGGGGAGGACTGCCTCCATGCCATAGACCAACGAATAGGGGGTAGCCCCAGTAGAAGTGAGCATTGACGTATTGTATGCTAACAAGGTAAGAGGTAGCAGGTCAGGCCATTCCTTATGATTGGCGGACATTTTCTGTATGATTTTCTTAATGTTTTTATTGGCCACTTCGACAGCGCTGTTCATCTTGGGCCGATAGATGATGTAATTAAGATGCTTGATGTGGAACTTATTGCACAATTCTTTCATCATTTGATTGTTCAGGTTTTTGGTATTTTCTGATACGATCACCTCTGCTTGTCCATATCGACAGACGACATTATTTCTGATGAAACTAATGATAACCTCTTTTGTGACTTTAGGAAAAGAGGCTGCTTCAACCCATTTGGTGAAGTAATCGTTCATGGTGAAAATGAATTGATGACCATTGCTGGCTTTTGGTTCCACTGGACCTATCACATCCATTCCCCACATAGAGAAAGGCCATGGTGAACTCATGTTGTGTAGCTCATTCGGAGGAGCGTGGATGGCATTTCTATGTATTTGGCATTGATAACATCTCTTAACGTGATCGTCGCAATCAGCCTTAAGAGAGATCCAATAATGGCCTGTTCTGATTATCTTCTTGGCCAGCAGATGATCGCTCATGTGTGGACCACAGACTCCACTGTGGATTTCATCCATAAGTCTTTGGGCTTGCTCTTTGTCGAGGCATCTCAACAGGCCTATTCCAGCATCCCTTTTGTAAATTGCATCTCCGCTCAAATAGAACTTCATGGCCATTTTGTGAATTCATTTTTGCTCTGATTGACTTGCTCCAGTGGGTGTGGACCCGAAAATATTCCTTAATGTCTTGATACCAAGGCTGCTTGACAAGAGGTATTTCATCTGATACTTCTCCAATGTAATTCCCATATGTCTGGGCTTTCTGAATTATGAACTTGATGTTGGGCAATCCACTCTTATCGGATATACGAATTAATGAAGCCAACATTGCCAATGCATCAGCGAAGTCATTCTGACCTCGAGGAATATGAACGAAGGTTATGTCTTCGAATTCCCAGGATATTTTGAGGACCTGCCGATGATAGGGCAACAAATGCAGTTCTTTGGTGAGATACACGTCGGTGGTTTTTCTGATGACCAGCTCGAAATCTCCGAATAGGAGTAGGTGTTTGATAAACATGGATTAGGCTAGCTTCAACCCTATTATACAGCCTTTATGCTCGGTCTTGTTGTTGGTGTTACCAAATTAAAGTTTGGTAGCCACAAGATACTGCTTTCCTGCACCAGAGATGAGGACTGCCCCAACTCATCTTCCATGTTTCCCGCTCCGCCGAAATATATTTTCCATGGTTGGACTGCATTCTGTGACTGGAGTTGTTAAATTGTCATGATCCCATCATCTGGGAAATATGTCTTCAAGGGCTTGAACCCTCCTGAAGGTGCTTCAGCTAATTGATCTGCAATGCCTTGACTCTTGATTGACTTCTGAGTCATGTAGATAATATCGAACTGTTGTAGGATCAACTGCCATTTAGACAGTCGACAATTCAGCATTGGTTTGTTGAATACGTATTTGAGTGGATCCATGCGGGATATGAGATAGGTCGTATGCCCATGCAAATAGTGTTGCAACCTCATGGCGGCCCATGCTAATGCACAACATGTCTTTTCGATCAGGGTGTACTTATGTTCACCACTACTGAACCTTTTGCTAATGTGGTATATAGCTCTTTCTTTACTACTATCATCCTTCTGTCCTAACATGCAGCCCATTGCGTTGTTATTAACGGACAGGTACATGAATAAGGGAACTCCATCCCTTGGGGGTACCAAAATAAGTGCTTCAGTCAACTGCTTCTTGATAGCAAGGAAGGCTTGTTGACACTCCTCATTCCATTTAGTGGAGGAGTTCTTCCTTAACAACTTGAAGATAGGTTCACAGGTTGCTGTGAGTTAGGAAATGAATCGGCTTATGAAGGTGATCCTTCCCAGGAATCCCCGTATCTCTTTCTCTATATGAGGTACGGGCATTTCAGTAATGTCTTTGATCTTGGCAAGGTCGAGCTCGATGCCCCGATTGCTCACTAAAAATCCTAGCAGCTTGCCTGCTTTGACGCCAAAGGCACATTTGGCGGGATTGAGCTTGAGGTTATACTTACTTAACCTATTGAACATCTTCCTGAGATGGTCAATGTGATCATCCTCCCTCTGGGATTTGATGATGATATCGTCCACATAAACGTCGATCTCTTTGTGCATCATGTCATGAAAGAGGGCCATCATAGCTCGCTAATACGTGGCTTCGGCATTGATAAGGCCAAAGGATAGTCGTCTATAGTAGAAGGTTCCCCAAGGAGTGATAAAAGCTATTTTCTCCTGGTCCTCTTCATCAACCATGATTTGATGATAACCAGTAATGCAATCCACAAAGGAATACATGACATACTGCGCAGTATTGTCAATCAGAATGTGGATGAAAGATACCGGGAAATTGTCCTTGAGGCAGGCTTTGTTCAAATCCCAGTAATCGACGTAGACTCATACCTTCCCTCCTGGTTTAGGCACGGGAACTATATTTGACAGCCATTCTGGGTATGTTGATACCATGATGATTCCGACTTTGAATTGTTTAATAATTTCTTCTTTGACTTTCAGACTCCATTCAGATTTAAATCGCCTGAGCTTTTGCTTGACTGGTTTGAATCCATTTTTGATGGGCATTCAATGGATGACAATATCAGTGGATAACCCAATCATGTCTTCATGTGACCATGCAAATACATCCTGGTACTGTTTTAGGAGTTTGATCTGGTCAGCTTTTTGATTGGTTGTGAGGTCTGAACCTATTTGGATTTCTTTGATTTTTTAGGAGGTTCCTATGTTGATGGTGGTGGTATGTTCGAGGTTTAGTTTGGGTTTGTCTTCGACCCATTCTTTGATCTCCTCGGGCACCTCATAGTCATCTTCCTCCTCTTGATCAATATCCATCAAGTCGAAGTTCAATTCTACATCAAAGTCGTAGTCATTTTGATAGGTTGGCATCTCATCAGTAGAGACACACACATCCAATGCTTGGGTCCTGAAAACAAAAATGCTTTCATTAATATATACAACTGCTTAAACATACAGAGCATTTCTAAAGCATGACAAAAATTACTGCAATAGGTGTGCAAGCAAAAGTAAGCAGTAAATGAAAGCATGATTAAGGGAAGATTGACTCTCTGCCCCTTTACCCTTTTCGACCAAGGCAAGGGACACTGCTCCAGTTATCCAAGGTTAGATCCTCATGAATCGGGAGGATCAGAGATTTATGATTGTCTGTCTCGTCTTGGATGATGACTGAGACATCCTTTATAATAGAGCCAGGGATCTTCTTTGAACTGTTCCCTTTTCCCTTCTTGATGCGAGAAATTTGAACTTGATCCTCGTCGTCGCTGTCTGGGAGTTCGTTATTCATTCCCTCGTAGTTGATAATAACCCTCATATTAGCGAATGGGTCTCGTCCTTCATACAGGATCTTTTCTTTTCTCTTTTCGTTGTCTGCCTCAGGCTTGAGGGCTTTTCTTTCATGGACAGGTATGATTGGAGGGAATAGCATGGCTGATACCACAGCTGGGATTTTCCTCGTAGGTTTCACCCATCCGGTATTTGTGAGGTTTGGCAGCAGAATTATGGAGGCCTGAGCCTTGGGATGTTTATGTGGGTTCCGGCGGCTTGACCCTGATGAATATCCCAATCCTGCTCTCCCAGTCTGACTTGGGATTTGGAATGGCATCTTGATACCTTGCTTATCCTTTCCCAACCCTTCTCCAGGTTGGAAGCCCGAAGATACCATTTCTTGCCCTACTGTCATTACTTCGGTGGAGACTTTAGGTTTTAGGGTTGGTGCCCCGATAGGTAGACACTGAGTATCACTCACCTCTAGAGCTTGTAAACTGGCAGGTTCAATCCTCGCATCCAGGCTAATCACTGGCCCATGTATGTAGGTAGGGTATTCTGGTTCGGCATTCACTGTGATGAGGCTGCCATTGATAATGTACTTGAATTGTTGATGGAGGGTGGATGGCACTGCCCCTGCCATGTGGATCCAGGGTCTGCCCAGTAATAAGTTGTATCCGGTGGCGATGTTGAGCACCTGGAAAGATACGTAGAAAGTGTGTGGGCCAATCTCTAGAGGTAGCTTTATTTCCCCCATAGCCTGTCGACGAGATCCATTGAAGGCCCGGATGACCATATGACTGGTTTTGATCCGGTTCGGAATGATCTTCATCCTTTCTAAAGTATCGTATGGACAAATGTTGAGGGATGATCCTCCATCGATGAGCACACCTCCGATCACATATCCGGAGGACATTACAGCTATATGCAGGGACTTGTGGTGGCCCGTTCCCTCTGCCGGGATATCATCGTCAGTGAAAGATATCACATTGCTGTTGAAGATGTGCTTTATCATGTGACAAAATTTCTCGGTGTCCACTTTATGGAGAAAATAATCTTCTTCTAGTACTTTTACTAGAATGTTGCGATGATCCTCTGAGGATAGGACCAAGTCGAGGATGGACATTTATTTAGGTGCGTCCTCCAAGCTTTGCATTATTTTGATTTCATTGTGTCCCATTTTGTTGAGGAACTCTTTGATTTTCTCTTCAGCCACCTTCTCTTTTGCTTTGATGACCAGTTTGATTACCCGCTGAGGTAGGTATATGGGATTGTCCTTCGGCACAACGGTAACGTTGTTTGAAGTGGAGCCTTCATTGTCCCCGTAGTTCCATTGGACACACTTCAGACTGATGATTAGATACTGAGGTCTGAAGGGCAAGATTAGAGGCTGAGCTACAGCCACCTTCACAGGATATGGTAGTTCTTGAACCCTTTACCAGATCAGTACTAAGGGTTTGAGAGTCGACTCCCCATCGCAGGATATAACAGCCACGGTGTTCTGGTTGCATACAATGGGGATCCAGAGAGTGTCATTATCTGGGAGATCGAGGATTTGATTTCCCCTTATCAGGTTCCCATTTTCAATCATGTATTGAATCAAGTTACGAAGTGCCCAGCAATCTTTAGTATCATGGTCGAGTGAATTTGAATTGTACTGATATATTTGGTCAGGTTTGAATTTTTTGGCTCGAGGGTTCAATAGAGGTAACAAGTCTGCAACCATTCCTTCGTTGATTAGCATTTGAAGGATTTCTTCCATTGATTGATTTAGGTTGGTGATGTTCCTTTGGAATAGGAATTTTCCATCTACTCGGAGATTCTCTTCTTTGACCACCCTGGTTGCCCAAAGATCATTCTCATTAGACTGGTATTGACTTCTCAGGGAAGTGATCTCTGGTGTGGGAGGACGATCGACAATGGACTGGTTGATTTGTTTCACCATATTCCTGGTGAGCTGATGCTGGTAAACAACCAGTTATGCTAACTACTCGATCTGCTCCTTGATAGATTTGATCTACTGCTCTATCAGGAACCGTCTTTCAAAAACTTCCCAACTATCTGGGCTGGTGTTGTTGGATTGAATTGATTCTCCCACATAACGGAGATAATTGGATCCTTCTCCATTTGTGGCGCTAATCATGTTGACATTCTCCTCTTAATGCTGTGGCAGAGGATTGTCCTGTACATGGGGTTGCTCAGGCTTTGTGGCCACAATCTCTTCGCTGTCAATCAAGTCTTGTATTTTATACTTGAGAGACAAACAGTCTTGGGCGTCATGGCCTGGAGATCCAGAGTGATAAGCACACTTCTTGCTTGGGTCGAAATTCTGACCATTAGTGTTGGTTGGTGGAAGGAGTTGGACAATCTTCTTCTGGGCTGTCAAAAGTTTGAATACGTTCTCAAGTGAATCCCCCAGAGGGGTGAAGGTTCTTCGACGCCTAACCTCCATATTTTTCTAGAGTGTAGGGTTTGAAGGCTGTGTTAGATTTTGAAAAGGGGTATAATTCCTCCTTTGAATGGGCATATTGTTTGACTCGCCCCTTGGATTTTGTCCTTGTAAGACTAAGGAAACTTCCTCATCTTTCTTTTTGTGCATCCTCCGGGGATTACTCCCGTAATTTTTGGACTGGATATGCTCAGCGACAGCTTCGAGGGTGGTTAGATCTTTTATCTTCCTGGATTTGAGACCCAATTCGGCCATTTTGCCATGTTTGATCATTTCAGAGAATGGTTTTCCTATGCCTGCTAGGACCCTCTCATAATAAGGAGCTTCTTGGATGTCGATGAAGGTCATAACTATTTCAAATTCAATCATGGCTGGGGTGACTTGTGATGCGACCCGTCTCTATCGCTGGGCATATTCTCTGAATGATTCAGTATTATTTTTCCTGATCTTGGTAAGTTGGTATCTCTCTGGAGCCAGTTGCGATTGGAAGCTGTATTGACCGAGATAACCATGGGCCAGTTCTTCCCAACTGTGGATTTTGGAGTTGTCCAGACGGGCGTACAATGCTCTCGCCTCTCCGGTTAGACTCTTCTAAAATACTTGCATTCGAAGCTTCTTGTCCTCTGCATAGGATCCGAGTTCTCCAATGAATACTTTTAAGTGTGTGTAAGGATCTCCCGTTCCATCATACTTCTCGAAGTCAGGAGTCTTAAATTTTTTGGGATAACGAGCCCCGAGGAATATACAGAGGTCGAAGTAATTGACACTATCGAATTCCCTAATCCCTTTGATTGATCGGAGAGCTTCCTCCATTTGTTGTACTTTCTTTATAATGTCACCAGCTTCCTGTTCTTTGACGAGGGGGGTGATTTCAGGGGTTTTGTTGGTCGTGTCCGGGTTTTGTGGTCCAGGAATCTGACTTTTGGCCTTTTCAGTCTCTTGACCGCCAGCACTACCACTAAATGCTCCTTGTTCTGTGTGAGCTTGAGATTGTTTCCCTCTAAGCGTCTTGATTTGTTCTCATAGAAAACCGGCTAACTCGGCTATCTAATTTTTCAGTCCTTCGAACTCTTCTCGGGATACCGGGGTGGATTCTGCTTGAGCACTAGAAGCCATGTCCGTGGATGGACTGGGTGCTTCAGATTTAGACCTAGTGACATGACCAATTTTTACCTACAACAAAACGTAGACGTGTCAATTTCCTGATGTAAGTAAGGACAGGATGCATGATGTGTTTTTTAGATTTAATCCTGCAAAATCGAGGTTAGTTATTTTGATGGCAGGATGACATGGTATTTTGACAGGGAAAGTAAATCTTTCATTATGATATTTACATTGTGCTCCTCAGTAATTGGAGACTTAACATGGAATTGAAAGAGGAAGGCATGAAGAAGCTTCCCTTCGAATTTAGTTAATCAGAGGCTGACCTATCTTACGTTACTCTCGCGGCTTTGTATTCGGCATGAAGGTTCCCAGATCATCGCAATCTACTAAAGGGGAAATTAATTCGATCGTTCAACTGGAACGAATCTGGGTGGTGCATTTTCATGAGCCCCAGAGACTTAGCCGTCTCCAGAGACATTACTTAACACCGATCGGGTTTTCCTCCTTGTGAGAGGGACACACAACATACATTCACATACATCGTGTCTTACCATTGTGCATATGATGACATGGGTGCGAAGCACTAAATATGGGTGCGAAGCACTAAAAAGCAGGAAAGCATTCATTCACATTCATTCAATGTAAAGATGCAACATTCACTCATTCATTGACTGTGGAGACGCAAAATTTTACACATTCAGTAGTTTTAAAAGGGAAATGTTCGAAAAGATTTGAAAGCGGCCTAAGCCATCTATTGTCCCCAGCAGAGTCGCCACCTGTCGACGTTGGTTTTAAAAATTCGCGGGTCGGGTCACAACCCGGATCTTGTAATCTCTTTTCCTAAGTTCTCTCTACCCTCACTCTTTTTATTTAGGAAAAAAGGTTTTGAAGGGTTTTTTAGGAGAAAGGCCAACATGTATCATGTCGACGATTTGAACGTTTTACAGAGTCGCTAGTTGATAGATTTGAAATGGTTATACCAACTCAATCGAGTTTTTTTGAAAGAGGCCCAATTGTTGGACACTGTCAAAACTTGATCTTTGAAAATAAAGTTTTAAGCTCGGGGGCTTGGTTAAGTGTGAGGAAGGTGTTAGGCACCCCACGACTCCCGTGTAAACACGGTACCGCATCTTTTCAATATTTCCCTTTAAAACTGGAATGCGTGAGTGAATGCTATTTGAAAATTGGGCCTATTGATTTGATTGATTGAAAGTAGTGTTTTGCTTCGTTGAACCTATATACGAAGGGTTTGATTTGATTTGAAAATCAGTCTTTGATTTGATTTGCAAAAGCATTTTCTTTGATTTTCTTGAAACGCTTTTCTTTTGATTGATTTGAAAATGATGTTTTGAAAGCTGGTTTATCAAACCCTTATGCTGCCATAGGAATTGAAGCCTATTGATACTTTCAATTTTATCTTTATAGCCTTAAGGCTGCATGTGAATGCTGATTTATCGGGCTGCGAAGCATCCTCGATCACAGAATATACAAGTGTCGGTCTCCTCATGAGTATGAAAACTATCGGAGGGACACTGATACGACAATCAATATTTTTTCATTATCTGGAGACCTTAAATCCGGATAACCTTTTTAAGGTTTATTTACATGTACATTTCTACAGAAAAACTAGCAGGGTACATTTGTAAATCGGAGTTTGTTCATCGTCAGAATTAGATTTCGATCGTTTTGATCGTGAATCCAACGATTCCTAGGCTCACATATAAATAGCCAAAACCTGCACAGTTCAAATTTGTACAGAAACAGATAAATATCCCAATATTTCCAGAACCGAAGATTCATTCAGTAAATCCCGGTCCGCACGGTCAAAGCTTCTCGTTCTCACTAGATAGCGATCTAAGGGACGCGAGGTTGCTTTTGAAGCTGAAATTAGAAAGAAAGCTAGATTTAAGAAAATCTCAGCCATTCTAGCTTCCCGATTCAGTCTGGAGGTTTCGAACCGTTTAAAAACTAGAATTGGCGAGATTTAAATAAATCTAGTCCGCCTGCAGATATATCAGTGTCAATTCATATAAGATGAATATTTACAGCAGCAGTTGAATAGAAAGCGAGTAAAGAAATATATATACAAATATAAATATAAAAGCTGTAAAGGGCGATGGGTTTTCATACCAGTGCCCGGACTTGAATTAAAATATATATATATATATATATATATATATATATATATATATATATATATTGACACAAACGTAGTTAACCAAGACTGGGAAGAGGACCAGTGATGGTGAAAGCTGTTTATATATGCATAAATATATATAAAGCAGTAAAAAGGCCACAGAATGATCCAGGCCAAACTATAATGTAAATGTACAGAAAAGTAGTCAACTAGTGACTGGGGAGATCACCCAGTATGGCTAAGTGTGCAAAAAAAGTATAAAGGCCACGAAATAGTCTAGGCCAGACTAGAATGTAAATTGCAGAAAAGTAGTCAACCAGTGACTGGAGAGATCACCGAGTATGGCGAAGTGTGCAAAAACAGTATAAAAGGCGATGGGTTTTCACGCCGGTGCCTGGACTGAATTAATATATATGAAAGTACAATAATAATATAGAATGAGGGTTGAATAGATTATTACAGATTAAAAAATTATCTTAGGCCTTTTTGAATTTTTAGAGAATTAATTTGCAGTGTTAGAAATTAATATACAAGACAGTAAAAATTCAATCACACAATGCACATAGATTTGTCTGGTTCACAACATACATGGGTATGCTGCTACGTCCAGTCTCAAGCTCCTCTCCATGACTTGAGATCCTATTACTATCAGTAATAAATACTCTTTCAACAGGCGGAGAAGCCTTTACAAAGTTTTATAGACAAACTTTTAACTATTCCCAACTAATCTATCTTGGACAGCAAGCTCCCCACTCCCTCCTCAAGTTTAGTTGTACCTTCTTTTGAGTCTAGTTCTATTCTATGATCTTGTCTTGAAACAACAGCTTCTTTCTCACATCACAAGTACACTAGAGAACCAACTTCCCGCTGACCTCTCTAAGACTCTGGTCTTGGTCGAAGAATTACTCGTCTTTCTCACAAGTACATAAAATAATCTAACTCTGACCTCTTTCTCTTTTTATAAATGATATTACAACAATGTGCTTCTTAAATAAGCAGATAAGAATTTAGTACAGATAGATGCTTCTGAAATAAGCAGATATTAATTAAAGAGCAACTGTATTTATAAAAGTTCACAGACTTTTATACTGAAGAAAGTATGCTTCTTTGTAAGCAGATAGTAATTTATGTTTTGATCAAATAATGCTTCTATGTAAGCAAATATATAAATTTATGCACTGTTATAAAAGTTTAAATAACTTTTATATTTTATGTGAAAAGTGCTTCTTGAATAAGCAAATAAGTAAGTTTTAGCTTATGCTCAAAAATGCTTCTGTATAAGCAAATATATAGTTTAATACAAATTTATAAAGAATTATTATTCTTTATGGATTAAAGAAATGTAACTTTAAGTTTAAATTACTTTTATATTTAGAGTGAAAATGCTTCTGAGTAAGCAAATAAGTCGTTTTTGATAGTAGTGTGCATACAAGTCAATCATGTATGATGATAAAGCACATACTTTGTAAACAATCTTATTTATTTATTAATAAAATATTCATTTATTAAAGGTATTTAATTATCTACATGGTGCTATTTTTATAATATGTAAATAACCCATAGTTTTAAGCAATGCTTTTAGAATCATGATGATGATCATGCTAATGAGATCTAAATTCTTAGAAAGCTCTAAAACTAAAATAGTTCACAATCGTGAGATTACTAAAAGGGGATTAGTAAATCCGGATAGATTGGTACATATGTTGCTTGCTCATTGGATGAGGATGATTGATCTCATAATCATTTGTGTGGAGACACTAAAGTAAGTATGTAGGTGCTTATTGGAGAATAAGTTCACTGAACGTGACTCGCTATGGAATACCTAATGGAGTTTTACTCGCCTGTCAATAGGAATTCCTAATGTGATAGTAGTACAAGTGATCCTTGGACTTGAGATCATCATAGTATCTTGTATGTAACAAATTATACTTTGATTTATTCCTTAAGACCTTTTAAGGCATATATAGGGTATGTTTAGGTATAATGGGTTACATATGGAGATCATGAATGATCAATAAAGAATCTACCACCTCTAGTAAAAGAGGAGATATGTCCTATGTGATTCGTTAAATGACAACCCAGGAATCCTTAGCAAAGGTGGAATGAAATTAGAAAGAGGTTTCTAATTTGCATTAATCGGAGTTGTGCATTTTCTAATCGAAATACATATAATTAAATAAAATAAGACTTGACAGTAAATTCATGTCTTATATTTAATTGGGACATTGTATGGTGGAAGGATTGAATTGTATGGTAACTATTTACTCACAGGTTCTTTTATGATTAATGTTGAAATCTATATTATCTGGAAAGTCGTTGATCGTTAGGGAGGCTTATCCTTATTGTAGAATAAATATTATTTATTTAAATAGATTATTAGTTTAATTTATTTATTTAAATAAGATTAGAATTGTTCTAATTGATTTATTCACAACCAGTTTAATATAGAGAACCTAAAGGGTCACACCATAAAAGAAAGAATAATTATTTAAGAAGGTAATGGCATAATCGTAATAATGCATTAAGTATAATTAATTTAATCTATGGTGATAGAATAAATTAAATAGCTTAATGTTTAATATTTAATATTTTAGAAATATTAAATATAAATTAATAAGAGATGCCTTATTAATATTATTACAATTATTATTATTTTAATTTCTAAAAGAGTTTAGTAATTAATTTAATATTTGTACTCTCATGTATTCCTAATAAGATTAGGAGACAAATTAATTAAATGAATTTAATTAATTATTCCCAATGTGGTGGGAAGCCTAAATTAATTAAAGGAGTTTAATTAATTAAATGAAATCCCATGTCTAATAGGATTAGAAGGGTTGACCAATATCTATATAAGAGGAGTCTTATAATAGATATCAGTTGATGAAATTCCAATTGTTGGAGAGTACTCCTTTTCTATAGAGGATAGAAAACTAAGGTTTAGCCAAACACCCTCCTTCTTGATAATTCCTCTTCCTTGGTGGATCACCTCTAGAGGCCAAACACTTGGGTGGCTAACGTTGATCAAAGGAAGGAATCTAATCCGTAAATTCAAGGAGATCACGAAGAACAAGGAGTTGAACTAGTACCTGTGGAAGCTTTGTTCTACAAAGGAATGATTCCATAACTTCTTATTTATCATTTTAAATTAATAATTTGCATAAAGGATGATCCGGGTAATGGTTTTGTAGAAATTTTTTAAACTCTGATATACCATGCTTCCGCTAATTTTTGCAATTTGATTGCGTCACGATTTCGTACAAACCCAACAGTTTTAAGCTTTAAATCAAATATGCTTCTATATAAGCAGATATATTCACTTAAGTTTGTGATATAAAAGTTTAAATAACTTTTATATTATGCAACAAGTATTTTATGAATAAATGAATTTATGATCAAATACTTGTGATGACAGATATTAAGTATAATAAATAAATCAGTTAAGCAATACTTGATATAACAAAGAAATTTGTTTAACTCAGATAATATATAAAAATATTTTATCTATTATGTGATGGGTTATAAACAAAGTCACTTAGTACTATAAGGAATCGTACGGTGTGAATCCCTCATTAAGAGGAATGTCTCCTGTAGCCTTGCGACATCTAAGTATGACAATATTTATAATTCTCACAATTGATATTTGTATAAATACTTTCAATAGATCACTACGATTTTCAAATTCGGTTCGGATAGTTCACTCTTTTTAGAGGAATATCATTGTGTCGTTTTAAACTATCAAGTGTCGTATCTATTTACGATATTTATATAAATAATATCAATAAAAAGTTACTTAAGACTATAAGGAATCGTACTGTGTGAATCCCTCTCCGTAAAGGAATATCTCCTGTAGCCTTGCAGCGTCAAATTAAGTAAACTTTTATTTGATAAATAGATGAAATATAGATATATAAAATTGTGTATAACAATTTATATTCGTATATCTATAAATATAAATAAGCAAGAGATAATTTAAATAAAGTGAATCAAAACACTTATCTCAAATGCTTAGACCAATTTTCTCTTCTCAAATGATTAGAACTTTGATAAGAAGAGAGAGAAAGCTTCTTAGAGAGAGAGTATGTATGAGAGAATATAAGCTTTTCTTTTCAAGTGAATTGGCAAATTGAAAATGAAAGAAAGCCTCCTATTTATAGATTTTTAAAGTTGGGGGCAAAAATATAATTTGCAAAATTTGATTTGAATGAATGGCTGGGATTGTTTATTTTTGAAATCAACGGTTCGGATGAAATCTTTACACTTTGATTCCCACGGATTGCCACATGTTCCGCCCATAAATTTTTGCCCGGGCAAAAATCTATCAACTTATCATTTAATGCTCTTATTTGACCAAGTGTTTGGAGACACGGTTTTGCCAGCACATGCCTGCAATCATTATATCATATATCTCAGTACACACATTCTTGCAAGTCCCAAAATAAGTGACACTTGGTTTTGCCAGCATTCACCCACACATATGCAATGTTTGTATACATTAATGCATTGCATGGTTTATATATATTATATATATATAAGACATGATTACATATATATTTATATGTATATATTATATATGCATGCATGCATGCACCACATATATATATATATATATATATATATATAAATATATAAATATATATAATATATTATATACTCACATATATACATACTGCACACACCCGCATATATATATATATATATATATATATATATATATATATATATATATATATATATATACGATTTTTGTAGATAATATAACACTTTTAAAAAATCAAAATTAAGACGATCAATTAAATAAGATAAAAAAAATATTTTTGGTCAAAGTAAATAAGACAATTAAAATAATTATAATTAAAAAAATCCTATGGAGAGGATTCTACCCTTTTAATTAATTTATTTACTAATTATTGTTATCATTAAAATAAACCTAAAAGTTAGAGACCCAACAATCTCTTCCTTTTTGATGATGACAATCAACTAAAAATATTTTCTATAAAAGCTCCCCCACAATTTATGCAATCAAAAAATTTAAATTTTTGAAAAACTAACATACAACAATATATAACAATTCATGTATATTGCATGTGATAGCATAAAAAAAATTTTACTTCTCCCCAATAATATTTTTCTTCTTCCCAATAATATTTTTCTTCTCCCCCTTTGTCATCATAAAAAATGGGGGGGGGGGAAGAATATATATGATATTTATCAGAACCTGCAGAAGAAGAAATTAAAATCTAAAAAATTATTTTAATGATTTAGTTGCCAATATGTCTTTTGATCGAACGGTAGAAAGCTTACACGAATGGAGATTATTTTTCGTTTGATGTATAGAAATTTAAATGAATGCTCCTCATTAAATCTATTATATATATATATATATATATATATATATATATATATATATATAAAGGGAATAGATTTAAATATTAAATATAAGTAATGAATATTAAAATATATTTATAATAATAATTTTTTAAAAAAATAAAAGTATAAATATTTTTTTAAAATTCTACACATTTAAATATTTATATTATATTAAAATATCAAATTTAATCAAAAAATTTTGTTTAAAAATATATTTTAATGCATAAATAATTATGAGAAAATTGTACCTTTTTCTTTTAACAATCATGATGACCTTCATAGTCTGAATCTTTTTCACTTGGTTTGATTTGCAATCCTAGGAAGAAGTTTAATTCTCCCTTTATGCTCATTTCAAAATCATTGCTCATGCTTTTTAAAAAAATCATTTCACAATATTAATAGACCCAACAATGATGTCATCAGTTATTTTTACTAGAGTCAGCTCCAAGATGTACCTGCAACATTTATCAATTTCACGAACCGGTATCCTTTAATAAGAATGGTCCTTTGAGTTAGTTTCCCATTTTGTATAAGGAGTATTGTGTTTTTCTTTACAAAAATGGGTACAAGATAATCAATCTTAGTAGATACAAGCATTTTATGAGTAACAGGTCTATAAGATGCATGATTTACTCTATTTTTATATCCTGAAAAATTTGATGAAAAGTTTTATAAGAATTTTAACTCTAATAATTATAAAACTCTTTCCTTGTATTTTTAATGATTGGTGCAATGTATGTTCCTTTTGGTACCCAAATCATTTTTCCTTTATAATTTCCATTTCGAGAATTACACATGTGAAAAGAATGACCATTTCTGTTACAGTAAGAACATTTAGTAAAAGGAGATACATGACTTTTATTTTCTTTACTTTTAACATGATAAAGTTCTTTATCTTTTTTTTACTAAATTCTCCAATATAGCCTAATCCTTCTTTGTTAAATCCACATCTTTGTTGATTAAGCATGACATCAAGGTTTTCTTTTCCTTTTGTGAATTTAATAACAATGGTGCTTAAATCATCACGTTCTTTAGTTAAAATTTTAAATTGATCTTTTAAAGAAGAATCTTCACTTTGTTTTTCTAATTCTATCTTTAGAGATGAATTTTCAAGCTTAAGATCTTTAATATCTTCACTTAACACTTGATTTTGTATTTGAGTATTTTCATTAATTACAGCAAATGTTGAATTTTCTATCTCCAGATCTTTATTTATTTTTCTTAAATCTTCTAATTCTTCCTTTAGTAAAAAACTTTCTAAAAAGTCATTTTCTAATTCTTCTTTTTCTTTATTTAAACATTCATTTTCAATTTCAAGATTTTTGTTAATTTTAATTAATTTTTGTAATGAAATTTTTAACTTAATAAATTCTTCTTTAATAATTTCATTTTTTTCATATAAACAAATATGAGCTTCTTGTAGTTCATGATGTTTTTTACTTATATTATCTAAAGTATGTGTGACAAATGAGGTGCTAGGTAATTGACATTCAGAATTTACCTCAGATCTTGGTGATGAATCATTGTTTGCCGTTAAACATAGATTTGCAATTTTCTCAGCTTCTTCTTCATATCTTTCTTGATCTAAAAGTAGAGCTTTAAAAGTAATTCCTTTCTTCATGTGATCTGCATCCACTTCTGATTACTTCATGGGCACGAAAATTTTCAATAAGGCTATCAAGAGGATAAGTAGTTAGGTCTTGCCTTTCCTTAATAGCAATAACCTTCATTTTCCAGATGGATGGAAGGGATTTGAGAATTCTTCTATTTTTCTCATTAGTAGTATATGCCTTCCCTAGATGTTCCAGTTCATCAATGATTCTGAAAAAACGTGATTCCATATCAATGATCTTTTCACCTTCTTCCATTTTGAAATTTTTATATTCCTGGATTAGAACATCTTTTCTGGTTTCTTTGATATGACTGGTTCCTTCATAGGTTAGAATCAACTTTTCCCATATTTCTTTTGCATTCTTGCAATTGCTAACTCTTTTGTACTCTTTTTCAATGAGAGCAATAGTCAGCACTTGTTCAGCTATGGATGCTATGTTCATAGTCTTTTCATCATCAATAGTGAACTCATCAACATCTTTATCAACGATCTTTTCTCCGACAATTTTTGTAGGAATTTTAACACCTCGTTCTATGGCACACCAGATTTTGATTCCTTGTGATTTAGCATAGATTTTGAATCTATTTTTCCAGGTGGCAAAGTTGGTACCATCAAATAGTGGAGGTCTGGACATTGATAGCCCTTCTCCGCAACCAGTAGCATTGTAGGTCATGGATCTACTCTTAGGTATGCCTGTATATACTCAACAAACAAGTTAAAGAGCACCGCTCTGATACCAATTGAAAATCCAATAATAATCTAGAAGGGGGGTTGAATAGATTATTACAGATAAAAAAATTATCTTAGGCCTTTTTGAATTTTTAGAGAATTAATTTGCAGTGTTAGAAATTAATATGCAAGACAGTAAAAATTCAATCACACAATGCACAGAGATTTACCTGGTTCACAATATACATGGGTATGCTACTACGTCCAGTCTCAAGCTCCTCTCCATGACTTGAGATCCTATTACTATCAGTAATAAATACTCCTTCAACAGGCGGAGAAGCCTTTACAAAGTTTTATAGATAAATTTTCAACTATTCCCAACTAATCTATCTTGGACAACAAGCTCCCTGCTCCCTCCTCAAGTTTAGTTGTACCTTCTTTTGAATCTAGTTCTATTCTATGTTCTGGTGATGAGTGGGTTTTATACCTATGAATCGGTAGTCGTTATAGCTTGATTCTGCATGTTTTCGAGTACTTTGCCTACCATTTCTACTGGGTGTATACGTTTATGTGCAAATAATGAAATGGAGGCGAGAGTAACTTTAAAGGACAAAATTTACATGTTATATGTCTATTCTTTAATGTGTATTTTTTTTATTGTGTGCCTAAATAGACTCATTATTCTTATATTTTTATTTTAGGTACAATTGAAGAGTTTCGTGATGTTGGAAATAAATTGGAAGAAAATGTGAGCATTATGGATTATTAAAGTGTCCAAGCTGAATTCGGTTTCTAGCAATTATAAATTGGTGGGCCACATTGACAAGCGGCTAGCAAAGTGATAGTGGGACTCAACTTGTATACAAGTCACGTGGACAGCTTGCTTAGGAATGGAAATTGGCCACGCATGCAAGGCAAAGTGGTGATGGAATATATAGCAGTAGCTTGCATAGGAGGGATTCATGCTACGTCATGTTAATAAAGCAGCTGGGCCCATGAATTAAGCAGCTCAAGGATTTAATATCCTAGCCATCAGCATTCAAGGATGGGCCCACGGCTGACAAAGGAAAGCAAAGGAATACAAGCCATGCATGCAATTATTTAATGAAGGTGGCTGGCGAAAGAATCAACAAGGTGGGCTACTTATGCAAGCAATATAATCAGCAAGTGGGCCAAGGTTTCATGAATTGGTGCAGCCTAAGTCACTAGCAGCTCACGAAAGCAAGAAGTGATAAGTGGGTTAAGTACTATAGTATCATATGTCATCCTAATTAGAGCAGCCATGCAATTCATTAGGATGTGTGGGCCACGTCATGAAGCACTATGCAGATTTTGAAACAGCTTAAGATAGTAGCAATGATGCTAATTGGGCTCGCATGCAAGTGCTTAGCTTGCAAAGTAATACAGTAAATATCATGAGTGGGCCACGCGTGCAGCCATGCATCACACAAACAATCTGTTAGGCAATATATGAAAATCAGCATAAACGAAATTCAAAGCAGCTGGACAGAACATTAACCCGTCGGGGCAGGGCACATAGGCAAGAACTCCCCGCTGGGGCGGGGAGGTGCATGTAATGCTGGTGGTTTCCTTTTGTGAGTTGGACGCGGAAGTATGGGGAATAAAGGAGGGCTGTTGTGTGGCATATAAAAAGGGGGAATGAAAAATAACGTAAAGTAGGGACAGAGACCTAGCCACCATTAAGAAGCACTAATTGTGGATCTGAACAAGAAAAGGAGAATTGAAGCGGAGCTTGATCTGACGAACGCGAAGCAACTGTGGCAACGAGCAACGATAAGAGTTTCATATTCCTATCTTTCTCTATTCATTTTACTTTGTATTCGTTATGATTAATACTCTGAGAATTATGGGTTTTTATTCATTTAATATGAACTAATTCCTTTTTAAGCCTACAATGGATCTTTGATTGTAATGGATGATTAATTATTTTTAAAACTCAGTTTATGGATGTTATTCCCAGGTTATTCACTATGTGTGCGATTCATTTATATAATTGCCTGATCAACGATTATTATGTTATTTCCTATGAACTTGTGAAGGAACATAGGAGATTAGAACTGGCCATAGTGACATATGTTCGTGAATTCTGCATAGATGGAATTCGTGATTCGTGTTTAGGATAGATGTATGCCTTTACGCCATATGTAATCTGAAAGAGAACTTGGTAATAAATTCTTATTAATTGTAATTCGCATAGAAATATAGTGAATTAGTTAATTGGAATGTCTCGCTTGAGTCTATCATATGTGGATATAAGTGAGTATGGATATTATGCATCGTGAGGTAGTTTTATCTACGTTAGTGTTTTCGATTAATAATCTGGGGTTAACTGAAATAAATTGGGGAAAGGAATATTATCAGAAGTGCAATTATAAGTGAAGTTGTGGGCTTAATTCTCTCAAACTTGTTAAAATCTCGATTTAGTGTTGCGATTGCTTTCAGTATTAATTTAGTTATAAAAGAAAACATCTTTTTACTAATAGTTTGATAAAGCTGAAATATTACAAAGTTGGTAATTGTTTGATTGAACATAATTATTGTCTCTGTGGGTACGATACTTGATTTATCACTTTATTACTTGTGGACCACGTACACTTGCGTGTTGCGCGTAGAAAATACCCAAAAAGTTTTTGGCGCCGTTGTCGGGGATAGTAATTGCGTTTATTACTTACAATATCGATTTAAGTAGATCAGTTTTAATGAAACATATATATATATATATATATATATATATTCTTATTTTTGTTTGTCTGGTTATTTCAAGAACTTTCGAGTAGTGCATGCAAACTAGATCGAAGAAGCCAGAGTTTTTGCCCTTTGAGGACGATATCGACAAAAGGTTTCGGGGGTTAACTAAGTAGATTGCAAGGAATCGAGAGGAATTTGAAATACCCAGAACAAACATGGCAGAACAGCAACGAGAAGACAAACCAATGAAGGATTATGATATACCAAAAATCTCAGAAATCCATTCAAGTATAGCCAGGCCAGCAATTAATACAAATAACTTCGAGATTAAGCCTGGGACAATACAGATGGTGCAGAACACATGTCAGTTTGGGGGTCTTCCGAATGATGATCCGAATAGTCATATTTTCACCTTCATCGAAATTTGTGACACGTTCAAGGTTAATGGAGTGTCAGACGATGCGCTCAAGTTGAGGTTATTTCCCTTCTCGCTCCGAGACACAGCAAAGGCTTGGCTACATTCTGAACCACAGCAATTATGACATGGAATGATCTAGCACAGAAATTTTGGCCAAGTTTTTCCCACCATCGAAGGCACACAAGATAAGGTCGGAGATATCTGTGTTTGCACAGTACCAAGGGGAGCCACTGTATGAAGCATGGGAAAGATACAAGAAATTGTTGAGGAAGTGTCCACATCAAGGATTCCCACCCTGGATGCAGTTGAGTATTTTTTACAACGGAGTATCTAGTCAGATACGGTCTAGCATTGACGCAGCATCATAGGGTGCTTTTCTGACAAAGAGATTTGAGGACGGATGGGCATTGATAGAAACGATGGCTGCAAACGGGTACCAATGGTCGACTGAAAGATTAACTAAGCCCGCAGTAGCAGGTGTTCTGCAGGTGGATAATTCGACAGCTATATTGGCACAACTGGCATCGTTACAAAAGAGTATTGAGACCATGACAAAGGGAAACATGCAGCAGGTAGCAGTCGTATGCGAACATTGTGCAGGAGAACTTTGTGCAGCAGGTAACAGTGTGCAATTAACCCAGCTGCAGTTCATTATGTGGGTAACTATAACAGACCAGCCAACACCTACCAGAATATATACAATCAGGGGAATAGGAACCACCCGAACTTCTCATGGAGCAACACCCAGACTCAGAACCAGCAGCAGGCTCCACGACAAGCATACCCTCTGAGTTTTTAGAATCAGCAGCAACAGGCCGTACCAAGGGAAGAGGAAAAGTTAGGTTGGGAAGAAGCTTTAGCCAGACACAAAACAGAACAGGATTTGATGGCAAAATCTCTAATGATGGAAATGAAGAATCTAGCCATTCAAATGGGACAGATAGCTAATACAATAAATAACCGGCCCCAAGGATCTTTGCCGAGCGACACAGAGAAGAATCCAAAGGGAGGACATGAGCAATGTCAAGCGATGACACTCAAGAGTGGAAAACAGCTAGAGGAGTTAGATTTGGAGAAGCCAGTAACCGAGGAGCAAGTCGAGACTAATAAGGAACAGACAGTAGAAGGGGAAGCAAGAGAAAAACCCGCGGAAGAAGAAAAAGTAAGTCCACCGATAGCCTACCCTCCATCGCCATATCCACAAAGGCTCCACAAACAGAAACTACAGCAACAGTTCACAAAATTCCTAGAAGTGTTTAAGAAGCTACATATAAACATACCTTTTGCGAAGGCATTAGAGAAGATGCCCAGTTATGCCAAGTTTATGAAGGATATTCTTTCAAAGAAAAAAAGACTAGAGGACTTCGAAACTGTGGCACTGACAGAAGAATGTAGTGCGATTCTGCAAAAGAAGCTTCCACCAAAGTTGAAGGATCCTGGTAGTTTCACCATTCCATGCACTATAGGGAGTGTAACCTTCAACAAATGCCTTTGTGATTTAGGTGCCAGTATTAACCTTATGCCATTATCAGTTTACACTCAGCCAGGGTTACCAGCACCTAAACCTACCAACATCTCCCTACAGTTGGCGGACAGATCAGTAACTTATCCCCGGGGAATTGTCGAAGACATTTTGGTGAAAGTGGACAAATTACTCTTTCCAGCAGACTTCATCATCCTCGATTTTGAAGAAGATAAGGAAACTCCAATAATCCTTGGACGACCATTCTTGGCTACTGGCAATACACTCATCGACGTGCAGAAAGGAGAGTTGACCATGAGGGTGCATGATCCATAAGTCACCTTCAATGTATTCAAGGCCATGAACTTTCCCAATGAAGATGAGGAGTGTTATCGGGTGGATATAATAGACACAGTGGTGGAGGAGGAACAACTTTGGATACTGAATACTGACCACTGGAATTAGCACTGATGGAAGATTGTGATGAGGGGGATGCCGAAATAATTGAGTATCTACAGCTGTTAGAAGCTCATCCGAGAACAAATAGATTCACATTACCAGTTGAGTCTTTGGAAATGGAAGGCGTCGTATCAGAAAAGATGAAGCCATCTCTCCAGGAACCACCTAAGCTTGAACTAAAGCCCTTACCTAATCACCTCAGGTATGCAATTTTAGGAGATTCATCTACTTTACCGGTTATTATTGTATAAGCACTTAACCCAATGCAAGAAAGTAAGTTGTTGAGAGTGCTGAGGGAATATAAATCTGCTATTGGCTGGACCATCGCCGACATTAAAGGGATCAGTCCATCATTCTGTATGCACAAAATCCTGATGGAGGAGAATAGCAAGCCCACAGTAGAACAGCAGAGGCGACTCAATCCTATAATGAAAGAAGTGGTGAAGAAAGAGATCTTAAAATGGCTAGACGCAGGAATCATCTACCCAATTTCAGACAGTGCTTGGGTGAGCCCAATCCAATGTGTACCGAAAAAAGGTGGTATGATAGTGGTGAAGAATGAAAACAATGAGTTGATACCAACCAGAACAGTAACCGGATGGAGAGTCTGCATGGATTATAGAAGACTGAATAAGGCAACTAGAAAGGTTCATTTCCCCTTGCCTTTCATTGATCAGATGTTGGACAGATTAGCCGGACATCAATATTACTGCTTATTGGATGGGTATTCCAGGTACAACCAGATCATCATTGCACCGGTGGATCAAGAAAAGACGACGTTCACATGTCCCTATGGTACCTTTGCCTTTAGGAGGATGTCATTTGGACTGTGCAACGCACCTGCGACATTTCAGCGGTGCATGATGGCGATATTTTCATATATGGTGGAGCAAAGTGTTGAGGTCTTTATGGACGATTTCTCCGTATTTGGGGAGTCATTTGATAGATGTCTCAAAAATCTGGTATTAGTTTTAAAGAGGTGTGTGGAAATGAACTTAGTGCTCAACTGGGAGAAGTGCTACTTCATGGTCCAAGAGGGGATAATTCTTAGCCACAAAGTCTCAGAAAAAGGGTTGGAAGTCGACCGAGCAAAATTAGAAACAATTAAAAATCTGCCGCCGCCTACGTCGGTAAAGGGTATTCGGAGTTTTCTCGGTCATGTTGGATTCTACCGACGGTTTATCAAGGACTTCTCGAAAATCACTAAACCACTCTGCAGTCTATTAGAAAAAGATGTCCCATTCAAGTTTGATGAAGACTGTCGAGTGGCCTTTGAGCAGGTAAAGAAGAAGTTGACCACGACCCCCATAATAATAGCACCTGATTAGACCAAGCCCTTTGAATTCATGTGTGATGCAAGTGATTTTGCAGTTGGAGCAGTATTGGGACAAAGACATGAGAAAATCTTTCATGCCATCTACTATGCAAGCAAGACTCTGACGGATGCACAGTTAAACTACACTACCACGAAAAAGGAACTATTTGCAGTTGTTTATGCCTTTGACAAGTTCCGGTCGTACTTGGTGGGAACTAAGGTGGTGGTGTACATCGACCACTCAGCTATCAGGAATTTAGTTGAGAAGAAAGATGCAAAGCCAAGGCTTATCCGTTGGGTGTTGCTACTACAGGAATTTGACCTGGAAATCAAAGATAGAAAAGGGACAGAGAACTAGGTGGCCGATCATCTCTCACGGCTTGAAAACCCAAAGCAGGATGAAACAGACAAGTTAGTAATCAATGAGTTTTTTCCTGACGAGCAGCTATTTTCGATAAATGACAAGTTTTCGTGGTATGCGGACTTCGCTAATTACGTGGTTAGTAACATCATCCCACCAGACTTATCCCGTCACCAAAAGAGAAAATTCTTACATGATGTAAAGTGGTACATGTGGGACGAACCATACTTATTCCGTCAATGTGCTGATAAAATGATCCGACGATGTATACCAGAAAGTGAAGCGGAAAGTATCCTACAGGCTTGTCATGCATCACCATATGGGGGACACTATGGGATTGATCACACAGCAGCAAAAGTTCTTCAATCAGGATTCTACTAGCCCACGTTGTTTAGAGACACACATCAATGCGTGAAGAATTGCGACAGATGTCAAAGAGTGGGAAACATTTCGAAGCGGAATGAAATGCCATTAAACATGATCTTGGAAGTCGAGGTGTTTGACGTATGGGGGATCAATTTTATGGGACCCTTTCTATCTTCATTCAACAACCTGTACATCCTCTTGGCTGTAGATTACGTCTCAAAATGGGTTGAGGCGGTGGCATTACCGACGAACGATGCAAAAGTGGTATTAAGGTTCCTGCAAAAGAATATATTCACTCGGTCCAGAACCCCAAGAGCAATTATTAGCGATGAAGGGAGCCACTTATGAAACAAATTTTTCATGGCTCTCGTGGCAAAATATGGGGTAAAACATCGGATAGCTACAGCCTATCACCCACAAATAAGTGTACAAGCGGAGGTGTCTAACAGGGACATCAAAAGAATTCTGGAAAAAGTTATAAATCCAAATAGGAAGGACTGGTCAGTGAAATTAGACGATGCGTTGTGGGCGTACCGGACTGCCTACAAGACTCCGATAGGCATGTCTCCTTATCAACTCATCTACAGGAAAGTATGCCACCTGCCAGTAGAACTCGAGCACAGAGCTTATTGGGCAATCAGGAAGTTAAATTTTGATCTCTCAGCAGCAGGTGAGAAACGGTTGTTACAACTCAACGAACTAGACGAATTTCGCCTACAGACGTATCAGAATTCAAAGTTGTACAAGGAAAAGGTGAAGAAATGGCATGATCAAAAAATAATGCAGTGCCAGTTTGAACCGGGTCAATCAGTACTGTTATTCAACTCTCGGTTGAAGTTATTCCCCGAAAAGCTAAAGTCTAGATGGTCAGGTCCATTCACAATAAAGACGGTATTCCCGCATGGCGCCGTTGAATTATACACAAAGGAGTCGACCAAAACATTTAAAGTCAACGGTCAACAGTTAAAGCATTATTGGGGTGGAAAAGTCGATCGCCAGGCAACCACGATCGATCTGGCCGAACCAAAATGAAAAATAGAAGGAGTTAGGCTAAAGACTTAAAATTAAGCGCTTGATGGGAGGCAACCCATCGGTTATTTTATTTCATTTTTATTTTTAGTCGCTTGAATATCATTTAATAGGGTAATACTGTATAATACTTAGAAATCTTCTTTTATAACACATGACTAATAAAATTTTATGGTGTGTATGGATGGACACAGGACACATGCATCATCATTTGGATTTGGCATCAAAATGAAGGCACATCACCACAAAAAGGGAGTACAAGACCATGTACAAGATAATCCCCACCAAACAAGCATCTAATCCAAAGAGGGGACTTTGTGAAAGTATTACTGGATGAGAAGGAAGGGAACGACACAAATTATTCACCTGGCCAGATCATTATCCCGCTGGGGTGGGGACTCCATGAAAAAAATCCCGCCGGGGCGGGTTCTGATAAAGTCGGCCAGTGGATTAACCCGCTGGGGCGGGGATAGGCAAGTTAACATTCCCGCTGGGGCGGGTGAGCAGACTTATGCAACCTGGGCTAAATTGGAAAGGCTGTCCCTCTTATCTCACCATCCCACTTTCCTATCTCCACACCCCCATGAATATTTCCCCTCCCAAATCCTTAACCTCCCAAATCCTATCACTTCACTATCGTCCCACTACCTCTCTCAATACCATCTTACTTCAACCACCTTTATATCATACCCACTATCCTATTTCATCTCCACCCCAAACCAATCATTACCCACTCCCCCACGAATTAGGAACCCACAACTCCTCACTACACTAATCCATTCTCCTAATACAAACTTCCCATCCCACTACATCCCCATCACACCTAATCATCCCCACGCCTCCTGAAGTACACCCCCACTAAATCTATACCCCCTCTCCCCCTTGGAACATTGAACATTTACTCCACCAGACCGTTATTCAACATCAACTAAGGTAACTTTGTTTAATTGGGTTGAAAGTGGTTGAACCAGTTGGTATTCTATTTTTGGATTTTGGGAATTACCTTACGGATTTGGGTAATTTTGATAAACTGCTATGGATTGATTGGCTGACTGACAAAATTTGGGGATATCATAGAGAGCAAACTCACTCAACATTAAGCCAACTTGACCGTGCACACCAAGTGTTTGGTAAAAGTACTGAACAACAATTCTTTTGAAATACTTATGTTTGTGCACAATTACATCATGCCACCACGCCCACAGAAGAAGCAAAAGGGTGAAGGGTCATCCTGCGCCGCCGTTCCACCGTTCAACAAGAAAAAATTTTGGAACGCGGCTGCTGCCGAACGTTTTGAGTATGTGTCAGGAAAGGCCCTCATCCCAGAACGTGGACTTAGACTGGATCTTGCGAATGGACAAATGCATTTGCAAATCCATGAACGTCGTTGACACTATTTCACACAACAGCCTGAAGCAGCAGTGGTAGCCATAGGGAAAGAGTTCTACGCTAATGCGGAGAATGCCCTTCCATTTAGAGCTTTTGTAAGAGGCAAAATGGTAGATTTCAGTGCCCAGACAATAAACGCTTTCCACAATATCACACCGCCTGCTGTCTGTCAGTACACTGAGTTGCAAAATGGCGGAATAAATTATGATCAGATTCTTGCAAAAATTTGCAAACCCGACATTGTATGGCTGACAGACAGACGAAAAGGCACAATCATCCCAAGCTCCACATTGAACAAGTATGGGAAAGTCTAGTATTCTTTCCTCTGTGCTAAGTTATTGCCATCAACACACACCAGCGACATTATTAAAGAAAAGATCTCAATATTGTATGCAATTATCAAGGATCTCAGCATAAATATTGGGACAATCATTAATTTCTCAATTCGCCGGTGTTTGCAAGGTGGATTAACGGGAGGATTACCACACCCATCACTAATCACTGGGCTGTGTTTGCAAGCAGGGGTCGTATAGGCACCAAGTGAGCCAATTCAACCACCACTGATGGTTCTCGACTCAAAGCTGATGGCTAGATTTGATCCTTGGAAGGGGGCACAATCACATCAGCGTGGCCTCGGTTTTATCTTTCCAGACTCAGATGGGGAGGAAGATGAGGCTGAGGATGCGGACTACATAATCTTAGACGATAAAGTGGACGCTGAGGCACCTTCAAGTCCAACCAATGCCATTCTCAGCGACATTCAGCGCCAATTGGCCCAACAAAGAAAAATCCCAATCTCAACAAAGAAAAAGGACTAATAGAGTAGCGGCCAGACAGAGTCACATATTCAGCAATCAGATCCAATTTCAAGCCGATGTAGCCACAACCTTTGCCCAAATAACCACGGCCTCCGATCTAGTGCAGTTCCATAGCCCACAACCACTCCCAGCATACCCACCTTCCGACTCTGACACGGAGGAGGGTGGCGGACCTGACGCTTAACTTGAGAGGGAAGTCCTTGCACTTCAATTCTATATTTTTCACAATGAGGACATTGCTTAGTTTAAGTTTGGGTGTGGGAATTTATTAATCATCATAATTTTGTTAGCATGATTGCATGAATAGTATAAGTTAGTATAATTTGCATAGTAGATTAGTTTTCTTTGTTTTAGTAGCTTTAGTAAGGTTTATGCTTATAAAAAAATGAAAAATCATAAAAGACCAAAAAGAGTTTGTAATTAGGATTGTATGAGTCAGTATATCAGTGGTAAGAAATAACTTTAGCCTGTGATGAGATTGGACTTACATAAGAACATAAACGTAAGGATAACTATAATGTTGATGTGTATTCAAACCTTTGCACGAGTCTTTACCTGTTTGACATTATTGCACCGGTTAGCACAATAGACACCAATTTAGTCAACTCAGTTCAAATAGTTACATAATTGTCATCTTGAACAGAAATTGGGTTTTAACAAAGGAAATTCAGTGAACTGGTATTAGTGACTAAGATTAGAGTGAAACTCAAGTTTGGGGGAAGATATGGGAGCTATCTGAAAAGAAAAAAAATAGGAAAAAAGAAATGAAAAATTGCTAAATGAGAAAAAAAAATTAGAAACATGAATAAACACTATGACTTGTTTAGTTTCGTGGCCGGTGGTACTCGAGTAAGTACGCCCTAGGGGATGTCTTTACACCCAGCGCCCTAAAGCCATTCGGTTTGGGAGTCGTTGGTCGAAAGCTCGCTACATAGGTATCACTGAAGAGCCTAAGGGAACTAGACATTGCACAGTCATGAGGAAAATTGAGATACGAAAAAAGAGCAAAATGCCTCCGTGAATAAAGAAAAGAAAAAAAAATCTCCCATATTAACTTCTGACTTGGTTGATGTTTACTTGAATTCATTGTACCTTGTTTATGCGATTTCTCGAGTTAAACTGTGATTCATTCTAAGACGCATATTATGTGATATATTTGATCTAGAGTTGAGTAGATCATTGTTGAACATACACGCACAGCAACGGTGTTGGCAGGTATAGATTCATAGATTGGTTTTAATTGCGGATACGTCTCTGGTTGGATTTAATGTTTATAGTTGTTGTGAATTCTCTGAGGCACGATGAGTTAGCTTCGTAAACACTGACAGTTGAACTCATGAGCATTGTAAATTCTTGCATATGCATGGTTTTTGCTTGAGGACAAGCAAAGCCTCAAGTTTGGGGGTATTTGATGAGTGAGTTTTATATCTACGAATCGGTAGTCGTTACAGCTTAATTCTGCATATTTTTGAGTACTTTGACTATCATTTTTACTGGGTGTATACGTTTATGTGCAAATAATGAAATGGAGGCGAGAGTAGCTTTAAAGGACAAAATTTACAAGTTATATGTCTATTCTTTAATGTGTATTTTTTTTATTGTGTGTCTAAATAGACTCATTATTCTTATATTTTTATTTTAGGTACAATTGAAGAGTTTCGTGATGTTAGAAATAAATTAGAAGAAAATGTGAGCATTACGGATTAATAAAGTGTCCAAGCTGAATTGGGTTTCTGGCAAATGTAAATTGGTGGGCCACATTGACAAGCAGCTAGCAAAGTGCTAGTGGGACTCAACTTGTATACAAGTCACATGGACAGCTTGCTTAGGAATGGAAATTGGCCACGCATGCAAGGCAAAGTGGTGATGGAATATATAGCAGTAGCTTGCATAGGAGGGATTCATGCTATGTCACGTTAATGAAGCAGCTGAGCCCATGAATTAAGCAGCTCAAGGATTTAATATCCTAGCCATCAGCATTCAAGGATGGGCCCACGGCTGGCAAAGGAAAGCAAAGGAATACAAGCCATGCATGCAATTATTTAAAGAAGGTGGCTGGCGAAAGAATCAACAAGGTGTGCTACTTATGCAAGCAATATAATCAGCAAGTGGGCCAAGGTTTCATGAATTGGTGCAACCTAAGTCACTAGCAGATCACGAAAGCAGGAAGTGATAAGTGGGTTAAGTACTATAGTATCATATGTCATCCTAATTAGAGCAGCCATGCAATTCATTAGGATGTGTGAGCCACGTCATGAAGCACTATACAGATTTTGAAGCAGCTTAAGATAGTAGCAATGATGCTAATTGGGCTCGCATGCAAGTGCTTAGCTTGCAAAGTAATACAACAAATATCATGAGTGGGCCACGTGTGCAGCCATGCATCACACGAACAATCTGTTAGGCAATATATGAAAATCAGCAAGAATGAAATTCAAAGCAGCTGGATAGAACATTAACCCGCCGGGGCTGGGCACATAGGCAAGAACTCCCCGCTGGGGCGGGGAGGCGCATGCAAAGCTGGTGGTTTCCTTTTGTGAGTTGGACGCGAAGCAACTGTGGAGACGAGCAACGACAGGAGTTTTATATTCTTATCTTTCTCTATTCATTTTACTTTGTATTCGTTATGATTAATACTCTGAGAATTATGGGTTTTTATTCATTTAATATGAACTAATTCCTTTTTAAGCCTACAACGGATCTTTGATTGTAATGGATGATTAATTATTTTTAAAACTCAATTTATAGATGTTATTCCCAAGTTATTCACTATGTGTGTGATTCATTTATGTAATTGACTGATCAACGATTATTATGTTATTTCTTATGAACTTGTGAAGGAACATAGGAGATTAGAACTGGCCATAGTGACATATGTTCGTGAATTCTGCATAGATGGAATTTGTGATTCGTGTTTGGGATAGATGTATGCCTTTACGCCATATGTAATCTGAAAGAGAACTTGGTAATAAATTCTTATTAATTGTAATTCACATAGAAATATAGTGAATTAGTTAATTGGAATGTCTCGCTTGAATCTATCATATGTGGATATAAGTGAGTATGGATATTATGCATCGTGAGGTGGTTTTATCTACGTTAGTGTTTTTGATTAATAATCTGGGGTTAACTGAAATAAATTGGGGAAAGGAATATTATCAGAAGTGCAATTATAAGTGAAGTTGTGGGCTTAATTCTCTCAAACTTGTTAAAATCTCGATTTAGTGTTGCGATTGCTTTCAGTATTAATTTAGTTATAAAAGAAAACATCTTTTTACTGATAGTTTGATAAAGCTGAAATATTACAAAGTTGGTAATTGTTTGATTGAACATAATTATTGTCTCTGTGGGTACGATACTTGATTTATCACTTTATTACTTGTGGACCACGTAGACTTGCGTGTTGCGCGTAGAAAATACCCAACATCTGGTCCTGAAACAACAGCCTCTTCCTCACCTCATAAGTACACTAGAGACCCAACTTCCCACTGACCTCTCTAAGACTTTGGTCTTGGTCGAAGAATTACTCGTCTTTATCACAGGTACATAAAATAAACTAACTCCGACCTCTTTCTCTTTTAACAGATGACATTACAACAATGTGCTTCTTAAATAAGCAGATAAGAATTTAGTACAAATAGATGCTTCTGAAATAAACAGATATTAATTAAAGAGCAACTGTATTTATAAAAGTTCACAGACTTTTATACTGAAGAAAGTATGCTTCTTTGTAAGCAGATAGAAATTTATGTTTTGATCAAATAATGCTTCTATGTAAGAAAATATATAAATTTATGCACTGTTATAAAAGTTTAAATAACTTTTATATTTTATGTGAAAAGTGCTTCTTGAATAAGCAAATAAATAAGTTTTAGCTTATGCTCAAAAATGCTTCTGTATAAGCAAATATGTAGTTTAATACAAATTTATAAAGAATTATTATTCTTTATGGATTGAAGAAATGTAACTTTAAGTTTAAATATAAAAGTTTGAATTACTTTTATATTTAGAGTAAAAATGCTTCTGAGTAAGCAAATAAGTCATTTTAAGTTTTGAATCAAATATGCTTCGATATAAGCAGATATATTCACTTAAGTTTGTGATATAAAAGTTTAAATAACTTTTATATTATGCAACAAGTATTTTATGAATAAATGAATTTATGATCAAATACTTGTGATGACAAATATCAAGTATAATAAATAAATCAGTTAAGCAATACTTGATATAACAAATAAATTTGTTTAACTCAGATAATATATAAAAAATATTTTATCTATTATGTGATGGGTTATAAACAAAGTCACTTAGTACTATAAGAAATCGTACGGTGTGAATCCCTCATTAAGAGGAATGTCTCCTGTAGCCTTGCGACATCTAAGTATGACAACATTTATAATTCTCACAATTAATATTTATATAAATACTTTCAATAGATCACTACGATTTTCAAATCCGGTTCGGATAGTTCACTCTTTTTGGAGGAATATCACTGTGTCGTTTTGAACTATCAAGTGTCATATCTATTTACGATCTTTATATAAATAATATCAATAAAAAGCTACTTAAGACTATAAGGAATCGTACGGTATGAATCCCTCTCCGTAGAGGAATATCTCCTGTAGCCTTGCGGTGTCAGATTAAGTAAACTTTTTATTTGATAAATAGATGAAATATAGATATATAAAATTGTGTATAACAATTTATATCGTATATCTATAAATATAAATAAGTAAGAGATAATTTAAATAAAGTGAATCAAAACACTTATCTCAAATGCTTAGACCAATTTCCTCTTCTCAAATGATTAGAACTTTGATAAGAAGAGAGAGAAAGCTTCTTAGAGAGAGAGTATGTAGGAGAGAATATAAGCTTTTATTTTCAAGTGAATTGGCAAATTGAAAATGAAAGAAAGCCTGCGATTTATAGATTTTTGAAGTTGGGGGCAAAAATGTAATTTGGGAAATCTGATTTGAATGAATGGCTGGGATTGTTTATTTTTGAAATCAACGATTCGGATGAAATCTTTACACTTTGATTCCCACGGATTGCCACATGTTCCGCCCACAAATTTTCGCCCGGGCAAAAATCTATCAACTTATCATTTAATGCTCTTATTTGACCAAGTGTTTGGAGACACGGTTTTGCCAGCACATGCCTGCAATCATTATATCATATATCCCAGTACACACATTCTTGCAAGTCCCAAAATAAGTGACACTTGGTTTTGCCAGCATTCACCCACACATATACACGGTTTTTATACATTAATGCATTGCATGGTTTATATATATATATATATATATATATATATATATATATATATATATATATATAATATTTAAAAAGCATGCAATGATTACATTTATATACTTGTAACACACATATATATTATATAATATATAAGTAATGATTACACCAAATATATATATTTGATAACATATATATATATATATACGATTTTTGTATATAATATAACACTTTTAAAAAATCAAAATTAAGATAATCAATTAAATAAGATAAAAAAAAATATTTCTGGTCAAACTAAATAAGATAATTAAAACAATTATAATAAAAAAATCCAATGGAGAGGATTCTACCCTTTTAATTATTTTATTTACTAATTATTGTTATCATCAAAATAAACTTAAAAGTTGGAGACCCAATAATAGATATATATATATATATATATATATATATATATATATATTGACAGAAATGTAGTCACCCAAGACTGATACAAGGACTAGTGATGGTAAAAATCGCTCATATATGCGTAAATATATGTAAAAGCGATAAACTACCTCGAATTTGACATCTATGCTTGACAGAATTGAAATGTTAATATATATACAGTTAAATATATACAAAAAGGGCCAAACCTGGACTGGGAAGATACCCCAGTCCGGGGAAGTTGCCAGAACGTGTGTGCTAGTGCATTTAAGCTGCTGGAGCTGATGGATCGTCAATCCGAGTTGTAGAAATGCTAGAAAATCAGTTTATGTACAAAAATATACTAAATTTTGACAAAAACAGCCACGAAACTAGGTTTCGGGCATTTTTAGAAAACAAAACTTAACGTGCAAGTCTATAAAAGTACGAAGAAGTAATATTCACTTTCTGATCGTGAAAATACTTATAATGGACTGGTACACGGGCTTTTTGCCAAATCGTAGGCTCTATACGTCCAAATCTACCGGTTATTTTCTGATATGTGGTAGTATATGGGTATATCTACGTGTTAGAGTGAAAATATTTGGGTTTGAAAGAGGTGTAAAAGTTAAAAAATTAAACTGTCAGAGCTTTGCTGCGTTTTTAGATTCTTGAAAATGAGGAGGGGGTGGCCTCATATTTATAGACCAGGGAGCCTCTACTCTACCTGCTGCTACCGCAGGTAGAGGTGTGGCTCCCCTTGTGGGGCCTATGGCGCCAGGTTCGGTCGTTTCAAAGTACGTGCACTCCGGACAACACGCAGTCAAAGTTAAAACTTTTTAACTTTTAATCGGAGCGTCCATTTGAAGCGTGCGATACCATTTCAGAAAGCCCTAGCGCGAGAGTGTCGCAATGATATGGGATAAAATATTTTTCGGGTTCCAGAAGACGGGTTCATAACCAGGTCTTCAGCAGTTTGTCTGTTGAGCTGTCTTGCATCGTTTACACTCGGGATCGTTGTTATGGTTCATTCTGACTTTGATGGCATTAATTCAGCTTGAGTTTGACTGAATTGATTGAGAGTTGATAAAATAACCATTTTGCCCCTCCCGGGGTGGTCCTTGGTGGATCTGGCTTCCTAGAATCATCTCTAGGGCTGAACTGCACTTCCCGGACTGACGTCGGGGCTGATCTGTACTTCCTGGGCTGAGACCGGGGATGACTTGACACGTCTTAGGTTGATGTCAAGGTTGACCTGTACCTCCCAGGTTAATGTCGGATCTGACTTGACGACCCGATATTGAGATCGGGGTTGATCGGTACCTCTCGAATTGATGCTGGGGCTGACTTGTACCTCTCGAATTGCCGTGGAGGCTGATTTGAAGGCCCAATATTGAGATCAGGTTTAACTTGACAGCCCGATCGGAGATCAGGGTTGATTTGACAGCCCGATATTGAGATCGAGGTTAATCTGACGGTCCGATTGATGATCGGAGCTAGATAGACGGTCCGATTGGAGATCGAAACTGGATTAATGGTTTGATTGGAGATCAGTGCTTGATTGACAGTTCGATTGGAGATCAGAGCTGGATAGACGGTCTGATTGGAGATCGGAGCTGGATTGTTGGTCCGATTGGAAATCGGAGCTGGATTGACGGTCCGATTGGAGATCAGAGCTGGATTGATGGTCCGATTAGAGATAGGAGCTGGATTGACCGTCCGATTGGAGATCGGAGCTAGATAGAAGGTCCGATTGGAGATCGAAGATGGATTGACGGTCCGATTGGAGATCAGAGCTGGATTGATGGTCTGATTGGAGATCGAAGCTATATTGACGGTCCGATTGGAGATCGAATTTGACTAGAGTACCAATATTATTGATCAGATTTGACTGGAGTACCGATATTGGGGATCGAATTTGAGTGGAGTACCGACATTAGGGATCGGATTTGAGTTTATCAGTATTGGTTATCAGATTTGACTGGAGCACCGATATTGATGATCAGATTTGACTGGAGTACCGATATTGGGGATCGGATTTGAGTGTACCGGCATTGGTGGCCGGATTTGAGTTTACAGGCATTGGTGGCCGGATTTCAACTGAATGACCTGCATTGGAGCCCGAATTTGGATTGGAAGCCAGGTATTGGTACCGGGATTGGCTTGATTGACGGTTTTATCCTCCCACAGTGTTCGTATTGGGGTAAAAAAAATTTCGAGTGTCTACATCAGGCTGTTTATTTGATATCCTGTGAGCCTAGGAGCTACAGGATCTAAGATTCAACCAATGGGTCTAGATTCAGTTCCCGTGATGGACCTTTTTAAGTTGTACAGTCAGCTTACAAATTTTGTATTTGTAAATCCAGAACCTTAAAATGGTTATTAGGATTTAAGGTCCCGAAATAATGAAAACCATATATGTGGTTCTCGGGCATACTTCGATGGCTTTCATGCCCATAAAGAGCCTGACACACACACACACACACACACACACACATATATATCTATATATATATTATTTTGTCGAAGATGTTTCACATCTCGAGAATAAAATCAAAACGAGCCGAATATAGAATAAAATGGAAGCATCAAAGTGCTTCAATTCTTATGCGAGCGAAAGGGTTTGAAAACCACTTTTCCAAACATCATTTTTATGTCATTGCTTAAAATTGACTTTTCAATAAACCAAACCTTTCTTATATAGGTCCAACGAAGCACAACACTACTTCCAAATAAAACACTTAAGCCCAATTAACTGCAACACACACAGCAATGATTAAGGAATGAAAAGACGCAGTAACCGTGTTTCACGGAAGTCAAGGGGTGCCTAACACCTTCTGTAATACCCAAGAATTTTCATATATTATTAAATAAATATATTAATAGAAATGAATATTTATTTAAATATAAATAATTTTGTGAGTTAACTCAATTATATTAAATTAAATAATTATAATAATTGAGGAAAATGTGGAGTTATCATAAACTCAGGAAGCCTTGTGTGGCACTGTGATGAGAAATGTTAATAATAATATTAATCAATAAAAGAATTATTAAGTGAACAATTAATTTATATTAATTGTTAATTTTGGTTAAGTTATAATATGTGATTATTATTAATGCAAGAAATATAATAATAATAATAATAATAAAACACTTGTTCATAAAAATTCTGAGAATTATGTTTGTTAATGTGATAATTAATCCTATGATTATTAATTAAGTGTTACTAATAATTACGAGGAATGAATTAATTAATATTATTATTAATTAATTGATAAGATAAGTGAATTATTAATTTCTATGTGCAAGCATGCGAATTTATGGTAGCTAACCATATATTATATGAAGCATAATATGACTATATTATATACATAAACTATATAGTAAAGTTTATTGAGTTATAAGAATTACATGAAATGTGTATGTAACAAGGTAAGTGTGTGAACATTAAAATAATACATCACAAGTATAGTAAACAATTGTTGAATTGTAGGAGCCTATAATAAATGAGATAGTGTAATTTGGTAATATCTGATAAAATTATATCGGATATTAACAAAATGTACATGGATTATATGTTAAATATATGTATCCCTACTTGCTACATTGTAATATTTCTTACCTATTAAAGGTGCATTGTGACTCAAATTATAACATAAGTATATGTTATATATGTACAATAGTTTAAGTGTGGAGTGTTACAAATGCTAAGATACCATTCCTTGTCCCATATTGATAGACACAAACCTTGTACACGTGAATAGCATTATAAAGTCTGAGGCCTATATCCCACAAACTCAGCAAATATTTCATAGCTTTCATAGCTCATGATGATCAAGGATGTGGGATTCATGATGAATCTAACATCTAATTACCTACCCTTTGATAACCTCCATGCAATTTGACAAACCGTTAGTTTGTATTGGAGAGTATAAGCATTGTCTGGATAATATATTTTCTATAAATTAAGCCCCTTCTCTTCACATATCATTTGCTGAGAAAATTCTTAAGTGTTGAGAAAGAGCATATATATCAGTGTGAAGTGTTCTAAGAGTTGAGGAGTTCAATTCAAACTTAGATTGCATTAACAGAGGTATAATGAGCATTTCATGTATTCCTTTTCGTTCTCTGTCAAAAACTTCTAGATTTGAATTCCAATTTCTTGAGTATGTTAAATTAGATTTCAATTGGGTTGAAGAATGTTTGTTTAGTTGTTATATGGGCATATATACATGATTGGGATTTCAATATAGCTTCTATGTTTTACATTCTTGTTCTCCATTCTCATTTTTCTGTCAAGAACTCCATTTTCATTTTCTGTCAAAATTAAATTCTTGATTCTTGTTGCAATTCATGCCAATTTGGATTGGGATATGTTTCTTAGCTACTATATGGACTTATAAGTATAATAGAAGTATTGTGTGGTTGATTGAAACTGATTTCGTGAAGTAATTTCGTGATATGGGCTGGAAATCTGCCGACGCTGGAACTGTCTGCCGCTGGCCGCGAGCCGGCGCAGCTGCGCCAGTTTTGCACTAGTCAGCTGCGCCAGCAGCCTACTGCAAATTTTGCTTTTTGCTTGATTCTGCTACGTGATAGTTTACTTGAATAACTTAGATGAACATGTTAGCATGAGTACTACCTATACATGAGTATATTAACATGATGTGCATGTGTGTTGCTATGATGTCATGCAAGATTAATGGAATGACGAATAGCGTTGAAATAAATTTCAAGTTTCCTAAACAAACTTTAACATATATAGACCATGAATACATTCTGACTTTTGAGACATGCTAGTATGACTTAGAAACACATGAAGTGCATGTAAGCTTATCTATATAGGTTCCGTGATATAATATGAACATGTGAACCTAACTAGTGCGCCTTCCTAACAAATATGTAAGTTTTGAAAGTGGATATGGACATGTAAATGCCATATATACGTTCTAATGTTATGAGCATCTTTAGATGACTTTGAAATGCATGGAAGGCATGTTGACTTGCTTATATATGTTTCATAGTATGACATGAGCATATGGACTTCATTTGTAAACTTTACTAAGTAAAAGTGTAAGCTTGAAATGTAAATCTTAACATGCTATTGCAAGTCCCGTATTCTGATATTTATGGACATATGTGATAGTACTTTTAGACTCACTCATGCATCATACATGTATACATACCATGATTTGGTATCGTGATTCAAATTTAGCATAAACGAAGCATGTTTTCAACTAATAACTGTGATAGTCACATATATGGAATGCGAATACTCATAGGTATGCTTAATATAAATACCTTATGTGTTTTAAAAGCGAGCATGATAGACTTTGTAAATTCCATGACCTTGAATGACCGTAAGTGTCGACTTAGAATCTATATCACATATGTTTGGAACAAGGGAAGGTTATACGAATATAAAAAGACTCTTTAACATGTATATATACTATGTGATATATTTGAATCCGATTTCGACGGTTAACTTATAGTAATGATATAACTTGTTAAAATAGAGTGTGTTTGCTATTTGTTATAGTCTCACATGATAGTAATGATGTATGAAGAAGATTAACTTGAGAAGAGGAACGTTAATGATAAAAGATATTAAAAGTCGAGACTTGTGAAATTATATGATACTATACATAGTATAACTGTGTCGCTGGGTCAAGACTTAGCTTATGTGTTAATCGTATATACGAGATGAAATATAATGTTAAGCTATATAACTAATGGATATCATATATACGTAACTATATTACAATAGGATTCGAAAAGTGTTGATTATTTTTCGAGGATAAACTACGCTTAAGGCAAGTTTCCTAACTTACACTCTTTTACGGAGTATTCTATCCTTGTATATTGCGAACTAGTTTCTTTACTTAATCGTTTGAATTGAATTAGCATACTTGAACTCTTATTTCATTAAAGTTATTATTCATGTTGAACTTGGTATTATTCTTAAATATTGTGAAAGTGTCTATGCCATTTGATTCGGCTAGACTTATATTATTGAAAAGTGACCCAAATCAACTGATTGGTGCGGGATCTTGTATTTGACTGAGAAGAACAACCTTCTTTGAAGGGAATATATAATTATCGAAGAACCGACGTGCGCACTTGAGTATGATTGATTGTTATGCATAACGTAGGGTACTTTAGGCTGATCACCTGTTGTACCTGTTTTTGTTGGATTTTTAATTTAATACTGTTAATTCTAGTAGAAGTTCATAGTCCTTAGTGACTGCTCAGTATTCAGCTGTCTTGAAATCTTGAATTGATTTATTATTGAATCACGTTGATATTATTCTGTCATTAGCGACTGTTATTGAGAACTGTTGATATTCTTGTTATCCTTGAACTATCAAACCTTACTATACCCTTTCGAGAATTGAGAATTTTATTACTCACCCTTATTGTATATTACTTACTGGGCAATTTGTGCTCATTCTTGCTTTCCCTAAAACATTTCAGTTAAGGCAGAGCAGTGCGGACCTTTGGGCACAGATAAGGGCAAGGGAAAGGCTACTGAGTAGCTTTAATTATGTAGGACTTATGATTGTAATAAAGAACTTATGATATTATGTACTAGTTAAGGTTATTATTGCTTAAGATATATCTAAGCTATGTAATCACTGTTTAAGTTACGAGACCTTAGGACGTGAATAAATTATATTATTTAAATGTAATTTATTCGATAATAGTTGTGTATTATTCCACTATGCGATGCGACATTTAGTCGTATTATTATTGTGATGTATTACCATAAGCATGTGACGAACCGAATTTGAGAGACCAAGTGGCGGTCCCGAATTTGGGGGCGTCACAGGTTGGTATCAAAGATGTAGTTATAAACCTTAGGAACGAGTGTCCTTAGACTATAACTTAGGCGAACTTAGAAGTTAGGAAGGAGATAAAACTCATGTAGGGTTTTCCATGGGAGACCTAGTCTGTTATGAAATGTAACTTCATTTTATACAATGAACTTATGTTTTATTTAACATTCTAATGGAGTTGTTGTTTCTTGTCTATGTTTGTGATTATAGATGGCAGATATGGGAGTACCAGCTAGAGTGGCTGAGGATGAGCCCAGGGATATTCATGTAGTGTACGAGGCACCCTTAGAGGTTGTGCCGGTACAGGCTGTGGCACCATCCGAGTCTGATGACGAGGATGAGATTGAGATTGAGATAGAGTCTGATCTAGAGGAGGAGCCGATGGAGGACGAGCCTTCGGAGGAGGAGCCCATGGAGGACTCCTATAAGCCTAACTTAGAGGAGCATATACTAGGCAAGTATGAGGAGCGAATCCTAGAGTTGGACTGCAGAGTCCAGGAGTTAGAGGAAGAGGCCAAAGAAAGAGAGTCAGAGTTCTAGAAACTACGGGACGAAGACCACCAGAGGAAGCCGGCTATGAAAGAGTTGGAAGTAGAAATTGCTTATCGCAAAGAGGCTGGAATTCAGATGGGAACCCTATTTCACAAGTCCGTGGCTAGGAACGTGGATCTGGCATGGAAGCTAGAAGAGGTAGAACAGAGGGAGCTTAGTGAGAAGACTGAGAAGGAAGCACTCCGTACTCAGTTGGAATTAGGAGTGATGGATAGGATACACTTCGAGGAGAAGTGGGAGGCTGCCCATGAAAGAGCTGACGACCTGAAGGATGAGGTCAGATCTAAGAAGAGGAAAATGAACAAGATGGGGTACGTGTTTTGTTCGGCATTCGAGAGGGTACTTGATGGTGTGTACCACTACCCGGCAGAACAGGGACAGACTCTACATACTATGAGTCGAGAGCTGGTAGCTTATATAGCACAGTTAGAGTACAAGAGCGCTGTGGAGCGTGGCATGATGTGATGAGATTTCCTTAAATGGTCTAGTGGTAGTTTAGTAGAATTTATCTTTATGTGTTGTACATACTATGTTGTAATCCCAATCTTTTGTGTAAGATGTGGGATAGTGATGTAAACCCCGTGTAGGCTTTTGTTAGAGGGGTAGTATGGTAGTAGGTTGGTATTCCCAGTCTTTTGTGATATTAGGGGATACATGTGATAACATTTATAAAAATATGCTAAGGAAATCATGTAATGAAACGGTTGGCATATGAATATAAATGAAGCTTATTTCAGAAACGTGTTATAAATTTATTCTTTTAGTATTAAAAGAAATACTTAAGTAATATACTTGAATAATAATATAATGAAAATTTGTGATGCAGATAATGCCGCCCAGACGTAGATTGATTGCACCTGAGGAGTCAGTGAATAATGAGAGGGAACAAGTACACCCGATCCAGAAACTGGTAGACCTGTTAGGAGAGGCATTAAGGGGAAGGAACAATGACCCCATTCGCCCCAACCCTCAGGCTGTGCCAGTAACAACCTTTAAAGACTTTAAGAGTGAAGGATCCCCAGAGTTCGAGGGAACTACCGACCCAATCATCGCACAAATATGGATCAAGGAGATCAAAAAAGCTTTCGCTATAGCTCGCGTAAGCAAAGATCAGAATACAGTGTTTGTTATGTACATGATGAGGGGAGAAGCGAACTACTGGTGGGAGGCTAATCAACAAAGAGCTGGAGAAGGGATAATAGCTTGGGATAAGTTTAAAACGCTATTTTTCGAGAATTACTTTCCGAAAAGCATGAAGAATAGGAGGGAGGTGAAATTCCTAGAGTTAAAACAAGGGGAGATGACGGTGGCGCAATACGCGGCTAGGTTTAACGAACTAGCCTGATTTATGGAGCACCAGATAGGAGATAAAGAGAGGAAGGCTAGACGATTAGAACAAGGACTGAAGCCTTGGCTATTCAATAAGGTGTCAGTTCTTCAGATCGATTCTTTTGCAACACTGCTGGAGAAGGCTATTATCGCTGAGGGAGGAAGTGAAGCTTTGAGCTTGTATATAAAGAGAAGAAAGGAAAGAACACTAGTAGTGAAAATCATGAAGGAAGTAGTGGCGAAGGGAGTAACTCCGGGAAGAGAAAGTGGGACAACAACAACAACAACAACAACAACAACAATAGCAGCAGAAACAATAATCAAGGTGGGAGTCATCAGGAAAATTTTAAGAAAAGGAGTGGAGCTTGTAATAAGTGTGGGAAAAGTCACCAAGGGGAGTGCTGGAAAGGAAAGGGCACGTGTTATAACTACGGCCAAGAGGGGCACATATCGCCAAACTGTCCGAAGCCAAAGAAGATCCAGGAGTGTTTTGCTTGCGGCTCAACTGAGCACCGTATTAAGGATTGCCCGAAGAAGGGAAGTGGCAGAAGTGGTAGCCAACAAGGGGGAGGAAACAAGGTTATGATCAGCGGGCCGGCACAATCCAACCGCCCAATCGGCAGAACTTTTAACATGACCGTCCAGGACGTCGTGGATGCGAAGGACGTGGTGTCAGGTATAATCTCAATCAATGATATAAATGCTTATGTATTATTTGATTCGGGTGCCACCTGTTCTTTTATATCTGAAGAATTTTCTAGTAAACTTAGTACACCCCGAGAACTATTAGAAAATCCGTTGATCATAGAAGTTGCTAATAAGGAAGTGATCCCTGTAGAATACGTTTATCAAAATTATAGCGCAAATATTAGAGAACATGAACTGAAAGTAGACTTGATTCCTATTAGATTGGGAGAATTTAACGTAATACTGGGAATGGATTGGTTGTATAACCATGCAGCGGTAATAGATTGTCAAAATAAATGTGTGAACCTTCAGACTCCGAGTAAGTCTAAGGTAGTGTTTTATGGTAGCTCATTGCTTAAGCAATCGTGTTGCGTTATGATGATGCAGGCCAAGAAATTGTTAAGGAAAGGATGTGTAGGTTATTTAGCTTACATCGTTGATACTCAAAAAAAGGGAATAGAAATTAAGGATATATCCATAGTTAATGAATTTCAAGATGTGTTTCCAGACGATCTGCCTGGTCTTCCGCCAGACAGAGAAGTCGAATTCGTAATAGACTTAGCACCGGGAACGGCACCGATTTCGAAAGCTCCATATCGTATGGCGCCAGTAGAAATGAAGGAATTGATGATACAACTGCAAGAGCTATTGGATAAAGGTTACATTCGACCGAGTGTGTCTCCTTGGGGAGCACCGGTGTTATTCGTTAAGAAAAAGGACGGATCGATAAGGCTCTGTATCGATTATCGAGAATTGAACAGAGTAACGATTAAGAATCGATATCCGCTACCAAGGATAGATGACTTATTTGATCAACTGAAGGGAGCAAAGTGTTTCTCAAAAATCGACCTACGAACAGGATATCATCAACTGAAAGTGAGCGATGAGGACATACCAAAGACTGCATTTTGAACCCGTTATGGACACTACGAGTTTTTGGTAATGTCGTTTGGATTGACTAATGCTCCGGCAGTATTTATGGACTTGATGAACCGAGTTTTCAAGCTATACTTGGATAAATTTGTAGTGGTTTTTATTGACGATATTTTGATCTACTCAAAGACAGAGGAAGAACACGCCGAACATCTGAAGATTGTTTTGGAGGCACTAAGGAATGAGAAGATGTATGCAAAATTTTCAAAGTGCGAATTTTGGATGGAGAAGGTTCAATTCTTAGGCCACGTGGTGGATAAGAATGGAATCTTAGTAGACCCTGCAAAGATAGAAGCAGCAAGTAATTGGGAACAGCCGAGAACACCGACGGAGGTGAGAAGCTTTTTAGGGTTAGCTGGGTACTATCGAAGATTCATCCAAGATTTTTCTAAGATAGCAATCCCGTTGACTAATCTGACAAGGAAGACGGTGAAATTTGTATGGACAGAAAAATGCGAAGAGAGTTTTCAAGAGCTAAAAAGGAGATTGAGCGAAGCACCTGTATTATCATTACCAGATGATGCGGGAAATTTTGTGGTGTATAGTGATGCATCGCACAAGGGACTTGGTTGTGTGCTAATGCAGCACGGCAAAGTCATTGCGTATGCATCATGACAATTGAAGGATTACAAAAAATGATACCCTACTCACGACTTAGAGTTAGCGGCAATAGTTTTTGCGTTAAAAATTTGGAGGCATTATTTGTACGGAGAGAAATGTGAGATATACACGAACCACAAAAGTCTGAAATATATCTTCACACAGAAGGAGCTGAATATGCGTCAGAGGAGGTGGTTAGAATTGATCAAAGATTATGACTGTGATATTCTTTATCACCCGGGTAAAGCAAACGTGGTTGCCGACGCTCTGAGCATGAAAGAAAGGGAGAAATTATTTCAGTTGACGACTCATGACGAATTAATGAGAGAGATGGAGAAATTGGAAATAGAGGTAAAGGGACCAAAGAGGTCCGAATATAAGTTATTTATAATGGAAGCTCGTCCGACATTGTTGGATAGAGTAAAAGAAGCACAAGAGAAATATGAGGAGTGCGAGAAAATCAGTAAGAGGATTGCAGAGAATGAGGAAGAGAAATTCTGAATGGATAAAGACGATATTTTGAGATTCAAAGGAAGAGTGTGGGTACCAGCGGTAACCGAGTTAAGGGAAGAGATTTTGCACGAGGCACACAACATGATATATTCCGTTCATCCGGGAGGCACTAAGATGTATCGAGACTTGAGGCAACATTTTTGGTGGCCCAATCTGAAACGGGAAGTTGCAGAGTGCGTCAGTAGATGTTTAACTTGCCAACGCGTTAAATTATAGCATCAACGGTCGAGTGGTTTACTACAACCGTTGGAAATACCGGAGTGGAAATGGGAGCATATTACGATGGACTTCGTGGTAGGACTTCCAGTTACGCAGAAAGGTTATGATGCCATTTGGGTTATCGTGGATCGACTTACCAAGATCGCACATTTTCTACCGATCAAGATCAGTTACATTTTGAATCAGTTAGCGGGTCTATACATAAAGGAGATTGCCTCAAGACATGGAGTGCCAGTATCTATTATCTCTGATCGAGATCCGTGCTTCACGTCCAATTTTTGGAAGAGTTTGCAAGAAAGAATTGGAACACAGTTGAGGTTGAGTACGACTTACCATCCTCAGACAGACGGACAGAGTGAGCGAACAATACAAACGCTAGAGGACATGCTTAGGACTTGCATGATGGATTTTAAGGGAAATTGGGACGACCACCTACCCTTAGTAGAATTCGCATATAATAATAGCTACCATGCGAGTATCGGCATGCCACCGTACGAAGCTCTTTATGGGAAAAAGTGCAGAATGCCATTATGTTGGGACGAAGTCGGGGAGCGATGAATACTCGGACCAGAGCTAGTACAACAAACTGCAGACGTGGTGACAGTGATAAGAGCCAGACTAGTAGCAGCTCAAGATCGCCAGAAGAAATACGCAGATTTGCATCGGCAAGACCGAGACTTCAAAGTTGGTAGTTTCATATTTTTAAAGGTATCTCCATGGAAGGAAAAAATTCGTTTCGACAAGAAAGGAAAATTGAGTCCAAGATTCATAGGACCGTTTCGAGATACTGAAGCGAGTGGGCGAAGTGGCATACAAAGTTGCGTTACCACCCGAGTTGGAGCACATCCACAACGTGTTCCACATTTCTGTGTTGCGACCGTACAAGGCTGACTACAAGCACGTGATTTCTTACGAGCCCATTCAAGTGGAGAAGAACTTAGCATATGAAGAGATTCCTGTCCAGATATTAGATAGGAAAGAGTAAACCTTGAGAAATAAAATTATACCTACTGTAAAAGTACTTTGGCGTAACCACGATGTCGAGGAGGCAACGTGGGAGTTAGAAGATAGGATGATGAGGGATTATCCCCATTTATTTGTATAATCTTGTAGCAATTTCGGGATGGAATTTTTATAAGGGGGGGAGGATGTAATACCCTAGAATTTCCATATATTATTAAATAAATATATTAATAGAAATGAATATTTATTTGAATATAAATGATTTTGTGAGTTAACTCAATTATATTAAATTGAATAATTATAATAATTGAGGAAAATGTGGAGTTATCATAAACTCGGAAAGCCTTGTGTGGCACTGTGATGAGAAATGTTAATAATGATATTAATCGACAAAAGAATTATTAAGTGAACAATTAATTTATATTAATTGTTAATTTTGGTTAAGTTATAATATGTGATTATTATTAATGCAAGAAATATAATAATAATAATAAAACTCTTGTTCATAAAAATGCTGAGAATTATGTTTGTTAATGTGATAATTAATCCTATGATTATTAATTAAGTGTTATTAATAATTACAAGGAATGAATTAATTACTATTATTATTAATTAATTGATAATATAAGTGAATTATTAATTTTTATGTGCAAGCATACGAATTTATGGTAGCTAACCATATATTATATGAAGCATAACGTGACTATATTATATACATAAACTATATAGTAAAGTTTATTGAGTTATAAGAATTACATGAAATGTGTATGTAACAAGGTAAGTGTGTGAACATTAAAATAATACATCACAAGTATAGTAAACAATTGTTGAATTGTAGGAGCCTATAATAAATGAGATAGTGTAATGTGATAATATCTGATAAAATTATATCGGATATTAACAAAATATACATGGATTATATGTTAAATATATGTATCCCTACTTGCTACAGTGTAATATTTGTTACCTATTAAAGGTGTATTGTGACTCAAATTATAACATCAGTATATGTTATGTATGTATAATAGTTTAAGTGTGGAGTGTTACAAATGCTGAGATACCATTCCTTGTCCCATCTTGATAAACACAAACCTTGTACACGTGAATAGCATTATGAAGTCTGAGGCCTATATCCCACAAACTCAGCAAACATTTCATAGCTTTCATAGCTCATGATGATCAAGGATGTTGGATTCATGATGAATCTAACAACTGATTACCTACCCTTTGATAACCTCCATGCAATTTGATAATCCGTTAGTTTGTATTGGAGTGTATAAGCATTGTCTGGATAATATATTTTCTATAAATTAAGCCCCTTCTCTTTACATATCATTTGCTGAGAAAATTGTTAAGTGTTGAGAGAGAGCATATATATCAGTGTGAACTGTTCTAAGAGTTGAGGAGTTCAATTCAAACTTAGATTGCATTAACAGAGGTATAATGAGCATTTCTTGTATTCCTTTTTGTTCTCTGTCAAAAACTTCTAGTTTTGAATTCCAATTTCTTGAGTATGTTAAATTAGATTTCAATTGGGTTGAAGAATATTTGTTTAGTTGTTATACGGACATACATACATGATTGGGATTTCAATATAGCTTCCATGTTTTACATTCTTGTTTTCCATTCTCATTTTTCTGTCAAGAACTCCATTTTCATTTTCTGTCAAAATTAAATTCTTGATTCTTGTTGCAATTCATGCCAATTTGGATTGGGATATGTTTCTTAGCTGCTATATGGACTTATAAGTATAATAGAAGTATTATGTGGTTGATTGAAACTGATTTCGTGAAGTAATTTCATGATATGGGCTGGAAATCTGCCGAGCCTGGAAAAGTCTGCCGCTGGACGTGAGCCGGCGCAGCTGCGCTAGTTTTGCACTGGTCAGCTGCGCAGCTGCGCCAGCAGCCTGCTACTGATTTTGCTTTTTGCTTGATTCTGCTACATGATAGTTTACTTGAATAACTTAGATGAACATGTTAGCATGAGTACTACCTATACATGAGTATATTAACATGATGTGCACGTGTGTTGCTATGATGTCATGAAAGATTAATGGAATGACGAATAGCGTTGAAATAAATTTCAAGTTTCCTAAACAAACTTTAACATATATAGACCATGAATACATTCTGACTTTTGAGACATGCTAGTATGACTTATAAACACATGAGGTGCATGTTAGCTTATCTATATAGGTTCCGTGATATAATATGAACATGTGAACCTAACTAGTGCGCCTTCCTAACAAATATGTAAGTTTTGAAAGTGGATATGGACATGTAAATGCCATATATACGTTCTAATGTTATGAGCATCTTTAGATGACTTTGAAATGCATGGAAGGCATGTTGACTTGCTTATATATGTTTCATAGTATGACATGAGCATATGGACTTCATTTGCAAACTTTACTAAGTAAAAGTGTAAGCTTGAAACGTAAATCTTAACATGCTATTGCAAGTCCCGTATTCTGATATTTATGGACATATGTGATAGTACTTTTAGACTAACTCATGCATCATACATGTATACATACTATGATTAGGTATCGTAATTCAAATTTAGCATAAACGAAGCATGTTTTCAACTAATAACTGTGATAGTCACATCTATGGAATACGAATACTCATAAGTATGCTTAATATATATACCTTATGTGTTTTAAAAGCGAGCATGATAGACTTTGTAAATTCCATGACCTTGAATGACCATAAGTGTCGACTTAGAATCTATATCACATATGTTTGGAACAAGGGAAGGTTATACGAATATAAAAAGACTCTTTAACATGTATATATACTATGTGATATATTTGAATCCGATTTCGACGGTTAACTTATAGTAATGCTATAACTTGCTAAAATAGAGTATGTTTGCTATTTGTTATAGTCTGACATAATTGTAATGATGTATGAAGACGATTAACTTAAGAAGAGGAGCGTTAATGATAAAAGATATTAAAAGTCGAGACTTGTGAAATTATATGATACTATACATAGTGTAACTGTGTCGCTGGGTCAAGACTTAGCTTATGTGTTAATCGTATATACGAGATGAAATATAATGTTAAGCTATATGACTAATGGATATCATATATACGTAACTATATTACGACAGGATTCAAAAAGTGTTGATTAATTTACGGGGATAAACTACGCTTAAGGCAAGTTTCCTAACTTACACTCTTTTACGGTGCAAGTATTCTATCCTTGTATATTGCGAACTAGTTTTTTTACTTAATCGTTTGAATTGAATTAGCATACTTGAACTCTTATTTCATTAAAGCTATTATTCTTGTTGAACTTGGTATTGTTCTTAAATATTGTGAAAGTGTCTATGCCATTTGATTCGGCTAGACTTATATTATTGAAAAGCGACCCAAATCAACCGATTGGTGCGGGATCTTGTATTTGATTGAGAAGAACAACCTTCTTTGAAGGGAATATATAATTATTGGAGAACCGACGTGCGCACTTGAGTATGATTGATTGTTATGCATAACGTAGGGTACTTTAGGCTGATCACCTGTTGTACCTGTTTTTGTTGGATTTTTAGTTTAATACTGTTAATTCTAGTAGAAGTTCATAGTCCTTAGTGACTGCTCAGTATTCAGCTGTCTTGAAATCTTGAATTGATTTATTATTGAATCACATTGATATTATTCTGTCATTAGCGACTGTTATTGAGAACTGTTGATATTCTTGTTATCCTTGAACTATCAAACCTTACTATACCCTTTCGAGAATTGAGAATTTTATTACTCACCCTTATTGTATATTACTTACTGGGCAATTTGTGCTCATTCTTGCTTTCCCTAAAATATTTCAGTTAAGGCAGAGCAGTGCGGACCTTTGGGTACAGATAAGGGCAAGGGAAAGGCTACTGAGTAGCTTTAATTATGTAGGACTTATGATTGTAATAAAGAACTTATGATATTATGTACTAGTTAAGGTTATTATTGCTTAAGATATATCTAAGCTATGTAATCACTGTTTAAGTTATGAGACCTTTGGACGTGAATAAATTATATTATTTAAATGTAATTTATTCGATAATAGTTGTGTATTATTCCGCTATGCGATGCGACATTTAGTCGTATTATTATTGTGATGTATTACCATAAGCACGTGACGAACCGAATTTGAGAGACCAAGTGGCGGTCCCGAATTTGGGGGCGTCACACCTTCCCCCCACTTAATCAAGCCCCCAAAATCTATGTATCCCAGTTTCCAAGACCAATTAAATGGAGTCCCATATTGAGCCATATTGCAAAATCTTTCGAAACTCGATTAAGTTGGTACAACTATTTAACTCATACCAATTGGCGGCTCTGTCTAATTCAAACCAATCAATAAATCAATATTTTTAAATCGTCGACACTATATGTCGGTCTCTTCCTAAAATATCACCCTTAAAGCAAGATAAAACCACATAGAAAACATAAAAGGTAAGAACCAAACACCTAGGAAGAGAGGGATTTTTTTCGGCGTCGACATTGGTAATATAGTTTGAAGAAAATAGTGGGAGATACTAATTTAAAATAAAATCTAATTTATTTTGGTAATTAATTAAATGAATGTATGCTAAAATATTATCTTTTTCACATGCATAACTTGAAAATATCACACTCACTATCACTGCGTAGTATACTTGATGCTAACAAGGATCGAGCCAAATTACACGGACTGGTTAAGAAATTTAAGAATTGTTCTCACTACTAAAAAGTTTTCTTATATCCTAAATTCCCCCATCCATGCAACTATTATAGAAACAGCCTCTGAGGAAGAGATTGCTAATTTTAGAAAGTGGCAAGATGATGCATTTGTGGCTCAATTCATTATTCTCGCATCTATGAGTAATGAGCTTCAGCGTCAGCATGAAACTATGGATGCTCCTACTATATTGTTGCACCTCAAAGAGTTGTATGGTGAGCAAAGTAGGACTGCTAGATATCAAATATCTAAGGAGCTCTCTTCTGATCTCGTATGATTGAGGGCACTACTGTTGAGTCTTATGTCTTGAAAGTGATCAATTTGATTAAACAGCTTGGACAGTTAGGGTTCGTCATAGATGGGGAGTTAAGTCAAGCTTTGATCTTGCAGTCACTCCCAGACACCTTCTCACAATTTTGTTATAAATTTTCAAATGAATAAGTTAGATGTCATCTTGCCTGAATTACTTAACATGTTGAAAACTACTGAAGGTCACTTCCCATCCAAGAAGAACCAAGTCTTACTGGTAGATGATTCTTCCAAGAAAAGAAAGAGGCCCAAGGTATCTTCTGAAAAAAAGAAATCCAAGAAGGCTAAGGGAAAGGCGAAAGCAAAAGATAATATGAAACCTAATCCAAATAGCAAAGGAATATGCTTCCATTGCAACAAGTCGGGTCACTGGAAGAGGAACTGTGATAAATTCCTTGTGGAACAAAAGCAGGAAAAGCTTGGAGAAACTTCGACTTCCAATCATGGTTTGTTCATGATTGAAATTAATTTTTCTAAAAGTCAAAATTATACTTGGGTATTGGATATTGGTTGTGGTTCTCACATATGTAATACCATACAGGGACTAGTAAGAAGTAGAAAGATGAATAAGGATGAAGTTGTCCTATGAGTGGAAAATAGAGCAAAGGTTGTTGCATTAGCTGTAAGAACTTATCGTTTAGCTCTGCCTACGGGCAAGTCCATTAATTTAAATAATTATTATTATGTTCCAACACTTATCAGAAATATTATTTCAATTTTTGTATTAGATATGGATGGTTTTGATATTATAATAAAGAACAGTTGTTCTATTTATAATAAAAATATTGTATATGGTGTTGGGAATGTATTGAATGGACTTTACATACTTGACTTGCATGAAAATATATTTCAAATTGAACAAACTAAGAAAAGGAAAAGAGATGATGTTAATTATACCTTTATGTGACACTATAGACTCGGTCATATTAATGAAACAAGATTATCCAAGTTCAATAAAGATGGGCTCTTAGAGCTATCTGATTATAAATCATATCCAACTTGTGAATCTTGTCTCATGGGTAAAATGACTAAATCTCCTTTTAGTGAAAAAAGAGAAAGAGTTACAGAGTTATTTGTGTTGTTACACATAGATGTATGTGGACCTATGACAATGAATGCACGAGGAGGATATTCTTATTTTATTACATTCACTGGTGATCATTCAAGATTTGGATATGTGTATTTAATGAAGTACAAATATGAATCATTTGAAAAGTTCAAAGAATTCAGAAGTGAAGGTGGAGAAACAAACTGGAAAAAGTATTAAGATTTTTTCGATTGGATCGAGGTGGTGAATACTTACGCAATGAGTTTCTTAATTGTCTCAAAGAAAATGGTATAATCTCACAATGGACTCCACCAAGAACACCACAGTTGAATGGCGTATCTGAAAGGAGAAATCAAACTTTGTTGGACATGGTTCATTCCATGATGAGTTTTACAGACCTTCTAGTATCATTATAGGGTTATGCCCTAGAAACGATTGCATATCTACTTAATAAGGTACCTACCAAATCCATCCCAAATACTCCATATGAGATATGGATAGGGAGAAAACCAAATCTTAAGTATGTTAAGACGTGGGGTTGTCCATCTTATGTTAAATGGTTAGAAAATGATAAACTGCATACTAGATTCGACAAGTGTAGATTTGTGGGATACCTTAAAGAAACTGTAGGGTATTGTTTCTATCATCCAACTAATCAAAAGGTGTTTGTTGCGAAACATGTTGCCTTCTTAGAAAAGGAGTTTATCCTTGAAGGGGTCAGTGGGAGTAAGATATATCTTGAAGAAGTTCAAGAACAACAAAACACTATAAATCAAAGTCAGGTACCAGACCAAGTGGAAGAACCTATTGTACTACACCTTATTCGTAAATCTAAAAGAGTACCGAAGATACCTGAGACGTATGGATTCATCATAAAGGATGACGATGAGGCACGCATCATGAATGATGATGATCCATTGAATTATGAATATGCTATAAGTAGTAAAAACTCAAAGAAATGGCTAGAAGCCATGAAATCCGAGATGAACTCCATGTATGAAAACCAAGTACTGACTTTGGTTTCATCACCTGGGGACATTAAGCTTATTAGGTGCAAATGGGTCTTTAAGAGAAAGACTGGAGCTAATGGCAAGGTAGAGACCTATAAGGCCAGACTGGTTACAAAAGTTTTCAAACAAAGATAAGGAGTTAACTATGATGAAATCTTCTCACCAGTAGATATGGTCAAATCCATTATGATGTTTTTTTGCGATTATTATGACTACGAAATCTGGCAGATAGACGTGAAAACGACCTTCCTCATTGGGTAACTTGAGGAGAATGTGTAAATGACACAGCCAGAGGGTTTTATTTCAACGATTAAAAAAAATCATGTCTGTAAGCTACAATGATCCATTTATGGATTGAAGCAAGCTTCTCGTAGGTGGAACATCCGTTTTGATGAGACAATCAAAGAGTTTGATTTTATCAAAAATGAGGATGAACCATGTGTGTACAAGAAGGTTAATGGGAGCGTTGTTTCATTCATAGAATTATAAGTTGAAGATATACTACTGATATGTAATGATATTCCTATGCTACAATAGATCAAAATCTAGTTATCTAAACACTTCTCCATGAAGGACTTGGGTGACGCATCATATATTTTGGGGATAAAGATCTATAGAGATAGATCTAAAAGGTTGATTAGCTTGTCCCAAGGAATGTATATTGACACGATGCTAAAGAGGTTTAGCATGGAAGATTCCAAGAGAGGTCTCATGCCGATGAGCCATGGAATACATCTCTCCAAGAAACAGGCCCCAAAGACACCTGAGGAGAGATACCGTATGAGTAAGATACCTTATGCTTCAGCAATAGGATCTATCATGTATGGTATGATATGTACTAGACCAGAAGTCGATCATGCACTTAGTGTAACAAGCATATATCAGTCGAATCCAAGAGAAGAGCAATGGAAGGCAGTGAAAAATATCTTAAAGTACTTAAGAAAAACTAAGGATGTATTTCTTGTCTATGGTGGGTCTGAATTGAAACTAGAGGGCTACACAGACTCAAGCTTTCAAACGGACCAAGATAGCAGTAAATCCATTTCGGGGTATGTATTTACCTTAAACAGTAGCGTACTGAGTTAGAAGAGTTCCAAGAAGCAAATAGTTGCTAATTCAGTGATAGAGGTAGAGTACATAGCTGCAAGTAAAGCTATAAAGGAGGCTGTTTGGATGAAGAAGTTAATAACTATTGGGTAAAATCTAGTTACGCGCAACACGCAAGTATACGTGGTCAACAAGTAATAGAGTGGAAGTAAAGTATTGTTCCCACGGAGAACATAACTACAATTTATCCTGACAATTACCAATTTTATATTATCCCAATTCTATTAAACCAATAATCAAGTGATGATATTTATGAAAAACTACCAACTAAATTATAACTACCACTATCTAAGAGTTTAACAAGTTTTTGGAAGAATTAAGCCTACAACTTCACTTAGTGTTTCACTTAGAATGACACACTTCCTTTTAATTCAAATTAACTATTCTAAATTATTAACCAAGAACACAATAGTAGATATAACCATCTCTTAATGTATTATACCCATACCAACTCAACTCCACAATTGATAGAATTGAGTAGGACACCATAATTAACTAACTCACTGTATCTCTATGTGAATTACAATTGAAAAAGGGTTCAGTTCAAGTTCTTATTAGATTACGTACGATGCGTAGGTATATATCTATCCTAAGCATGAATTATGAATCCCCACTAAATGCAAAAATCACAAACATACATTACAATAATCAGTTCTAATCCCATATTTCATCTCTCGAGTTCATATTGAATAACAAGTAATTGGTGATCAAGTAAAAATGTAATTAAGCATAAACCATAGTAAATAATCAGGAAATAGTTTTAATAAACTAATATAGAAGCATGTCAATTCTCCATTACATAAAAAGCTCCATTGTAGACTTAAACAGTAAATTAGTTCATCATAGATAAATAAGTAACTGACATCCACAAAGTTACTAGCATCCTGAATACAAAAAGTAGATGAAGAAAGAGAATAAAAACTAAAAGTATAGTGCTACTCTTCTCCAATCTCGCCTCGTGTTCTTCGTGCCTTTTGCCTTGCTTCAATTCTCCAACGTGTGATCTCCAAGGTTAGGGTTATGTTAATGATCAAGATAATGTCATCTCTTCCCCTATATTTACCTTTAATACCCTTTTAATCGCGTCCTAAATCCAGCAACAAAAGATCTCCAAAATCCAACTCGAATAAGAAAACTTCAAGTTGTCAACCGCATATCTAGCCCCACCACAGAATTAAGCCTCTATCTTCGCCCCGGCGCACCTGCGCTCCGGCGAGTTTATATATCTAGAAACTGCGCTCCAGCGAGTTTATGAAATTTCTGCTGACTTTTCTCCTTTTGAACTCATTTCCCTGTTCTCATCCGCCCGACTTATCCCTGCACAAAACCAATAAAAACAAGTAATAATGCTCCTAAAAATACCCGAAGTAACAATAACTTAGGTTTGAAAGGTATCTGATTCGTAGGTATGAAACCCACTCATCAAATACCCCCAAACTTGAGACTTTGTTTGTCCTCAAGCAAAACACAATGCAAATGAAAACTAACTATATGCTTATGAATTCAGCTATTAGACAGTATAAAGCTCACAAAGATTGCCTCAGAGAAATCACAATAGATATAGACAATAAATTCAACCAAGAACATGTCAGCAGTTCAAATCAATTTATAAATCAACGCCTAATATTACTGATGTCGTGTACGAGTGTTTGACAACCATGATAACCAACTGCAGTTTAAATATGTCACATAATACGCTTCTTAAAAGGAAAACACAACTTTAACTCAAGAAATTGTGTAAACTAGCTACGCTCAACTAAGACTCAACATAAACAAAGTTAGAAGTCAATATGTGAGAATTTTTTTTGCTACCTTTATTTAGTTACGGGGGCATTTTGCTCTTTTTCCCGTATTTCTACTCTACTCATGACTGTGAAATGTTTAGTTCCCTTAGGCTTTTCAGTGTCACCCAATTAGAGCTTTCGACCAATGACTCCAAAATCAGACGGCTTTAGGGCGGTGTAAAGACATCCCCTAGGGCGTACTTACTCGAATAACAAAGGCCACATAACTAAACTAGTCACGGTGTTTATTCATATTTTTTTTCACATATTTTTTTTTCTTTTATTTCTCTTTTTTTTATATAGATAGCTCCCATATCTTCCCCCAAACTTAGGTCTCTGCCTAATCCTAGTTTCACCACGAGTTCATTGAATTTCTTTCATTAAACCTCAATTTCCCTCAAGAAGTCAATTATGTCAATATTCCAACTTAGCTAGCCTACATGGTCATCCTATCGTGCTATCCGGTTACAACAGTTTCAAATAAGAAAAGATTTACGTTATGGTTTGAAATTACATCTCTGCTTTAGTTATCATTACAGTTCAATGTCTATGCAATTCCAGTCTCATCACAGGCTAAGATAACTTCGTACTTACTGACATGCTAGAATCATGCAACATGAATAAACTATATGCGAATATGTACAAATAACATCTAAACTAACTAAACAAATATTTTTGTGGTTTTTTGATTTTTTCAAAAAAAAAATTCAAATATATGCAATTAAATGGACTACTATATGGCTACTATGCAATGGACTACTATATGCAACTAATATATTATATGATGTACACTACCCCCAAACATAACCTATACAATGTCCTCATTGTATAAAGATAAAGAACTATAAAGTGGACGACTGCCCTGATTGGTCAAGCATTATGCTCGACCGGTGGATCCTCGACCGGTGGTTTTTCAACTAGCTCCTCAACAGGCTGCAGTGGGGGATAGGCTGGTAATGACAAGAGAGTCAAAAAGTAAAAGTCGTCAGTAGAAGGATTTAGGCTGGCAAAAGCAGCGGCCAAAGATGCATTGAATTCATTCTGTATGGCGAACATATAATTCTGTTTGGAGGCTTACCCCTGAAGTCCCTGATCAAAATACTGCTGCAGTTTTCGGAATTGATTACTGAAAGTGGCCTTGGTGCGGGATGAGTTTGAAGTCCCGGCTTGTTCTTGCTCTTGTTCTCTTTCCTCATCAAAATTCGCATCTGCTTCTTTCTCCCCCTCGTTATCATGAGAATCTGAAAATATGAACCCAAGACCTCGTGGGTGATAATGCCCTCCTTTCCAGACCGAATACCTCTGTATCATTTTTGAATCTAGACATAGTAATGGTTGGTGGATGGGTTCATCTGTCCTCCATTGTACCCTTGCCCGTGCACATAACGCACAGATAAGAGAGGGATGAGGAAATCTGCCCTGCAGAGGTCCACGTAGATTTCGGCAAATAGAGTGATGAATTATTTGGCCCACATCTATCGAGCGATCTTTGATAATCGTGTACAACAACACAACCTTCTCCTTTGTGACATTGCTCATTTGCGTTGATGGTAACAGTTTTGCACACAAAAAAGTGTGCCATATCTTTCCATATAAATTGAGATGGCTGCTCTGGAAGTGAGACCCACTCGAAGACCATGTAGCATCGGGCTTACACAACTCGGTTAGTATTTGATCATAATTCGGCCCACTTTCCTTGAGTGTCATAAACGTACAACTTAATTGCGATGGCAGATTGTAATAGTCAATGTTTTCTTGCACGGTGAATGGTACCATTTTGCCCCTTGCGGATGCAAAAAATGGTGACTTATCTGGGGCATTTGCATAAAAATCCTTCACCACCGCCACCACAGCGGCATTCGTGAAGCATTGCCCCGTCAAACTCATCGGGAGTTAAGCCACGCTCTGATGTTAGTGTCTTGGTTGCTATATACTCAATTCTCTCCGACGCCTTGACATTCAAAAATTTGCGTCTGTCGAATTGCCGAGTGGGGGTGGATGAACTCTCACCTCACTGCCTTTTTTGATTTCTCTATGTCATGATGCACAAGATTTGAATCCCACTTGCAATTCAGTGATGGATCGGCAACTTTCGCTGAGGCCCTTTAGCAAACACCTGATGTGTGTACTGTTCTTGCTTGCCAAAACTTACCCCCAACTTCACTGTTCACACCAAATCATAGATCACCAAGCAAACTAAAGCATGCACCAATTAATTGCAATCATACCAAACATCTTAAATAGTACTAGGCAATTTACACTTGTCGGTTGCAGTTAAAACTACGAAATTTTCTAACTCAAAACACAGATTGTTGTTCACACAATCACCACTGATTATTTGCCCAAATTAAAATTACCATACTAATTGTAGGAGAAAACCTGAGTGTGCGTTGTATTGATGAAATTTCCCCTAGGACAGCGTAGACATAACTGACTTTCCCCAATTGCATCCACGAAACCCTAAGTTAAAATCTGTCTCGAAGCTTAGATGAATTGGGGGAGGTCAAACTCCTTTAATTTGTGCGGCGTTGATATGGATTGAAATTGTGGACAAATAAGGTGAGGAATCATGCTTGGGTCGGTTATTGCAGGTTAGAGTGTTGTGGTGTATGTTTGGATTGAGAGGGAGTTATGCTTAAGTCGACCGAATGAGGATTTTTAAAACTAAAAATCGTGTACCTCGCTGGGGTGAGTTTTTTTTCACTTCCAACTGCGCCGGGGCTAGTTATGGCAGAATAGTCTGGGCCTAGGAAAAATTTTCCTTTGTAAAACCTTCGCCGGGGCGAGTTCTGGCAAAGTATTCTGTGCCTAGGCAAAATTTCCCTTTGTAAAACCTTCACCGGGGCGAACATCCTTTTTTCTGCCAAATATTTTCTTTTATGTTCTCATCCCCTCGACTTTGTAGCACGCGTGTTATAGCATTTGTTTCATATGTGAACAAAATTCGTAAACCTTATTAGTGTCCATATGTGAGATCGAGGCATGGACGTTATGATTAATCGAAAACTATCCTAATCTACTACTATTTTACTCAATGAATACTAAAACAAACAAATTTTAATAATCAAAATAACCAATGACTGGGTTGCCTCCCGTCAAGCACTTGATTTAGAGTCTTTTAGCCTGACTACTCCCTGTTTTTATGCTGGCTTGGCAAGGTCAATTGAGGTTGCTTGGCGATCGATATCACATCCCCAATATTGCTTTCAGCGTTATCCGTTGACTTTAAATGTTTTCGCTGAATCCCGTTTATATAGTTAAACGGCCCCGTGTGGAAATACTGTTTTGATGGTGAATGGGCCCGACCACCTGGATTTCAGTTACCCGGGAAAGAGTTTCAATCGGGAGTTGAATAATAATACTTCTTGGCCCGATTCGAACTTTTTATCCATAAATTTATGATAGTGCCACTTCTTGACCTTTTCTTTGTACAATTTGGATTTCTCGTATGCCTGTAGGCGAAATTCATCCAACTCGTTGAGTTGTAGAAGTCTTTTCTCCCCTGTTGCTTTGAGATCAAAATTGAGTTTCCAGATGGCCCAATAGGCTTTATGCTCAAATTCCACTAGGAGGTGATACGCTTTTCTGTAGACAAGCTTATATGGAGATATTTCGATCGGGGTCTTGTATGCAGTCCGATACGCCCATAAAGTGTCATCCAATTTCAAAGACCAATCTTTTCGGTTCAGGTTTATTATTTTCTCCAAAATTCTTTTCACTTCTCTATTAGATACCTCTGCTTGGCCACTCGTCTGGGGGTGATAGGCAATGGCAATTCTGTGGTTGACCCCATACTTGGTCAAGATGGCTGTGAAATACTTGTTGCAGAAGTGACTTCCCTCATCACTGATGATTGCCCTTGGGGTGCCAAATCTTGTAAAGATATTCTTTTGCAAAAATTTCAAAATAACCTTAGCATCATTCGTCAGTAGCGCTATTGCCTCAACCCACTTAGACACGTAGTCTACTGCCAACAAGATATACAAACTATTGTATGAAGGCAGAAAAGGTCCCATGAAATCGATCCCCCGTACATCAAAAACTTCCACTTCCAAAATCATGTTGAGTGGCATCTTGTTCCGTTTGGAAATGTTGCCCAGCCGTTGACATCGATCACAATTCTTTACACACTGATGTGCGTCTTTGAACAAGGTGGGCCAATAAAATCCTGCCTGTAGTACTTTGGCGGCCTTTCTTTCACTTCCACAGTGTCCCCCATATACCAATATGTGGCACGCCAGTAAGATACTTTCCACTTCACTTTGTGTCACACACCGCCGAATCATTCTATCGGCACGCTGTCAGAACAAAAACGGTTCATCCCACATATACCATTTCACATCATGTGAGAATTTCTTCTTTTGTTGGTGTGTCAAATCTGGAGGGAGAATATTGCTCACCAAATAATTGGCAAAATTCGTGTACCACGGGAAATCACCATGAATCATAAACAACTGATCATCTAGAACAGATTTATTAATCAACACTCTGTCCGTCTTGTCTTGATTCAGATTCTCCAATCTTGAAAGGTGGTCAGCCACCTGATTTTCTGTCCCCTTTCTATCTTTGATTTCTAAGTCGAATTCTTGAAGGAGAAAGATCCAGTGAATTAGTCTCAGCTTTGCATCATTCTTTGCAACCAATTATCGTATAGCCGAATGATCGGTGTACACCACCACCTTAGTTCTAACTAGATACGAGCAAAATTTATTGAAAGCATACATAACCGCAAGTAGTTCCTTCTCGATGGTTGTGTAATTTAGTTGTGCATCGGTCAACATTTTACATGCATAGTAGATTACATGAAAAACTTTATCTCGGTGTTGTCCCAACACAGCCCCTACCGCATAATCACTGGCATCACACATCAATTTAAATGGTATGGTTTAGTCTGGTGCTATGATTATAGGTGTTGTAGTTAATTTCTTCTTTAACTGCTCAAACGCCGATAGACATTCTTCATCAAATTTGAACGATACATCTTTCTCTAGCAAACTGCATAAAGGTTTTGAGATTTTGTAGAAATCCTTAACGAACCAGCGGTAGAATCTGGCATGGTCGATAAAACTATGAATACCTTTCACTGAAGTTGGCGGTGGCAGATTTTCTATTATTTCCAATTTTGCTCGATCAACTTCTAACCTCTTTTCCGAGACTTTATGTCCAAGTATGATTCCCTCTTGGACTGTAAAATGACAATTTTCCCAGTTGAGCACCAGATTAGTTTCTACGCATCTTTTAAGTACAATGACCAGATTCTCTAAGCAGTTGTCAAAAGAATCCCCGAACACTGAAAAATCATCCATAAATACCTCGACATTACGTTCCACCATATCTGAAAATATTGCCATCATGCATCTCTAAAAAGTTGTTGGTGCGTTACACATTCCAAATGACATCCTTCTAAAGGCAAAAGTGCCATATGGACATGTGAACGTTGTCTTTCTTGGTCCTCCGGTGCAATTACAATCTGATTGTACCCCGAATAACCATCCAATAAACAGTAGTATTCATGTCCTGCTAATCTATCTAACATCTGATCAATAAATGGCAAGGGAAAATGATCCTTTCGGGTTGCCTTATTGAGTTTCCTGTAATCCATACAAACCCTCCAACCGGTCATTATCCTCGTCGTTATCGACTCATTGTTTTCATTAGTTACTACTGTCATACCACCCTTCTTTGGGACACACTGAACTGGGCTCACCCATAAACTATCAGAAATAGGGTAGATTACAATTAAAAAAGGGTTCAGTTCAAGTTCTTATTAGATTACGTACGATGCGTAGGTATATATCTATCCTAAGCATGAATTATGAATCCCCACTAAATGAAGAAATCACAAACATACATTACTATGATCAGTTCTAACCCCATATTTCATCTCTCGAGTTCATATGGAATAACAAGTAAATGGTGATCAAGCAAAAATGTAATTAAGCATAAACCATACTAAATAATCTGGAAATAGTCTCAATAAACTAATATAGAAGCATGTCAATTCTTCGTTACGTAAAAAGATCCATTGTAGACTTAAACAGTAAATTAGTTCATCATAGATAAATAAGTAACTGACATCCACAAAGTTACTAGCATCCTGAAAACAAAGAGTAGATGAAGAAAGAGAATAAAAACTGAAAGAATAGTGCTACTCTTCTTCAATCTCACCTCGTGTTCTTCGTGCCTTTTGCCTCGCTTTAATTCTCCAACGTGTGATCTCCAAGGTTATGGTTATGTTAATAATCAAGATAATGTCATCGCTTCCCCTATATTTGCCTTTAATACCATTCTAATCACGTCCTAAATCCAGCAACAAAAAATCTCCAGAATCTAACTCGAACAAGGACACTTCAAGTTGACAGCCGCGTATCTCGCCCAAACGTAGAAATAAGCCTCTATCGTCGCCCCGGCGCACCTGCGCCCCTGCGAGTTTACATAGCCAAAAACTACGCTCCAGCGAGTTTATGAAATTTCTGGTGACTTTTCTCCTTTTGAACTCATTTCCCTGTTCTCGTCCGCCCGACTTATCCCTGCACAAAACCAATGAAAACACGTAATAAGGCTCCTAAAAATACCCGAAGTAGCAATAAATTAGGTTTGAAAGGTATCCGATTCATAGTTATGAAACTCACTCATCAATAACAGAACTTGGAGTGGTTCCTAGCATTAAAAGAGCAGTACCTTTACTCTATGACAACACCGGAGCTGTTGCGTAGGCCAAGGAACCCATGTCTCATCAGAAATCCAAACACGTGATGTGGCGGTTTCATTTTATTAGAGAGATCATTGAAAGAGGAGATGTCACCCTGGAGCGTGTCGACCCTCAATACAATATTGTAGATCCATTTAATAAAGCTTTAACACAACAGCAGTTTGATCGTCACTTAGAGAAGATGTGTATGAGATACCATGGCAATTGGCTTTAGTGCAAGTGGGAGATTGAAAGTAGTATGCACACAAGCTAATCATATTTGATATGATGTAGCATATACTTTGTAACAATCTTATTCATTTATTAATAAAAGAGTTTATTTATTAATAGCTTTTATATTATCTACATGATGTTGTTATATTAAATGTGATAAACCCATAGTTTTAAGCAATGCTTTTAGAATCATGATGATGATCATGCTAATGAGATCTAAATTCTTAGAAAGCTTAAAACTAAAATAGTTTTCAATAGTTGGATTACTAAATTGGGGATTAGTGAATCCGGATAGATTGGTACATACATTGCTTGCTCATTGGATGAGGATGATCAATTTCATAATCATTTGAGTGGAGACACTAAAGCAAGTATGAAGGTTCTTATTGGAGAATAAGTTCACTTAACGTGGCTCGATAAGGAATACCTAATGGAGTTTTACTTGTCTGTTAATAGGAATTCCTAAAATGATAGTAGTACAAGTGATCTTTAGACTTGAGATCATCATAGTATCTTGTTTATGATGAGTTATACTTTAACATATTTCTTAAGACCTTTAGGGTATATCAAAGGGCATGCTTGGGTATAATAAGTTGTACATGGAGATGATGTATGATCAACAGAGAATCTACCGCTTCTAGTAAAAGAAGGGAATGTTCTATGTGATTCGATAAATGACAACTCAGTAGTCTTTGGCCAAGGCAGAATAAAATTAGAAAGGAGTTTCTAAATTGCATTATTTAGAGTTGTGCATTTAAGGATCGAAATACATATAATTAAATAAAATAAGACTTGACAGTAATTTCATGTCTTATATTTAATTGGGACATTGTATGGTAGAAGGATTGAATTGTACGGTAACTATTTACTTAAATGTTCTTTTATGATTAATGTTGAAATCTATATTATCTGGAAAGTCATGGATCGCTAAGGGGACTTACCCTTATTGTAGAATAAATGTTATTTATTTAAATGAATTAAATAGTGTAATTTATTTATTTAAATAAGATTAGAATTATTCTAATTGATTTATTCACAATAGGTTTAATATGGAGAACCTAAAGGGTCACACCATAAAAGAAAATATTTATTTAAGAAGCAAATGACATAATCGTAATAATAAGTTAAGTGTATTTAATTTAATCTATGGTGATAGAATAAAATTAAATAGCTTAATATTTATTATTTAATATTTTGGAAATATTAAATATAAATTAATAAGAGAAGTCTTATTGTTATTATTATTATTATTATTATTATTATTATTATTATTATTATTATTATTATTATTTAATTCCTAAAGGAGTTTGGAAATTAATTAATAAAAGTATTCTCATTAATTTCTAATTGGATTAGGAATATGATTAATTTAATAGTTTAATTAATTAAAAAAAAACCTTATTCCTAAATTGTTTAAGAGGGTTACCTACATCTATAATAAGAGGAGCCTTATTATAGTTTAGGGTTACCCAATTTTTACATATAATTCCAAGAGTTGGGAGAATACTGAGAATTCCATAAAGAAAATATGTAACTTAGTCCAAATTTCATCCTCTCTGTGTTTTTACATTTTAAACATGTCTAAATTATTCCATATTCTGTTGTTAGAATTTGAGCTTAATTTAATATGGGTGTCATTAATTAATTTTAATGATTCAATATATTAATGTGTTCTACTCCATGAGTAGATTAAATTAAGCATTTGGAAGCTCAAATCCATGAAGTAATAAATGAGATATTAACTCCCAAAGATCACACTTGAAAATGATAAATGATAATAAATACATGTGGAAAAAAAGACAAGTCCCACATAGGTTAAGAACTAAACACTTAATATGTTTATATACAAGAAAATTGCTCTTGGGTTTGGGCCCAAAGGGGCACCCCACTTTTGTGAAAGGGAGGGGACCTAGCCAAGGCTTGGTTCGAACCCACACGCGAGCACCGCCGCCGCCGACCGATCGGCCGACCTAGCCTGTCCTGGCTCTGGCTCGAGGTTCGTGGGTCTGGGTCTGGGTCTGGGTCTGGGTCCTTGTATATATCTTTTTAGACAAAATTTATTTAAATTTTTTAATTAAAATTTTATTTTAGTTTGATAATCAAAACTGTATCGTTTTGATAAATGTTATTTATTATTATTATCAATACTGTGTCGTTTTGAGAAGCGGTATCTACTGAAAGGGTATAAGTCTGAACGGACATCCCAAAACTACGTTGTTTTATAGCGCCTTTTCTACTAAGCTTAAAATTGCGTAGTTTTGGTTCTACAAAGGCTAAAACTACGTCGTTTACAGTTCCGAAAAGACGCGCCCATTCTGCAAAGGATCAAAACTACGTCGTTTTGATCTGCAGATGCCATGACATGCCTTTTCAAAGGCATCCCATGCCTTTTCAATGGCTAAGTGCCCATCCGAAGGGTCACCAACCCATCCTATAAATAGATAGGAGGGGGCAGCCTTCAAAATCATTCATTCCAAGCATTCAAGCATTATCAGTTTAGTTTATAGTAAGCATTTCATAGTTATTAAAGAGAAAGAGTTCTGAGCATTTCTTTGGTTCGAAGAGTATACTATTTGGAGTGCTACTATAGTATACGGTGTCATTGTATCCTGGGAGACAAGTGCTATCAACTCTTAGCACCATACGGAGGGCATAATTGTTTTAAGGACATAGTACCAAGTACTAGCCTTGATAAATATATTTTGAGATAAGTTTATATATATATAGTTTACAAGTTTAAGAATCTAACAATCTTGAGACAATTATTTTTTTACTATATATATATTTGAGATATGGCTACCGATACTCTATCTATGATCGGTTCTTCTTCTTCTACACCTTCTATTCCAAATGTTCCTGTGAGCCATGGTGAAAAACCAGAAAAGTTCAATGGAACAGAGTTTAAAAAATGGCAACAAAAGATGTTGTTCTATCTTACTACTTTGAATTTGGCAAGGTTTCTTCATGAAGATCCCCCTGTGCTCAAGGAAGATGAAACGGATAGGCAAGTGGTTGCTGCAGTTGATGTATGGAAACATGAAGACTTTCTATGTCATAATTACATCTTTAATGGATTGGACAACACATTATACAATGTGTACAGTTCTCTCAAAACTGCAAGAGAATTATGGGATTCCTTGAATAAGAAATATAAAACTGAAGATGCTGGCACGAAGAAGTTCGTAATTGTCAGGTTTTTGGACTACAAGATGGTGGATTCAAAGGTTGCCATCAACCAAGTTCAAGAATTACAGTTAATCCTACATGAAATATATACAGAAGGTATGTCCTTAAGTGAGTCTTTTCAAGTTGCTGCTATAATTGAAAAATTACCACCAATATGGAAAGATTTCAAGAATTATCTCAAGCATAAACGTAAAGAGATGAAACTTGAAGACTTAATCGTAAGATTACGGATAGAAGAGGACAACCGTGCTTTTGAAAAGAAATCAGGAAGGACCTTTGTGTAATATAAAGCCAATGTGGTGGAACAAGGTCCGAAGTTTAAAAAGAAAAAGTTTTTCGGCAATGGACCTCAACAAGGAGCAAATAAAAAGTTTCAAGGCAAATGCTTCATTTGTGACGAGCCCGGACATAGGGCAAAGGATTGCCGAAAACGCAAAGACCAGAACAAGAAGTCTGCACAAGCCAATGTAGCGGAAGTGGATGGACTTCTTCAAGATGTTTCTGAAATGAACCTCTCAGCGGTTGTTTCAGAAGTAAACATGGTTGAGAATCCAAGGGAATGGTGGGTAGATACTGGAGCAACCCGCTATGTGTGTTCTGACAAAAAGATGTTCTCCACATATCAAGAAATTGAGAATGGAGAACAGTTATACATGGGAAACTCTTAATCATCCAAGGTTGCTGGACAAGGCAAGGTGGTTCTGAAGATGACATCTGGCAAGGAACTCACCCTCAACAACGTGCTCTATGTGCCTGATATTAGGAAGAATTTAGTGTCAGGATCCTTTCTTAGTCAAAAGGGATTTAAATTATTATTTATATAAGCAATGGGCTCTTCAAGATGAATATAATAACTATTGTACCTTCCAATATTAATAAAATTACATCTTCTACTTATATGATTGAGTCATCTAATTTATGGCATAGTAGATTAGGACATGTTAATTATAATACTATTCGTAGATTAATTAATATGGAATGTTTACTAAAATGTGAGATTAACTCTAATCATAAATGTGAAATTTGCGTTGAGGCAAAACTTCAAAAATATTCTTTTAAATCAATTGAAAGAAGTACTGAACCTCTTGAACTGATACATACTGATATTTGTGATTTAAAGTATATATAAACAAAAGGAGGAAAGAAATACTTTATTACTTTTATAAATGATTGTACAAGATATTGTTATGTTTACTTATTGAGAAGTAAAGATGAGGCTTTGGAAATGTTTATACGTTACAAAAATGAGGTTGAGAACCAACTTGATAAAAAGATCAAGATGGTTAGAAGTGATAGAGGAGAAGAATATGAATTTCCTTTTGTTGAAATTTGTTCACAACATGGTATAATACACCAAACAACTGTACCTTATTCTCCACAACAAAATGGTATTGCAAAAAGAAATAATAGAACTTTGAAAGAAATGATGAATGCATTATTATTAAGTTCTGGGCTACCTCAGAATTTGGGGGGGGGGAAGCAATTCTTTCAGCAAATTATATTCTCAACCGAATACCTCAAAAGAAGTCTAATGCTTCACCCAATGAATTATGGAAAGGACGTAAGCCGTCTTATAAACACTTAAAAGTGTGGGGGTGTTTAGCAAAAGTAATGGTTCCTCCACCCAAAAAGGTGAAAATAGGACTGAAAACAATAGATTGTATATTCATTGGTTATGCTAATAATAGCAGTGTGCGTATAGATTTTTGGTTAATAAATCAAAAATAGAGGATATACATGAAAATAGTATTATTGAGTCAAAAGATGCTGATTTCTTTGAAACAATATTTCCTAATAACAAGGAACAAGAGCCAAGTTCTAACAAACAAGAAACAAGTTTTAAAAAAAAGAACTTATGACGCTGTTATTGACAGTGATCATGGATTAGAAGATATTGATGAACCTAGACGTAGTAAACATGCTAGAACATCAAAATCTTATGGTCCAGATTTTCTAACTTATTTGTTAGAAAATGAGCCTCAAACTTATAAAGAAGCAGTATCGAGTCCTAAAGCTCCATATTGGAAAGAGGCTATAAATAGTGAAGTAGAATCCATTCTGCACAATCATACGTGGGAACTACTAGATCTCCCACCAAGCTCTAAACCTCTTAGATATAAGTGGATATTCAAGAAGAAAATGAAAGCAGATAGATCTATTGACAAATATAAAGCAAGACTTGTAATCAAAGGATACAGGCAAAAGGAGGGTTTGGATGATACTTATTCTCCTGTGACAAGAATATCCTCAATTAAAATGTTAATAGCCATTGCAACTATATATAATTTAGAGATACATCAAATGGATGTAAAAATAGCTTTCTTGAATGGAGATTTAGAAGAAGAAATCTACATGGAACAACCAGAAAGATTTATTGTTCCAGGACAAGAAAAGAAAGTTTGTCGGCTTGTGAAGTCCCTTTATGGATTAAAACAAGCACCTAAACAATGACATGAAAAATTTGACAATGCAATGTTGTCAAATAATTTCAAAATAAATGAGTGTGACAAATGTGTGTATGTCAAGAACACTGAGAAAAGATATGTTATTATTTGTCTTTATGTAGATGATATGCTCATTATGGGCAGTAATAATGAAATCATTAAAACTACTAAAAGAATGTTAAATAATACATTTGACATGAAAGACATGGGTGTTGCTGATGTAATATTAGGAATTAAAATTTCTAAAACATCGGATGGGTTAGTGTTATCACAATCACACTATATTGAGAAAATACTCAGGAAATTCAATTAATATGATTGCAATTCTGTGGGAACACCAGTAGATATAAATCTACACTTGTCTAAAAATAAAGGACAAAGCATATCACAATCTGAGTATGCACAAATAATTGAAAGTCTTATGTACTTAATGAATTGTACACGTTCTGACATAGCACAAGCTGTCAATAAATTGAGTAGATTTACAAGCAATCCAGGACAAGATCACTGGACAGCGATTATAAGAGTTTTAAGGTATTTAAAATACACTCAGAACTTTGGATTGCACTACTCAAGATATCCAACAGTACTTGAAGGATACTGTGATGCGAATTAGATATCGGATACAAAAGACTCTAAATCCACAAGTGGTTTTGTGTTTACACTAGGTGGAGGAGCAGCATCATGGAAATCTTCTAAACAAACATGTATTGCTAAATCAACGATGGAATCTGAGTTTATTGCATTTGATAAGGCTGGAGAAGAAGCTGAATGGCTTCGTCACTTTTTAGAAGATATTCCTATGTGGCCTAAACCTATGTCGCCTATTTGTATCCATTGTGATAGTCAATCAACAATTGGAAGGGCACAGAGTCATATGTATAATGGTAAGTCTAGACATATTCGTCGTAGACACAATACCATAAAACAATTGCTCTCTAACGGCATTATGTCTATTGAGTACATAAAGTCGTAAGAAAATATAGCAGATCCGTTGACTAAAGGTTTGATTAGAGAGCAAGTAAAAATAACTTCGAGGGGAATGGGTTTAAAGCCTATAAACAAGGATCGTCATGATGGAAACCCATCCTAGTTGACTGGAGATCCCAAGATCTAGGTTCAAAGGGACAACTAAATTGTGAACGATTCAAACAAATCACTATGAAGAAATTAATTTCTTCTGCTCATTCCTATGATACGAGATAGTGATACCTACAGCGGTTACAGAATAAGCTATGCTTTTAATGATTCTTAAATCTTGATAAACAAGTGGAGTATAGCAAGATACTCTTATTAAGAATCACCTATGTGAATGTGAACTGGGCTAATTCTATGAGAAGGATATAACTATACTTCTCTAAAGCACTCATAAATCCAGGATTGTTCGGGGCCAAAATGAACAAAATCATGAGAACCAAATAATGTCTGGAAAGATTCTGTGTGAATTACTATTGTCTTGATTTACACAAACGATTGGACAATTCAAGGCGTGTTCACTGGACAATCAGTAAACCCAATAGTCTTTCATAATGGAAGGTTCAAAGTCAAAAGCTACCTTTCTCGATACAGATGATTTTTAATTTTGTCTCTCTCTCAAAGTCTGCATAACATTTGCATATATATAAGGCTGGCAGTCAATATCATTAATTAACACTACAAGAAATCACACATTTTATGACGAATTTTTTTGCCACGCACAAAATTTTGTCACAATTTGTTAATTAATAATTACAAAATTCATAATCGTCACTAAAACTTTTGCTTTTGTGACGACATTTAGTTTTGTTACGATTAATCTTTTATATCGTCACTAATTTACACATTTGATGACGATTAACAAAAATTCGTCACAATTTATTTTGGAAGGTAGAATTTCGTACCAAAATTTTGAAGGGAAACCTTTTAATGACATGTTTGTAATAATTTATAACAGTATTTATTGTCACACAAAAAATTTTTCGATGACAACATAATAGTTTGTCATTAATTTATATATAAAATTTAGTGACAATGTGATTTCGTCACTAATGTTCACATTTAGTGACGCCAAATACAAATTCATCACAATTTTATTTGGAGATAATAATTTTTTGAAAAATTTTGGAGGGAAATTTTTTAAGACGAAAAAAGAATAATTTATGACAATTTGTATTGTCATAAATACCAATTTTATATGACGAGATAATAGTTCGTCAATAATTAGATGAGTGGATAAGTGACAAAAATAGTTTGTCATAATTTCTTATATTTAGTGACAAAGCACGTAATATCGTCACAATTTTATTTGGAGGTAAAAAAAAATTAAGAAATTTTGGAGGCAAATTTTGTAAAGACGAAAAATTAATAATTTATGACAATTTGTATTGTCATAAATATCAATTTTATATGACAAGATAATAGTTCGTCACTAATTAAATGAGTGAATAAGTGATAAAAATGGTTCGTCATAAATTCTTATCACTACAAGAAATTAGGGATGTAGTGAAGAAAATTTTGTGAAGGAATTCATTCCTTCACCTGAGGAGTTTTATAGCGAAGGAACAGTCAAGAAAAAAAATTATAGTGACAATATAGTTATTAGCGAAAGAAATATCTTTCACAATTTATATTTTTTTTTCTCGCAAAATTGAGGTGGTAGAAGGATATTTGGTGCCAATTTATGATAAAAATTTGCGAGGAAAAAAATAATTAATGAAGGAATTATTGCTCACTATATGTTATTGTTCAGAGGTTTTTTGTGAGAGATAAAATTGATCATTGTTTTGTTCTAAATATTTTTTTTAGAATTAATTGTGGTGAATATAAATACATTAAATTTTTTATAGTAGGAAATTTATTTTAATAACACTTTTTAAGTAACCTACACTATCGACTATTTATTTTGATAACTTATAAAATAAATAATTTTACACTACATTAAACTTTAAAATTTCATATTTTGATCATGACAAAAATAGAGATAGAAACACTCTTTTATGGAATAGAGCACAAATGCCAAAAAAAAATACTCATATGTTCTACAGAAAGAGTTAAGTTTGAATTTGTTCTTTAATTTATACTATATATACTATAATTAAAATTTTATGTAATTAATATTTTAATAGAAATTTTATTTATAATAATTTTTAAGTAATTTACAATATTAATTGTATTAATAAAAATATTAAGTTACAATAATTAAATTTTAAAATATTGTAAATTGATAATAAACAAAATTATAATAATTATGAGTCTTTTTGTAGAATAAATTATAAATTTTAAAATATTACTTTTTGATTCTACAAAATTTATATTTTAACTTTTTATAATTAATTTATAATATTCTAAAATTTAAATTTAAATTTAAATTTAAATTTATCTTTAAGTTTTTGAAATATTAATTTTACATATAATATTACTCCTAAAAAGAGTTGTTTTTTAAAATGTTATCACTCTTTTTTTGTAACAGAGTACTCCCTCAATTGTGTGCGTACATGCGTGGTCTGGAAAGCATGAAACAGAGATTAATCGGGTTTCACCTCTCTTCCTTAGCCAAAATTTGATGTTTCAATTAGAGAGATGGGCTAGCTAGATTTCTTCTCTACCAATTTGGGTTTCTTCTCTACTAATTAGGATTTCTCCTTTTTCCCAAAATTGCTCATCTTTGATCCAAAATTTGCTCTCCGATTTTTGACTAATGGATGGACTGTCTTTGCAAATTTTTTATGAGTCATTTGATGAAGATTTCAATGGACTATGGATAGCCTCTGAAAATGATAGTCTGAGGAATCGACTAAGTTCGATATGGTCTTGGTTGAGAACAAAGGAACCCAAGAAATCGACCCATGACTAAGATCGATATAGATGTACGGTGAGTTTTCTTCATTTTGTTATTTCACATCCCTTTCAAATTGAGTTTTCTATATCGAAAATGGTTAATTTTTGTGCACATAATTCGCTAGGGTACTTCACGCTACTTTTTGATAATTTAGAGTTATCTGGCATGGTGCATATAAACTGTTTGGTGAAATGCTTCAATGAAAAGATATACTATTGAGTAGATACTTGTATGGGACTACAACATTGTTCTTCAGTAAAGCTATTTAAAACATGTGACCAAGTAGTCACAGTGAACTTATTTTAGTCAACAACCAAGAATCTTACTCAAAATTTAAGGCCTGCCTATAAATTTGGCCAAGAAAAAAGGTAGCAAGAGATAAAATACTTGTTTTTAAGTCTCATTGAAAACTTCTAAGTAATGACACATAGTATGAGTTGTTTATTAGACCCCTTTGAATCAAAATGACCACAGTCAATTTTTATTCAAACATCATGATGCAAAAATCTAAATTCAGAGTGGTTAGTTGTATTTGAGAAACTGAAAGCCATATAAAGTCATTGACTAGCATTAAAAAAATATGTAGTTTTTGTAAAATACATCAAGCAAAGATTGAAGAAGTTTTTTGTATATGAGCACCACCCACGCCCAAAGCAATTGATTGTGGAGAATGACTTGCCTCAAAAACTTCAGAATTTGATTGAGGAGCGTCGAGATTGACTGAGTTCAAGTGGCCAAGTTTTGGTGAAGCAGATGGCTACATCACTGCTTAAGGCACTCCATATCAACACAGTTTTATAAAATCGCAAAATCATCTCTCATGTGTGTAGTTAGTTATTAACGAGGGGCTGTAGTAATGTTCTTAGTTCAGTTTTTGTTGTATTATTTTGCTTGATTGCTCTTTTACTTTAGTTCTTTCCTTTAAATTCATCTCTTACTAACTCAACATAGAAAGGGAAGGGGGTAAACTGAAAATATCCTAGTCTTTTTTTTGGGATATTTTCATGTATAAATGATTGAGCTTTTTTGGTTTTCTGCTCTGATTCAGCTGGGTATATTCTTACACATGATTTAGCAACAGTTAAATGTAATCCCATTCTGAAATTATGTTGTTACAAATATATGAAATATTAATTTTGCATCATTCATACGAAATTTATTTAGGATCAGCTTATTTAATTCAAGATTAATTTATTTAGGATCAGCTTATGAAAAATGTTAGTTTCAAAAGGTTTTTCTCACATGAATAGTAAGTGGGGTCCACTCTCATGTGAGAAAGAACATTGTGGAACTAACATTTTCACTTGTGTAAATATCAATTTCCTAATGCAACATTTTCTATATCCAATACAATAAAATGTTATATGAACTTATTATGGTGAAGTTGTCGAGCATTAAACAAATATGGTTATAGCTCATTGTATTTTATATCATGAATGGAGTTACTATGAGTTTCAAATTAGGGCTACTATTTTAAGATGAAAAGAAAAGGTAAGACTTAGCTGGAGGAGATTCATTGGATAATACTTACTAGGGACAAATGTACAATAGATTCTCCAGACATTTAATAGAAATGGTGATGACTAGAGTCATTGTCCTTGGGTAGTAGCAGCAGCATAAGGCCAAAAGTAAAATTTGAACAAATAGAGAGAATCAGAGCACTACCCGTCCCCAATAGTCAATAGATATACCAGAGGCCAACACAATAATAATAATAATAATAATAATATGTACCTATCCTTTTTTTACATTTATATATGAAATCATGTGGCCTTCAGCTCCAGCTAAAATACTCGTAGGCATCTCATTAGATGCGGAAGATAGCACAGAGCTCCTCTCGTGGGCGATTAAAAATTTAGCCAATCCAAATGACACAGTCATTGCTTTACACATTCTTGGTTAGTACGCGTTGACTGCTTAACATTTTGTTTTTCACCACTACCTTTTATTTCATGCTTGTATGTAAAACAGTGGCAAAAGTAATGAAGAAGCTTGATTATCAAATAAAACATGAGATTAACAAATGGAAGACATTTGAAACATATCAAACACAGACACGTAGAGCAAAAGCCTTTGTTATATCTGTAATGGGAGAATTTGCCAAGACCTGCCAGTCTAAGCAGGTATTTTTGAACTTTCTATGGTGTTGTTAAATTAGATAAGCTTTTCCATTTGCAGGTAATTTAATGTAAGAACTATGAAGTCTAAATTGTTGGTAGCACCTTGCATTTTTCAGGTAAATTTGGAGGCTAAAGTGGGCTTTAGTTCTAGCATTGGAAGAGGCCAGATCGAGTAAGTACAAGGCATCTCAGCAGAGTTTGTTCTGATTGGCAGCTTAAGGAATCGATCAAATAGGTGAGAAACTGTTCTATGCAAAACAGAGCATTCCCCTTAATTCAGCCCTTTCCTAATTCACATTTCAATGCCTTTCTGGTGATTAGAGGTCCACAAGAAATTACAAGATACTGTTTTGATAATGCTCATAAAGGCTGTTCATTAGTTCTTGTTGGGAGACGTGAGCAACCACAACAAAATTTTCACTCTGACTTCATGCATAATGAAGGTTAGTTTCAATCAAATATTTTATGAAAATAATTCTTTTCTGTGGAATGCCAAAAATGCCACAACCTTCTTCAGCAGATTACATGAATAACGTCTCAATGTTTAAGACAAACATATGTCTACTGCAATTCAAAACCATACATACATTCATTCTTCTCCCACCCGTTCTATTTATGTCTGGCTTATTTCCAAATACATACATACATACATTCATTTAGATGCCATATGTCTACTGCAATTCAAAACCATACATACATACATTCATGATTCATTTAGATGCCATGTTGAGAGGTGAGCTTTTGGCTGCCCTCTCTGCGTTTGGACATGATGTGATCATAGAGGAAGCGACCAAGCGTTTCCATACATTTTTAAATGATAGAGATACACCTCTTCTCCCTCCTGACATAAGAAGGGTTGGTTGATAAACACAGACTTGTGTATTCCCAATAACTGTTCCTTAGTTGTGTATTTAACATACCTTCTTCTCCTGAGGCAGGCAGCATATATTGCAGTGCTGCAGAATGTGAGCACTTCAAATCGGTCAAATTATGAATCTCTTTTGAGAATTTATAGGGAGACTGACCTGAGCCAGGAGAAGACACGGATTTTAGGTGGTACAATTTTTTTTTTCTTTTGTAAATTTTCTGTTGCAAAGCAATTACATTCTTCAGTTACTGACAATTGCATATCCATTTTTGTTTATACAGGTTCTCTAGGATCTTGCAGGGATCCTGACATTATTCTTGAAGTTCTCAACTTTTTGTTGTCACCTGAGGTACTGTTATATTTCTTTAATTGTTAAATAAGTCGAAAGTTTAAACTGAGGACCGCAAATCATTGAAAATGTAATTGTGACGAGTTTGTCTTTGTACAGGTTCGAAGTCAAGATATTGTTTATGGACTATCTGTAAGCAGGGAAGGACGTGAAATAGCTTGGAGTTGGATGAAGGTAACTTCATTAGTAGTCATTTATGGAAGTCCAAATCAATACATATGTTGTGGATTTATGCATGGACACATTAGAATTTGCCAATATAAACAAAATAACGTGTTTATGTAAATAATGATGCTGATGTAGGAAAGAATACACAGGATAACCCCAGAAGGGTCTTGCCTAGTTTTCCATGGAAAAGCATACTCTTGTTAGAAACCTTAGAGCAACCAGACAAGGAAATGATCTGCATTCACAGAAATTCTTGTTCCTAGGCACAAGTGAAGCAAAATCTATTACATGAATCATAAATATCGTTATGTTGGCAATTATGTTGGCTGGATCATGGGTAATGGAGCACTCCATTTGTGATTATGGATTGCAGGTTCGGTTTAATATGGGGATAATACTTAGTTTTGAACACATCACTTTCATATGTTGTTCTCCAAATACTTGTAGATATGGATTATATATCTTTTGAGGTTTCTTTGTATTTCTCACACTCATTTTAGTGTATAATATTCTTTTGAAAATGATATTATTAATTTTTGCAATGGGTTGACTGAAATTTTTATGTTTTTTAGCTATTTATTTTTAAATGAGATTTTGAATCTAATTGTGCTTATAGATTAATACAATAAATTAGTTAATATAAAACTAAATAAATTGAAAATAAATTATAATTAAAATATGAAATGACAACAACATAATTGTCATTTTAAATATATTATTAGGTGATGAATTGTTCTATCGTCATTTATTTTCTTATTTTTGGTGACGATAAACACAATAACATGACGAAAGAATAATCATAAATATAACAATATTATCGTCATTAAAATTAGATGATTTAAATAGAGTAACATATTTTGGATACTAAAACAATATCATTTAATAACAAAAAAAGTTTGGCGTCATTTAATGTACTACGTTTTGATGACGAAACATAATATAGAGTGACGAAAGTGTCCTTCCAATAGTGACGCTATTAACGTCACTACAAGTAATTAATTATAGTGACAATGGTGTAGATCGTCACTATAAGTTAAAACATTTAGTGACGACATCAAATATTGTCAAATAAATCTAATACCACGCTCATACGGTGACGGTCTTTGTGAAGTCGTCACCAATTGTTTTAGTGACGAAAAATAAATTTTATATGACAAATTTTAGCGTCATTTTTTGTGTAATTTCTTGTATTGTGGGGGATTGTTAGAATTTGAGCCTAATTTAATATGGATGTCATTAATTAATTTTAATGATTCAATATATTAATGTGTTCTACTCCATGAGTAGATTAAATTAAGTATTTGAAAGCTCAAATCCATGGAGTAATGAATGAGATATTAACTCATTTTGGACCTTGATCCTGACCTCAATTCTAAAAACATAAAGAATGAAAATTGTATTTCTACTCCTTATCTTTCTGAATCATCCTGAATCACCGTAATCGAAGTTCGAACGAAAGAGTTATGCCCAACTTAGTGAAGGACATTAAAACTGGCTTTTACCATTTTAGGCCAGCGCCCCGGTGCCCAATTTAAGCCTATTTCCAGCGGCCAGGAGCTGGAAATTGGTACCTTGCACTGCCAATAACTTGAATTTTCATAAATCTTCGATTTTGAACTGTTTCAACGAGCCTACTTCGACACACCATAACTTACTTGTCCGATAACGGAATGAGCTCGTTTTTGCGTCTATTTCTTCCTTGTAACAATTCTTCAAATCCCCTCAGACAGAAAAATTTTCACAAGTATCTAACTTGTAACGACCCCAAAATTCATAAAATAATATTTTCCTTCTCGATCGTTAACAATACAACTTTAATCTCTCATTACATCCTTATTCGATATTAAAAATCACTAAAAATGCGGAATATTTAAAACTTTTATAAACTTTCTTTCTATATTGCCCTGAATCGCAACCTTTACATTACATCTCTTCGATTCAAATCTATATCATGAATCGTTACAACAAAATGACTATACAAAGTCTTTCATAATAAAACAATATCCATCTACATTGGATAACTCTATTTATAACTCAGCGACATATTTCATTCAAAACATTAACTATAATTTGAAATTGAATATAACTAATATTCTTGAACATTAATCTCTATAAATCACTTAACACGTATATTTACCTTGCATCATTGACCTGCAAAAATGGTTATTTGCAAGAGTGAGCTCGACAGCTCAGCAAGATCTAACAGTTTTCATGCATCACATAGCACATAATTAACATGCTCAATATTAAAGTAACATGGCATACATGCTTTAATCACACAACAAATATAAAGATTGAGTTCCTTACTCAATCAACATTATTAAATCAATCAATGTAGTCATAAATTGACTTTAACATTTCATACTTGCAACATATACAACATAGCATACTCTTTGCAATACAATTTAAAACAGTTCATAATGTCATCAAGTTCACATAGAAAATAGGAACCGAAAGACTTGCCTTGATCGTTATTTACCAATAACAGTTTAACAGCTTACAGATATCTGCACTTCACGTGCCCTACACAATTATATAATCATTCACATAAACTATTAGTCACATAGCAAAGCATATTAGTTGTAATGTAAACTTTACTTTACATCTCATAACCCTTCCTATTATCAATACACAATGTTCAACTTGATTGTGTTAACTATCGACTTATATTTTACTATATTTTTTTTTCGTAATATTCAAAATTTATTCAAGTGTTTAAATTTTGCTAGGACTAATTATTGGTTTTATACTAACCCTATTTTATATCTTATAATGTTCATTTCATTAGAATCGAAATACTATTTAAGTGTATTACAACATTACACGGCGTTTCGACGTTTATACGTCACACGCATAACTCGCCTCTTTTGCATGTGTTTTGCATGCTCCTAGATTGGGTTACATTACTCTATAATGTTTCATTCTTATTAAAAACATAATATTAAACAAGGTCATACACACTCGTTGCGGCGTTGAAACGCTTGCACGTCCGTATGCCAAACTTGCCTATTCGAACGCCCAAACGACACGCATTTGCGCACACTTAGCACGCCCAACCGAATTGTCTAATACTCAAGGGTTAATGCTAAGTATCATTATAATACCTAATAGTCATGTTATGAAAGTTAGAACATTATTTTCCATGGTCGGGACCATTACATGTGCTTACGTGCATGCCCGACGCCCCCCGATTGCCTTCAAAAACACATCAGTCCCATAAATGACCATTTTGACTCTAGCTAACGACCTCAAATTGAAAAACTTAAAGAACGAAAGTTGTAGGTCTACTCGTGCTCGTTCCGGATCATCTTGAATCGCCCCAATCGGAGTTCGTATAAAAACGTTATGGCTGTTTTACCAGAGGAGGTCAAAACAGTCCCGGGCTAACTTTTCCTCCCGGTGCAGCTGCGCCCAAAATAGCCTTGGGGGCAGTGCAGCTGCGCCCCTGGCAGCGTGCTACGCGAAATTTTCCTCTATTATGTTGTTCTGGCGAATTTTCTAACCCTTTTCTCCTTCCAATCATCATAAATCAAGCTATACACATCCGATTGAGTCCGTTTTCGACTCTATGGATTCATAATTCATAGAACTACACATCTACATGATAATTATAACAATTCAAAAATATTAACAATTCCTTTTAAGGGTTCCAAGTCAGTGTTCATGCTAATTCTTCATGTTTTACATATATTTAGCGAATTCAATCACTACGAATTCGTTTTACATCCGTTTGGACTCGTTCAACTTGGGTTGTTTTTGTTTTTTTCGAGTACTATCATAATACATCATCAATTTCAGATTTCCATCAAGAATTTATCATCAATTTTCATTCTAAAATTAAACCAAAACACATAAACCCATAAGAACACAATTTTTCCATTAGAAACTTGTTTTTACAATACTTTGATTTCTGAAAAATCGTTTATAGTATATATGTAAGGGATTACAACATCTATCAATTCATTCATAAAAACTCATGAACACGTTATGTATATATAATCATGTATATACCAATTTTCATAGAAGTTCAATTAACATAGAACTAACAATGAAAAATATAAAACAAACTCTTTAAAATACAAGGGTTCAAATAATACCCTTGATGCTTAGTGAGGAAGAAGAGGGTGAGGTTTAGCAATGACTCTCTCAAGGCCTTCCTCCTTTCCTCTTCTTTTTCTCTCTTCTTCTTCTCTTTTCACTCCATCTTTCTCTGTGTTTTCTCTCTAACACAGACTAACCTTTTTCTTTGTTTTAGACTTAGGTTTAGAATAAGAATTAACGTAGTTTTTTTACAAAACGTAAACTGATATCATATATATTATATGTATAACTATATAATATATATTTAACTCCCAATTAAATCATCCTTTAATACCATAATTACATTTAATATATATAAGTTACAACATTTGGAATTTAAAAAGCCCTAAGGCTTGTTTGGCAAAATAAGTTATTTTAAAAATAGATTTTTAGTAGTTAAGGTCATGTTTGGGTAAAACAGTTTTAAAACAAAAGTAAGGGCCTTGTTTGGAAAAAATCATTTAAAAACTCTTTTTTTTTATTTTAATAAATCTTTTTAACACATACTTTAATGTTACTCTTTAATTAATTAAATCCTAACATTCTAATTTAATTAATTAAAAGTCTAACATCAATTAAGCACATAAAATTGTCACATAATTTCAATTAATTGCTAATTATAATTGCATGTAACACTCATCACATTACTCATCTAATTTAATTATCTCAATTCAATTAGAACTGTAACATACAATCATTATATCAATTAAATTAAATACTAAATATTCATTTAATTAATATACTACACTTAATTACATTACTCCATAATAATCACATAATTATTTATTTAACTCAATAAATAATTCAATTAAAATATTTATTTACTCCAATAAATATTAAATTAATATTTAAATTATCTTCACATAGATTCATATATTTCACCATATATGACACGTATTCACATACTTAAACTCAAAACATCAGATAATAAGAATTTTATTTATTAAATTCTCATTTATAAATTCTAAAAATCTGGGATGTCACATTCTTCCCTCCTTATAAGGATTTCGTCCTCGGAATCACCGAAACCCTACTTTACTCAGGTTTTCATCAAATTTCTTTAAAAACATTTATCGTTGAATAACTTCAACACATTACATTAATATAGGTTTTATATTTCCTACTACATTAAGTTCTTCAACAAATTCTAGGTTTTATTTCGTAACCCTAAATTAAACACAATTATGTTTCAAATATTATATATTCTCTAACTCGTTCATTACTACATACTCTACTCGTAGAATTCATATACTACATAATTCACCATCTATAATTATTTGGGTTATCACATTCACCCATTCTTCTAAGAATTTCTTCCTTGAAATTTTTATTAATCTTCATTCATTCAATCTATGAAAGAAGATTTTACGTTAATCTTATTCACTAACTTGTTGCGTTTAACAATTATTTCTTTCTAAGGAATATCCTTCTCGCTACCCTTAATGGCAGTACTTAGGGATGTTGTCATCTGTTACGATGGAACAATGAGGAATGTCTGTAGTAATTTAATTAACTTATTATTCGAGTATGGGACACAAACAAGAACTACACAACCCTGTTTTTTTGGCTGCCGAGGAACTTGTTGGAGTATTAGCTGCAACTGTTATGTTGAATCCTGCATACAAGGAAGTTATTGACTCTTATCCTAGTAATCATTACTCATGGGCGATGATGAAGGTACGTATTTGTGTTACATTATATATAATTTGAAGTTTTCATCTAATTGTGACAAGTTATATTTTAGCAAGTGCACACTTTCATCTTTCTCCCTTATGCTGCGTTTGGATTGAAGGAATAAAGGTAGGAATGGAATGACTCATTCCTATGGAATAAAAAAAATTATGTTTGGTTGCGATTGGAATGAATTGAACCATCCTTTTTTTGCTATTTTCGACTGAAATTTAACATTCTTGCCCAAGATTTCATGCCCAATGCCTTGTGAGTAATTTTTTTATCATTGAGTCATGAGGGTCTTGGGGGAGTGAGAGTGTGGAATAACTCATTCCAACTGCAATGGAATAAATCATTCTAATCTTTATTCCATTCTTTCAATCCAAACGCAGCATTTGTGGAGTTAGATTCAAGACTAATTATTTTAATTGATCGCAGATTCATATGATATATACTTTCATGATGATAGAGATTGTGAGAGAAAGTATTTTCCAAGAAAATGCTGATATTTGGTTACAAAATATTCAAAATATTAAGTAAGTCTTAATGATGCTGCAGTTGAGTTATTGATAGAGTATGTTCTCTCTTTTATTTATTTTAATTAAATCATTGTCATTCTTTTTTTTAATTACATCGTTGTCATTTGAGTTATTTTTTTTGTAATATATTATAAAATAATGCTACTTTCACATAATTTTGGGTCACATAATGCTCACATACACACACATGCATACTATGTGTATGTGAGCTTTATGTGACCCAAATTATGTGATAGCAGCATTATTTTATAAGTAATATTAACTAATTACGTAATATTAACTAATTAAGTAATATTAACTAATTACGTAATATTAACTAATTAAGTAATATTAACTAATTACGTAATATTAACTAATTAAGTAATATTAATACTAATTAATTTATTTTAATTAGTATTGGGAAACTAACTAAGTAATATTAACTAATTAAGTAATATTAATACTAATTAATTTATTTTAATTAGTATTGAGAAACTAACTAAATAATATTAACTAATTAATATTAACTAATAAGTAATATTAATACTAATTCAAACTAAATAGTTATAAATTTAGTAGTGAAAACTAAGTAAATGCTACTTAGTTGATTTTAGTAGTGAAATTTTTTTATTTTTATTTTCTTTACTTTAGTTTGTAATATTTTTTGTTATTTTATTATATTTATATGTTACTATATTTAATTTAATGTAGATTAATATTTAATTTATAAATTTTAGTAATTAATATTATATAATAATAAACTAACATAAGCCTCAATATCATATTATGAATATGCATGCACTCAAATTGCACAAATTAAAGCCAAAATGAAACTAAATATCACATATATATAAATCTAACTCATATTCAAACTAAAAACGCCAAATCAAACACATAGAATGACATAATATGCAATATATATAATTTCAAATCAATATATAAACTAATTAAAGAAAAGAAAGAGAGATTTTTGTGTTACCTCGATGGGGTTGCCGGCGGCATCGGACGGCGACGGCAGATGGCGGCCGGCGTACAGCGGGCAGCGGAGTCGGGCGGCCGGGCGGCGCCTTCTTCTTCTTCCTCTCCTCCCTCCCTCTTTCTCTCTTCTGTTCGCGTCTTCTGCAGAAGACCGAGCTGATCGTATTTAAAAAGAATAAGTGACCGCGTGCGGTCGTTGAATTTTAATTGACTGACGGTCGAGCTGCTGAGGAAGTCAAACAGTTCTGCGACCACTATCTGCGACCAACTGAGGTCTCTGGCGTGAATTTATTTCCCCCGCCAACTCAGGCCCCAAAATTTAAGGCGGTAAACTCAACTCGGCGACCGGTTAGCGACCGCACGGTGGTCGCTAGTTACAAATAGCGACTACTTTGGATAGCCGTCGCTAATTGCGGTCGCTAAGTTTGATATCAGCGACCGAATACGGCGGTCGCAGATAATATTAGTCGCTGATGAGCCTGTTTCTTGTAGTGGCCCCAATTAAATATATGACATAGAATTACTATCAAGTCTTATTTTATTTAATTATATGTATTCCGATCCTAAATGCACAAACTCCGATAATGCTAATTAGAAACAACTATCTAATTTCATTCTGCCTTGGCCAAGGACTACTGAGTTGTCATTTATCGAATCACATAGGACATTCACTTCTTTTACTAGAAGTAGTAGATCCTTTATTGATCATTCATTATCCTCGTGTATAATTAATTATACCCAATCATACCCTTTGATATACCCTCAGGGTCTTAAGGGACATGTCAAAATATAACTCATCATACATAAGATACTATGATGATCTCAATTCTAAGGATTACTTGTACTACAATCACTAAAGAATTTCTATTGATAGGCGAGTAAAACTCCATTAGGTATTCCTTAGCGAGCCACTTTCAGTTTACTTATTCTCCAATTAGCACCTACATACTTGCTTTAGTGTCTCCACACAAATGATCATGAGATCGATCATCCTCTTCCAAACAGCAAGCAACATATGTACCAATCTATCCGGATTCACTAATCCCTTATTTAGCAATCCATCGATTGGGAACTATTCTAGTTTTAAACTGTCTAAGAATTTAGATCTCATTAGCATGATCATCATCATGATTCTAAAAGCATTGTTTAAAACTATGGGTTTATCACATTTAAATATAACAGGATTATGTAGATAATATAAACGTCTTCAAAATGTTAATTAAATATTTTAATTTAACATAAAAATTAAAATGTTAGAATCATGGTTGCATATGTTTTAATTTAACATATAATTAATTAACATAATTATATGTATTTTTTAATTTTTTTAATTTTTTAATTTGAAATTTTGAATCAATGTTACGTTAAATTTCAAATTAAAATAAATAATTTTTATTTTTATTTTTTTAAATTAAATTTTTGAAATTAATATAAATTTATTTGAGCTTTAAAAATTATAAATAGGATAAATTGATAATAAGTAAGTATATGTTATTGCATCAAAAGGGTAAGTTCGTGATCTATTTTTTTTTTCCATTTGGACCATTGTGTTGATGGATAACACTTGCATGGAATAAATGCTCATTGACAACACTTTCATGGCACATGTCCTTGTCTTCTTCCATTATAAATAATTAATTGCTGCCCAAAATTGAGTTTGACTGTAAGACCCCAACTTTTATGCATAAAGATTTAATTTTTTTTATATATTATTTTTAAATAGTAAGGTGTTGATTTGATATAATGTTATAGTTATGGGTGATTTGTGCAAATTTTATAAAGTAGCAAGTTGTTATAAAATATTCGTTGTATCGAAAAATATTTGTACGACGACGCAATCATTGGTGGACTCCACAACGGAATAATTGTAGGATATAGAAAGCGACAAAAATAACTTTTCTATAAAAATAACGGCAAGACTTTTACCGTTAAACTGTTAAAATACCCGGTGATAAAAGTACAGTAATATGCGTTGTTGCACAGTAACACACGGTATTGCACAGTATCTCTGATTATTGATTCTTACGTAAGAAGTAACTCAGTATTTCATTCAATAATTGCCACAGTAGTTCCTGCATAGTATCTCATATTATTGATTCAATTATTGTTACGGTATCATCTGCACAATACTTTATACTATTAAATTAATAATTGACACGACACAGTTACTCAAATTATTATTAGCATTATTGACAATATCTAGAAAGTTCTGTCAAGGAAAGGAGTTAGGTTATTTAATTGCGCGCTAGTAAGGAGAAATCCTTATCGGAAAGCCCCCTCTTTCCTGAGAACGATCTGGTTGTCAATATTGTGAGTTATAATATTCATGATGAATTTTTGATAAAAATATTTCCATTGTGTTGGGAATATTAGTGGAAATCGACATTTATTTCGATAATAATTGATTTCTAGATATTAAATTGACCAAGCGGGTAATTAATCGGATAAATGAGCAATTAATTACTATTGGTTCACATGCAAGGAACTATTGGTTCACATGCAAGGAACTATTGGTTCACATGCAAGTACTATTAGGGGATGTTATGCAAGATTGATAATACTTGATGGACTAAATTAAAAATGGAGGTAAAGATGAAGGTACTAAAGTATAATTAACCTTGCAATTTGCCACATTTTCCTAGCCTATAAATACTCCTCCATCCATTCATTATTTCCTACCATTTTTGAATAGGAAAGTTATAATCACAAGCTATAGTGAGAGAAACTATAGAGAGAGAATAAGAGAGAAAGAAGAAGAGTATTTTGCTGCTACACTATTTCAGTATTCAATCTTCTACTAAGGTAAATGATGTTATTTTCTTTCAATACTTATAAGGGTTGACATTCTATTCTTTATTAAGCTGTGGGAATAACATGTCTACGCGGATTACCGCATGCATTGTGAATAACCCTTCGTATTCATTCTTTATTAATATATGGGAATAACCTGTCTACGCGGACTGTAATACCCGAGTAATTTCCTAATATTATTAAATAAATATATTAATGGAAATGAGAATTTATTTGAATATAAATGATTTTGTGTTATGAGAAGGATTAATTCAATTATATAAAATTGAATAATTATAATAATAATTGAGAAACTTATGGAGTTTGCGATAAACTCGTTGATAGCCTTGTGTGGCACAGTGACATAATATAAGAATGATTATATTAATTTAAGCGAACAATTAATCTATATTAATTGTTAATTGTAGAATATTAATTAATTGTTATCATAGAATATTAATAAATTATTGTGGAATATTAACTGTGATTGATTAATAATACGTGATTATTATTATTGCAAATAATATAATAATAATACGCAACGTGTTCATAAATATAATAATAATAAATCACTTGTTTATAAATATGCTGGGAATTATATTTATTAATGTGATAATTAATCCTATGATTATTAATTAAGTGTTATTAATAATCGATGAGTAATGGATTAATTAATATTATTGTTAATTAATCAATAAGATGAATAATTTATTTATTTGACATTATGAATAATAAACCAAATAAGTAAGTTATTAATAAAATGAGGTTGTATTAATTGTTACGTGCAAGCATGCGAATTAAATGTATAAGGTATGGTAGCTACCTATATGTTGTATGAAGTAGTGCAATATGGCTATACAATTATACATAAACTATATAGTAAGATATTGAATTGAGAAAGCTACATGATAATGCCAATGTGACAATATGTATGTAAGTATACATTAAAATGATATATCATGAATATATTGTAATCACTTGTTTGTTTAATACAATTTAATAATAAAGGAGACAGTATAGTGTGATAATATCTGAAAAAACTATACCAGTATGATAAAAATGTACATGAATTATATGTGTGCAAGTCACACTTACTACCTTATGTGAATTATGGTGTGACATCTCAATTAAAGACATATGTATAAAATATATATGTGTATATAGCCTATGTATTAACATTAGTTGTATACAAGTTGGGAATGCTGAGTTTCATATTGCCTTGTCCCATTATATGAGACCCATTCTCCTTCACGTGCATAGCATTATAAAGGCTAAAGCCTATAACCTTAAAACTTAGCAAAACTCTCCTAGCTTTATAGTTCATAATGAGCAAATGAGTGGGCATGATGATGAGTTTCAACTACTAATTAACTTCAATTTCTTAACCTCCATACAATTCAAATTCTTATTGGTTTGATTCATGGGAAGATAGAATTGTCTGGGTATTGGTTTTTGCTATAAATACAACCCATTTCCTTCACATTTCAAATTGCTGAGAATTGCTTGAGTTTGATAAATTGAGAGCATATATAATATAAGTCGAAAATTATAAGAAGTAAAGTAACAGCAAGTTCAATTATCTAGCAGAGGTATAACTCCATGATTCTAGTTCTTCATTTTATCTCTTTCAAAATTTATATTCTTGAAATTCTTAATTCTTAATTATGTTAAATTGGGTTGCAATTGAAGTATGAATTGCTTGGTTAGTGGTTATATAAACTTATATACATGCTTAGTATGCATTGTACCCTATTTTGAATCAATTTCATAAGAAATTTTTGCTTTTGGGTTTTGAAGTTGCCGTTTACAGGGACTGTCTGCCGCTGGCTGGGAGCCGGCGCAGCTGCGCCAGTATTGTACTGGGCAGCTGCGCAACTGTGCCAGCAGCCTGCTGCAGTTTCTTGCATCCTGTATAAATCTGCTAGGTGATAGTTTGTTTACATGGTTTAGAACAGCATGCTAGCTTGTGTAACATATATATATGAACATAATGAGGCAATGTAAGCATGTTTTAGTATATTAGCATACATGGTTAACGAAAAGCATATGGTTTTGAGATAAACTTAGCGTTTTATAAACAAATTTCGATGTTTGGAAACGAACTCGATATGTATACTTGCCATGTTTACGTTCTGACTTTTGATGCTTGTTAGTATGGCCTAGAAACACATGAAATGAATGTTGACTTGTGTATACATGTTTCATAGTATGATGTGAGCATGCCAAACCTCGATTAGTAAACATTTTGAACGAAAATGGAAGTTTTAAAAAACAAACTTTGACATGTGTGTGACACATTGAGGTACTGATTTTGCAAACATGTTTACATGACCTAGAATCACATGTAATACATGTTAACTTGCATATATAGGTTTCATAAGGAAGCATGGACATGATAGACCTTATTAGTAAACTATACTAACAAAGTATAAGCTTTGAACGTGAACTTTGGTATGTTATGACGAGAGTTAGAATCTGATAATTTTGAACATGTGATAGTACTTTTAGACTCACTCATGTATCATACATGTATATATACCATGATTAGGTGTCGTGAAATCAAATTTAGCATAAACGAAGCATGTTTTCAACTAATAACTGTGATAGTCACATGTATGGAATGCGAATACTCATAAGTATGCTTAATATAAATACCTTAAGTGTTTTAAAAGCAAGCATGATAGGCTTTGTAAATTTCATGACCTTGAATGACCGTAAGTGTCGACCTAGAATCTATATCACATATGTTTGGAATAAGGGAAGGTTATACGAATATAAAAAGACTCTTTAACATGTATATATACTATGTGATATATGTGAACCCGATTTTGACGGTTAACTTATGGGAATGCCATAACTTGCTAAAATGAAATATATTTAGTATTGATTGTGGTCTTATGTGATATTAATAATATGAGAGCATGTTTGCTAATTGTTGCAATCTTATATGATATGAGAATGTGTTTAAACTCTAAAGGAGGAACTTTAAGGATAGAAATTTTATTCTAAATAACTGTGTCGCTAGGTCAAGACTTAGATTATGTGTTAATCATATATACGAAATGAGATATAATGTTAAACTATATGACTAATGAATATCATATATACGTAACTATATTACGATAGGATTCGAAAAGTGTTGATTAAATTACGGGGATAAACTACGCTTCAAGCAAGTTTCCTAACTTACACTCTTTTACGGTGCAAGTATCCTAACCGACGCATTTACTTTATGCAAGTATTCTATCCTTGTATATTGCGAACTCGTTTCTTTACTTAATCGTTTGAATTGAATTAGCATACTTGAACTCTTATTTCATTAAAGCTATTATTCATGTTGAACTTGGTATTGTTCTTGAATATTGTTAAAGTGTCTATGTCATTTGATTCGGCTAGACTTATATTATTGAAAAGCGACCCAAACTAATTGATTGGTGCGGGATCTTGTATTTGACTGAGAAGAACAAAATATAACTGTTAGAGAACCGACGCACACACTTGAGTATGATTGATTGTTATGCATAACGTTGGTACTTTAGGCTGATCACCTGTTGTACCTATTTTTGTTGAATTTTCAATTTAATACTGTTAATTCTAGTGGAAGTTCATAGTTCTTAGTGACTGCTCAGTATTCAGTTATCCTGAAATCTTGAATTGATTTATTATTGAATTACATTGATATTATTCTGTCCTTAGCGACTGTTATTGAAAATTGTTGATATTCTTGTTATCCTTGAACTATCAAACCTTGCTATACCCTTTCGAGAATTGAGAATTATATTACTCACCCTTATTGTATATTACTTATTGGGCAATTTGTGCTCATTCTTTCTTTCCCTAAAAATATTTCAGTTAAGGCCGAGCAGTGCGAACCTTCGGGCACAGATAAGGGCAAGGGAAAGGCTACTGAGTAGCTTAAATTATGTAGGACTTATGATTGTAATAAAGAACTTATGATATTATGTACTAGTTAAGGTTATTTATGCTTAAGATATGTCTAAGCTATGTAATCACTGTTTAAGTTACGAGACCTTGGGACGTGAATAATTATATTATTTAAATGTAATTTATTCGATATTAGTTGTGTATTATTCCGCTGTGCGATGCGACATTTAGTCGTATTATTATTGTGATGTATTACCATGAGCACGTGACGAACCGAATTCGAGAGACTAAGTGGCGGTCCCGGATTTAGGGGCGTCACACGGACTACCGCATGCCTGGTGAATAACCCTTTGTATTCATTCTTTATTAAAGTTGTGAAAATAATCTGTCTACGTGGATTACAGCATGACGGGTGAAAATTCATTTGCAATTTCGTATATTATTTCATTTCATATTCCTAAATCTAAACTTACTATGGTAAGTATTGCTTCTATAATTCCTGAAATGATTAGAAGTTGCTTAAGATTTTCGCTTCATCTAATATTATTTCACTGGATTATTGGTTTAAACTTTCTTATTGAAATTTTAATATTTTCATGTCAGGATACTATTCATTCAGGTACTATTCATGAGATACTATTCACGATAAAATTAGTTTCTTTTTCTGTCCAAATTATCTTTGATTTATGAATCTTATTCTTGAAATTGGATCCATGTTTTGATCTTCATGTTGACAATTTGGACATTCTTGAACTCTGGATAAATTGAATTATAAATCTTTAATATCTATCCTTAATCTCACTGGATTCATTCTTTATATCATTGTCATAATCCTCAAACTTAAATTGTGGTAAAAGTTATCTTTGGCCCGTAGTGCAAAGATGAACTGTTGATTGATTAAAATATCTTTGGCCCGTAGTGCAAAGATGAACAGTTAATTGATGAATATCTTTGGCCCGTAGTGCAAGATGGATAGGTGTTTGGCATGATCATAACCACTGCTGATACAAACGAATATCTTTGGTCCATAGTGCATAGATAATTCGTTGATTGAAAATATTTATTGATTGGTGTTACAGGGATAAAATATTGATGATGGACTTTTAAATCATAGAAGATAGTACACATCATTCTCTACTAGACACTTCTAATTGATTGTTATTTTCGTTGTAGTTGTTGATCTAAAACTTGTTGTCTATTGTATTCTATCATATTTTCCCTATTGAGGACTGATGATAATTTGTTTTACATTATCTTAGTCATAATATTTTTTACTGGGCTAGTTGAGTTCACCCTTTTCCTTTTGGTTACATTGTTCTTCTCAGAAAATGAAAGTGTAGCTGGGACTAGTCGGGGAGTGGAGTAAAGATCCGAGATAGTTATAATAGAAGTCTTCACTATGTTGTAAAATAGTGTGATAATAATTGTAATGAGGACTTAATTTGAGCGTTGATAGTTTCGTATTATATACGACATATATTTGTATTAAAGCTCACAGTTGTGTGGCCGTATTTTGCACGACAGTTTAATAGTTGAAATATGAAGATTTGTATTTGAATTTTATACCATGTATTTGGCGACTCAGAATGGGTTGTGTGGACCTATTTTGGGAGCGTCACATTGACTGCATGTCGCTGGTGCTTCTAGCGGCAAGGATGATTTTAGTGGCATGAGGGCATTTTTGTATTTTACACTGCCACTAGAAGGGATGTATGTGCCGCTACACCTTGTAGCGGCAGGGGGAAAAGCGAAACTAATATGAGCCATTCAATATTCAGATCAAGAGCTAGGATTATGGTTGCTGGAATAGTATCCGTGACAACCGGTTGCCACGGATGAGGACCCATATATAGATAATGCTGATTTTAGAGATACAACATACAAAGCAAGTTAGCAAATTTATTTTTATAAGTCATTAGAGGTTCATTGTGTGCTTGAAAGTTTTGTAGTTACACGAACTGTAGTGTATATATTTGGTACTCGTTCTAACGTAGTCCAAATTATCGTTGAGATCATTGTTCATAGAACTCGTGATTCTAGCCGTTCGTTGTTGTGGGCATACACTTCAAAATGTAACTAGAAAATGTTAACTTTTTCCGATTCATATCCGCTACATGTATGCTATATATTCTTACATAAACTATAACTAGTTTTAACATTTAGTTTCTTAATTTTTTTGTGTATTAGTTCTTAAAGCATATATATATATATAGGGTTCCGTTCCACATCACACGTTAGCTAGGTCATTATTTCAGCTAACAGATCTTACACCATTAATTCAAAGATTCAATGGCCCAAAGAGAAATTAGCCGCAACTCTTACATGTGGCCAGAGAAATTTTTTTTACTGGCCACAGGTAAGAGGTGCGACCAGAAGAAATATCTAAAATACCCCCACCTTAGTTAGATGTAAATAGTTTAAATATATAAAATGTTTGTATAAATGATTTCTTAAAGTAATAAAAATTAACATTGTCAACATATAATGTATTTATTTTTATAAATAATTTTTTAAGAAATAAAATTAATAATGTATTTTTGTATAAATAATTTCAAATATCAATGTATGAATAATTCCAATTTGTATTACAATATGGAGTTTAAATTTTAAATACTCAAATTGTCACAATAATTGACAATGTTAAATTATATTACATAAGAAATTATTTATACAAATAAATACATTAAATATAGTTGACAATGTTAAATTTTATTATTTAAGAAATTATTCATACAAACAAATACATTGAATATATATAAGTAAAAATTTTAAATTTTATTTATACAAAAAATTCAATTTTAATTTTATTTCTTAAAAAATTATTTATAAAAATAAATATATTATATATAGTTGACAATGTTAATTTTTATTACTTTAAGAAATTATTTATACAAACATTTTATACATTGAAACTATTTAAATATAACTAAAGTGGGGGTATTTTAGATATTTCTCCTGGCCGCACCTCTTACATGTGGCCAATAAAAAAAAATTTCTCTGGCCGCAGATAAGAGATGCAGCTAATTTCTCTTTGGGCCATTAGATCTCTGAATTAGTGGTATAAGATTTGTTAGCTGAAATAATGACCTAGCAAATGTGTGCTGTGGAACGGGACCCATATATATATATATATATATATATATATATATATATATATATATATATATATATATATATATATATATATGATGTTAGTCTCCAAAATATAATAAGTTTTTTAGTCTTCAAGTTGTAGTTGTATTTCACATTTAGTCCTTACTCTATAGTGATTTTTTTCTTCTTCGTATCAAGTCCCCTTTAATTGTTCTATTTTTGTTAGGTTGGTCAAAGATTGTAGATGTTATAAAATTTAAGGATAAAATACAGAAAAAAATAGTTAGAGAACTAAAATGAGAAATAACTATAATTTAAAAACTAACGAAAGGTTATCTCATAATCAAACAATATGTTGAAGTTGATACGTTTTAAAGTTCAATTTTGAATTAACTTTCCTATATTCCTTTCACCCCCTCTCTTTTTCTCCATAAGTTCTAAATTTTTTTATGTTCTTTCCAAACTCACCGAGACAAAGAATACTCTCTCTGTTGTATATTATAAGTTTATTATTAATTTTTAAAAGTTAATTTATTTTTAAAAGTTAAAATTAAGATGATTTATTAAAAATTTTGAAAAAATAAATTTTATAATGAGTATTTTCGAGATAATTTAATATTTAATATTCAATAATGATTAAAATTAAAAAAATTCATATTAATTTTAAATTTAAAAATATTTTTAATTAACTTTGAAAAGTCAACAATAATTTTATATTTTAAAACTGAACGTAACATTGGAAACCATGAAAACTGGGCGTCACCTTTTAACCAAACTTGCAATTCTTATAAGCAGTAGGGGAAGCTTATCTTCAGTATTGTCCTGTGCGTACATCAGTCTATTTTTCAATTACTTGACGCCAAAGGAACCACATCACTGCAATTGACAAAGACCTTGTTTGTACTTTATACAATAATATATAAATTATATACCCAAATCTAAATTCAGAAGCCAACTTTTCTTTTTGCCACTTATTCATCTTGTAATATTTGGTAATGAAGACAAAAAGAACAGTTCTTACATGATAAGGCTAGCTTTCGCTTGTTATCCAATCATCCGGTATGTATATTATAATTGCCCTCAAACCCTTAATGAAATGGAGTAATTAAATGGTAAAATTATATCTTGTGATTATAATAATACAATGATCATGAAATTCTACCTAATTAGTTGTTTATGTTGATTTCATTCAGTAGATAGATTCCTTCAATTGCAACTATGGCGGCCACCACTAAGGTCTTCATAGTGTAAGTACACCAAATTCTCTCCCCTCCCCATAATGAATCTGATTTGAATTTCCTCATTTATTTGAGTTTAAGGTATGTTTGGCAATTCAATTTCAAACTTTAGAATCGGAGTTGAACGCAAATGTTTAACTAAATTTGAATTCCACGAAATTGAAAACTGTGCTTTCAATTCCAATTCCCACGCTTAGTATTGAGTTGCCAAATGAACTTTTCCAGTTTCTGAAACTTGTTACTTCTGATGCTGATCTTGTTGTAGCTATTATTCTCATTTGTTTAAATCTACAGTTATGTTTGGCAGTTCAATTCTAAATTAAGTTAACGCCAAATATTAACCCAAGTTTTATTCCATGCCTCCATGGAGTTGCAAATGTGTTTCTATTTCCAATTCCCAAGCTTAGTGTTGAGTCGCCAAACATTGTGTAAACCTTTCCAATTTATGAAACTAGTATCATTCTTGTTGTAGCTATTACTCCTTGCACGGACATGTGGAGAATATGGCACGAGAAGTACAGCGAGGAGCGAATACAGTTCAAGGCGTTGAAGCAACTCTGTGGCAGGTGGTACTTCTTGTCTTTTTTAGTGAAGTCATATCCGGAAGTAGTTGCTTATTGGTGTCAATGTTTGTAGGCTTATAAAAGATAATTGGCCTATTGACATGTCCCCTCAAGTTTAAGATCGGACGAAAATCAATTTGATACTCAAAGTTTATAAATATTCAATCAATATCTCGAAATATTTTAAAACAACAAAAATGTTTCTTTTTGGCCAGACCGATCAATTTTTCGCCGGAATACGGTTTGACTACCTTTTTTGTACTTTAACCTTTTCAATACATTTGACTTGTATTTAATAAATATTTTTTCAAATAATGTTTGTTCATTTCCATCAACATTGAAATTAAAAAAATAAAATCTTAACATTATTTATAAAATCAATGACAATAAATAATAAATAATAAATTAAATATAAATATAATTTCTCTTTTGAGTGACACATTACATCTACAAATAAAATATTTTCATGAATCTATAAAAACAAAATAAATAAATAAATTATAAAAAAGAAATATTAAAATCATAAAGTCTCTTTAAAGAAGAAACTAAATAAAAACAAATTAAATAAATAAAACATCAATGATAAGAAGACGATTAAAAACAAAATCATAACTTACTTATAAAAAAAATAATTACAAAATAACAACAAAATTATTTATATAATTACAAAAACATCAATGATAAGAAGACAAAATTAAAAATATCAATACATTACGTAACATTATTTGAGAATTACAGAATAATGATGAGATATTTATCCAACCAAAGTTTTGTATTTGAGATATTTACATTATAATTATCTTTCTTTTTTTATAATTTATTTATTTATTTTGTATTTATAGATTTCATGAAAATATTTTATTTGTAGTTCTAATGTGTCACTCAAAAGGAAAATTATATTTATATTTAATTTATTATTTATTGTCATTGATTTTATAAATAATGTTAAGATTTTATTTTTTTAATTTAAATATTGGGGGAAATGAAAAATATTATTTAAAAAAATACTTATTAAATACAAGTCAAATGTATTAAGATTTAGGAAGGACAAAATATAAAAAAAGTAGTCAAATCGTATTCCGACGAAAAATTAGTCGGTCCGATAAAAAAAACACTTTTGTTATTTTAAAATCTTTAGAAATATTGATTGAATATTTTAAAATTTTAAATATTAAATTAATTTTCGTTCAAATTTGGGGGACAATTTTATCAATAGCCCAAGATAATTTAATCTTGATGGGATGGATGGATTAGGTACCTGAGACACTTCCTGATCGCATTCTTGATAAGATGAAGGCTCCTCCTAAAGCAAATGATGTGGCAGAAATCAAGCCGGAGCAACTTTTGGAGGCGGATGGATTTATCTTTGGGTTTCCTTCTCGATTCGGGGTGATGGCTGCTCAATCCAAGGCCTTCTTTGATTCAACTCATGAGATATGGGCATCCCAGTCACTTGCTGGTAAACCTGCTGGAATCTTCTGGAGTACTGGTTTCCATGGCGGTGGCCAGGAGCTTACTGCGTGAGTTCATATTTTCCTCTGCCTCGTGCTTTATAGCCTGTTTGGGAGTTCTGTTTTTAGGGGAAGGGAAGGGACGGAAAGAGAAAGTAGTTCACTGCTATTATAGAATTTTTTTTAATAGAAATATTGAAATGTGTGGAGATCTTATAGTCCTGTTATCTATCCGAGTCGTTGATGGATCATGTTGCGATTTGATCAGCTGTTCTGTTTATCTGTGTCTGTGAGTTTTGTTTCGGTGGAAAGGGATGGGAAGGAAAAGTTATTCCTTCCAATTTTTTTGTTGGAAAGAACTTTCGCTTCGGGTCCTTCCCTTTCCCCAAAAATAAAACTCAAGAACAGGGGTTAGAGTAATGATATTTTTCTTGATTCACATTGACCTCGACCCTCATATTAGCATCGAAATGCTAGAATTAAGGTTTTGTCCATAGAGTCAGTCTCTTGAAGTGAGCAACAAGAATGTTGGCATACCGGATATGATCTAATTAAAGACAGGAACATAGTTAAATTCTTAGTCTAAGTGTGATGAGTTCATAAAATAAAAACCATCTTAAACATGATAAAATTGTCAAAAAGGTTAATAAATTCGTTTCAACAAGTGTACATTTGAGATTTTATAGTACCTACTTACCTCTGTTCTGGGAGCCTGCCTGCAGATTATTGTGGTTTCTTTGGCATTGGCACTCGTATGCAAAATTTAGATTCTGAAGGACAATTTTAGTGGATATGCACGGATTAAACTACTACGTTTAGTTGAATTGTGAACTGGATCTTGTCAACAGTTTGTTTTTACAATTTTTTTTCAAATTTAGTGCCCATGTGATGGAAGTTCCAATACTTAATCTATGTTTGGCAACTCAATTTGTAATTGAGTGCCAAATTTTAATTAAATTTCAATTCTATTGAATTGCAAATGTGCTTGTATTTCCAATTCAAGGCTTCATATTGAACTACCATTAGGATTGTGAATTGGTTTCTAGTGGAACTACCCCATAAACTAAAGTATTTTGTTTTCATTCTTGTTTCCTTTTGCAAGGGAGAACTTTTATAGGACTGAATTTTCTTTCTTAATAATAAAATATTATTTTGCACTTTACGTCTTATGTGTAGGTTAACAGCGATTACACAGTTAGCACATCATGGCATGATATTTGTTCCTCTAGGATACACCTTTGGCAGTGGAATGTTTGAGATGAATCAGGTGAAAGGCGGATCTCCATATGGTGCTGGAACTTATGCGACAGATGGATCTCGCCAGCCGACTGAGCTAGAACTCGAACAAGCCTTTCATCAAGGTAAATATATTGCTGAAATTACAAAGAAGCTAAAAATTTGATCCCAGCATAACAATTTAAAATGCTGTAATACAAAGTATATATTACTGTAAATATAAAATGGCGAACCCTTTGATGCTTGATGACTTTTGTATGGAACACTCCTAATTGTTCCTGATTTGAAATTCATCAATTTTGTTATAGCATCCTTTGTATCTTATCGTCTGTCTTTTATTTAATCAGATGCACGAGTGAGAAGCGAGAGTGAGAGAATGAGACCCTTAAAATTTGAATAGACAACAAAACTTAGTTCTTACTATCAACTCAGAATTTCAAACAACATATAATTCAATTCAAAATGCTACAAAATGTCTCCAAATTTTCGCCTAAAGGTTATGCTCTCTATTGCCATCATTGTAAGGAAAAGCTCCCATGAAATGCTCTATCTCACTAAGCTGGACTGAATTCATATCTCCTCAACATATCTGATGAGCTACATATGTGGACATTGATTTCAATTGTTAATACTACAAATTTTATCCTTTACACAATTCTGCCACAACATCTCTTATGTCCATTTTTCACCTGGAGATTCCATTGAGCAGGATACTCCGATTCTCAAAACTGCAGTTAAGCACCCTTCAACATTGTTATAATCAACATCGTCACCTCCAACTTCTGATAACAGGAAATGGTCAACAATTTCCGTCAATCTTTCGAATAAAGCCTTCTTAACAGATAGATGTCGGTTCAAATCATCTGTGAATGCGTCACCTGTAGGTCTCTTTCCGTTGAACAACTTAAGCAAGAGAATACCAAAACTATATACATCTCCCTGCACGGAGGCCTGACCCCCAAGGCCATACTCTACTCCAAAGATTGATTCCAAGTAAAGTTAACTGTCACAAGATATTTATAGCTGTAATAATAAACTGAGAATAATAGAAAATTATGTTAGACATAAGTTGAACTATTACTTGTAAATTAGTTTTCAGAAGAACAATTTCTATATGAATTTCTTTCTTTTAGCGGAAAGTAAAGACAAGAAAATTGAAATACCTGGAGCAACATAGCCAACAGTTCCTCCTAGGCACGTACTATTGCTTTGTTGTGGCAAAGAATTCTCTACAATTTTTGATAGAATTTTTGCAAACCCAAAATCTCCCACATGTGCAGTCATGTCATCATGAAGCAACATATTATTTGGCTTTTAATCACTATGGATGATTGATGTTTCAGTGGTGGTGTAGATATTCCAGTAATGAAGATATCAATGACAATACTTTGTCGCCGCATGACCTAAATTTTCTTGATCGAGTTTCTTATTGCAATTCCTGTGCAGAAAATTCTCTAAACTTCAATTAGGCATGTACTCATAGACAATGACCTTGAAATCAGCTCCCTTCAACTCAATGCTTGAGCAAGTAGCAATGACCCTAATGAGATTTCTATGCCTAACGTTTCTCAAGGCATTGCATTCAGCCTCCAAACTCTTCACAGCTCCTTTCTGTTGAAGATTGAGCACTTTTACAGCCACAATCATCTCGTCGCTAACCAAAGTCCGTTTGTAAACTGAACCATAACTTCCTTCACCAATTAGATTGGTTGATGAAAATTCATTGGTTGCTTTTGAAAGCTATAAATAAGAAATCTTTGGAAACTGTTCAACTGTAGGCACCGTGATAGGAGTCTTCTTATTTCTAGTTTTTCTCAGCTGCCACAAACCGTGATAGGAGTCTTCTTATCTCTAGTTTTTCTCAGCTGCCACAAACTAAAAAAGAGACGTGCTAATAAAATGATACATGAAATGGATACTGGCAGTGCTACTCCCCGCTCGAAGTATTAGATCCTCTACCTTTGTTTGGAACTCTATTTTGACATGCTGGTAGTCCAAAACTAGGAGTGCCCCTACAGAGTTTCGAATTCCCAATAATTGAAATGCACTTGTATTCCTGAAGACCCCATCATGCAGTACCTCTCCTTCAAGGTTATTGAAAGAGAAATTCAGATTTTCTAGATAGGTTAAATTTTGCAAGTATGCTGGCAATTTCCCTGAAATTTTATTACTTGATAAATTAAGGACCTTGAGGCTAGTTAACCTACGAAGAGATGAAGGAATGCTTCCTTCAAACAAGTTATTCCCCATAAGCAGGCTATCCATCATCAAACAATTGGATATTGAACTTGGAAGTTTTCCCAACAATTTATTCTGGGAAACATTCAAATTCACAAGCTTGCTCATATTTCCTACCTCAGTTGGCAAGCTCCCCACTAAATTTTTTTGAGACAAGTTGAAAGATAGAGGCATAGAAGAAAGACTTGCAACTTCATTGGGTATAGTAACAGTAAGGTTGTTCCTGGACAGGACCAACAACTCTAGTTGTTTACAATCAGAGGCGGAAGGAGGGGGGAGGGGGGAGGGGGGGGCATATGTCCCCCCAAGGCTGGTGGGGAGGGGGAGGGGGAGGGGGGGGGGTATATATCATATATGCAGACCGGAGGGAGGTATATATCATATATTAATAATAGTCTGTGCAGCAGTAATGAGATGACCAAGTGGGTTTTAACTTTTAAAGAGATTTTTTTTAACTTACTAAGTTTTAAAAAAGAAAATTACCCTTTTAACTCAGCAGGCCAACACCTCCTTTAAACCCCTTTTTCTTTTAGCAGTGACCAGTGAGTCTTATTTCCTTTTAGCAAGCATGTCTCGTTTTCTTTTTTTCTTCCGCCTCTGAAGTGAACCGAGCACCTCTTTATTCTCTCCTTCCGCCTCTGTCAGCAGGCAACGCCGATCGCCCCTCCTTCGCCAATCGCCGCTGCAAGCTTGCAAATCGTGGCTCCTCCGCTCCGGTAACGGTAAGTTTTAGTAGTTGTCAATTTAATTGAATATTTGATTTAGGGTTTTAAAAAATTAGGGATTTATGGGTTATTGTTGTTATTAGTTAAAATTGATACAAATAAGGAATTTTGTGCTTAATGTTGTCATTAAATTAGAGATTTAGAGTTTGTTATTCCATGAATTAGAGATTATGTATTATTATTCTTGAATTGATATTGTCAATAAATAATTTTTTTTATTGATGTATTTTGCCCCCCCTCAAATATTGTCCTGGTTCCGCCACTGTTTATAATTCCCCAAACTAGAAGGAATGTTTCCATCTAAATAATTATCCTCTAAAGACAATTGTAGCAACTGTTGATATTTCCAAGTGAAGCTGGAATTGCACCTGAAATTTGGTTCTTAGAGAGTTCAAGTTCCTTCAATCTCGTAAGTTTGACGATTCCATGAGGAATTTTGCCAGTGATCGAGTTTCCATAAATTTCTAACATTGTCAAACCAACCAGCTCCCCAATTTCTTCAGGGATGGTTCCTGATATCTGGTCTTCGTTTGCCAAAAATATTTGAAGGGTGGATGATAAATTGGAGATTAAAGCGGCCAATTCACCTGTAAACTAGTTAGAAACCTATATGGCTATATCCAGCATCCGGAGGTAGCTGTAGTTAGTTAGAGAAGTCAGGAAACTAAATCCCTGAGGCTCATTAGTTTCCCATTGATTAACAGCGATATTGTCAGATTTCTTAAGCCTCCAAGATTTTGAGGCACTGTTCCTGTGAAGCTATTAGCAGCAAAACCAAGGACTTCAAGTCCCGAGGCATTGGACAATGAAATCGGTATTGGTCCAGTGAATGATTCAATGTCACAAACAATGCCCGGTAAGATTTGGAAGCATGCAACCAATATCTTGTGTGATTCTTCCGTGCAATTGGTTTTTTGCTACATCAATTTCATAAAGCGAAGACAAGTTGTAGATTGAGGGAGGGATTGTACCGGATAGGTTATTCACACTGCGTTGCAGAACTTGCAATTTTGACAGTCTCCCAAGCTCAATTGGGATCTTCCCTTCACATTCATTTTGAAATAGACAGATATATAGGCCGAGATAAGTGCCCAATTTCTTGAGCAATTTCACCTTGTTTTGTAATCGGGCCCACAAAATACACTAAGAATAAATATATGCACGCTACTGTATGAGATATAAAATAATAACACAAGAATTTTTATGTGGAAACCCAATTGGAAAAAAACCACGGGGAGAGATCTCTGAAATCCACTATAAAAATAATATGAAAAATATAAACTCTCAACTGAGAAATAAACACACTGTTTATTTTCTATACACTCTCACTTCTCTAATTGCTATAACTGAGCACTCTCTATTTCGGATGCTTTGCTTTCTGCTTTCTAGCTTCCGATGGATTAACTTGTGAGGATGGGTGGGATTTTATAGTGCATGTGAGGAGACACACTCGCTTAGGTAATAAACAGGTGAATCCCATAGGAGATTTCATGGAACAAATTTAGAAGATTTGCTTTGACTGTGAAATCTCCTTATTACAAAATTGATGTGTATGAATTTATTAGGGTTCCCACTGACAAACTAAAAATGTGAGCCAATATTCAACAATCTCCACCTTGGCTCATATTCTCCAAATATAACGTATTGTGAACTTCTTCGTGTATGTGAATGTATCCCTCTCCCTGGATGCTCCACCACGAACTCAGTTTTCGACGAAGTGAATTAAGTCCAAGCAATGCTTGAACTTTTTTGTTGTAACCGACTTTGTGAGCATATCTGCGGCATTCTCCTTTGTGTGAACTTTGCGAACTGCAATGCCACCACTGTTCAGCCACTCACGAATCTTGTGATACCGGACATCTATATGTTTGGTCCTGGCATGGAACACCTAGTTATTTGTTAAATTAATAACACTTTGACTATCACATTAAATCTAGATACTGCCCTGTTTGAAACTTAGTTCTTCAACTAGTCCCTTAAGCCATAAAACTTCTTTGCCTGCCTCTGTCAACGCCATATACTCAGTCTCTGTTGTTGATAATGCTACCGTAGACTGCAATACTGACCTTCAACATATACATCCTCAACAAAAGGTATATACAAACTCTGTCGTAGATCTCCTTGCATTTAGGTCTCCAACATAATCCAAATTAACAAACCCTGTAACCTCACTTCTTGCGGTATCACGATCAAACATAAGACCGTAATTGGTTGTACCTGCTAGATAACGAAAAATTCATTTGACAACATTCCAATGTTCTTTTCCTGAATTTTCCATATACCTGCTAACCACACTGACTTTATGTGAGATATCTGGCCTTGTACATACCATGACATACATGAGACAACCCACCACATTTGCATACGGTACTTTGGACATATACTCCACCTCATCCTCTGTGTGTGGGCTCAACTGCGAAGACAATTTAAAATGTGCTGCCAACAGAGTGCTAACTTATTTAGCATTGTTCATGTTAAACCTCTTCAAGACCTTTTGTACATATCCTTTCTGAGTTAGCCACAACTTTTCTGCCTGACGATCCCTATGAATTTTCATACCTAGGATTTTCTTGGCTAACCCAAGATCCTTCATGTTAAATTCACTGTTCAACAAATTCTTCAGCTGAAGAATATCTGACTTCTTCTTTGCTGCTATCAACATGTCATCGACATATAACGTCAGCAATACTAGAGAACCATCATCAAGGGATCTGAAATACACATGGATCATACTCCGAACAAGAGTAACCATGAGCCACCATGAAGTTGTCAAACTTCATGTATCACTGTCTCGAGGACTGCTTCAAACCATATAGAGACTTCTTCAAACTGCAAACTAAGCGGCCCTTTTTTCCTGGTACAATAAACCCCTCAGGTTGCTTCATGTAGATCTTTTCTTCTAAATCACCATGGAGAAAAGCTGTTTTTACATCAAGTTGCTCTAACTCCATATCTTGTGATGCTACAATAGATAAGATCAACCGAATCGACGTGTGTTTCACAACTGGTGAGAAGATCTCATTGTAGTCGATTCCCTCTCTGAGAGAATTCCTTTGCCACTAACCTGACCTTGAATCTTTTACCTTCTTTATTAGACTAAGCTTCCTTTTTCCTAAACACCCACTTGCATCCTATAGCCTTCGATCTTTTTGGAAGTTGAACTAACTCCCAAGTTTGGTTCTTCTGTAAAAACTTCATTTCTTCTGCCATCGCTATTGCCCATTTATCATTATCCTTGGACTGAATAGCATCTTGATGGCTAGTTAGATCTCCACTACCAGCAATCAAGGCAAAGGCAACCATGTCATCAAACCCATATCTCTGCACTGGTTTCCGAACTCGCCTTTTCTGATCTCTAACAAGATTATAGGACCTCTCTTGGGAATTTGAAGGATGATCATCTTCAATCTCTTAAGGAAGCTCCACCTCAACTGGGTGTTTCTGCAACTCACTTGCTACAGATTCTTCATTCTTGGACTTTTTCAACATGTGTTTTTCATTAAACACATCTCTGCTGACGACCTTCTTCTTGGATACTGGATTCCGTAACCTGTATCCCTTGATTCCATCTTCATAACCAAGGAAAGTACAGTCCTTTGACCTTGGATCAAGCTTGGACTGTCGCTCCTCGACTGACAGTTGAACATAAGCTGGACAACCAAAGATTTTTAGCACAAAAAAATCAACTAGTTTACCACTCCATACCTGATCGGGGATTTTGTAATCAATTCCAGCTGAAGGAGATCGATTTATTAGATAACACGCTGTGTTAATTGCCTCAGCCCAAAAACTCTTAAGCAATCCTGCATTCAACCTCATACATTTGGCACGTTCCAATAGAGTTCTGTTCATCCTCTAGGCAACCTCATTTTGCTCTGGAGTTCTTTTAACTGAGAAATGCTTAGTGATACCTTCATCTTGACAGGACTGTAGGAATGACCTGTCCTTATATTCTGTGCCATTATCTGATCTAAAATACTTCAGCTTCTTTCTGATTTGGTTTTTTACTTTAGCTTTTCACTTCTTAAAGTTTCTGAAAACCTCAGATTTCTGCTTCATAAAATACACCCATACCTTTTTGGAGTAGTCATCTATGAAGCTGACAAAATAATGGGCTCCACCCATTGACGTGTGCTTGATCGGGCCCCACACATCTGAATGTACATAATTAAGTACATTCTTACTGGTGTGTGCTCCTGCTTTGAAGCTGACCTTACGTTGTTTGCCGTACACGCAAAACTTGCAAAATTTCAAACTGCACGTTTTGACACCTTTCAGTAACTGCTTTTTGTGAAGTTCTTTCATTCCACCTTCACTCAAATGTCCAAGTCGCATGTGCCATAATTCTGTGCTATCACTGTTGGAATTATCCTGCACAGAAATTGCTGCTCCACCAGCAACTGTGTCTCCTATCAACTTGTAAAGGGTGCCCATTTTCTTTCCTTTTATAATTACCATCGAACCCTTGGTAATTTTTATGATGCCATCTCTGACTGAGATACTGCAGCCTATAGAGTCGAGTACTCCAACCGATAGCAAACTCTTTTTCAATTTTGGAATATACCTTACATCACTCAATGTTCTGACAACCCCGTCAAACATTTTAACTTTGATAGTGCCTATCCTAGTAACTTTGCAGACTGCTTTGTTACCCAATAAAACTGTACCACCATTGCAGGATGTAAAAGTATCAAACCAATCCCTGTGAGGGGACATGAAAAGAACAATCGGAATTCATGTACCAATCTATAAGGCTGCTACTGTCTCTAACAGATAAGAGATCACCTTGTGAAGTTTCATTTTTTGTCACTATGTACAGCTCTCCGTCGCTGCACACATCTGCTTGCTTAGCAACATTAGCAGAATTCGCAATTTGCTTATCTTTCTTCTTGTTATCCTTCTTCAATAATGGACACCGATTTTTGTAGTGGCCCTTCTCGTGGCAATGATAACACTCAACCTGAGATTTATCCTTCTTGTCTGGTCTCGACTAAGACCTTTCTCGTTCCTTGCCGGAATACTTCTTCCGATTAGGACCCCTGCCATGCCAATCTGAAAATGCAAGAAGACTGTCTCATTGATCTTTAGAAGTAGTGCCCCTGAACTTATTCTGGTCCAGGACTGCTGACATTACATCGTCAACTACAAGCTTTTTCTTCCCTATAAGGAGTGTAGTCTGGAGAGTTGAGTATGAATCTAGTAGAGAGACAAGAAGTAATAAGACTTTATCTTTTTCGTCCAACTTCATTTCAATACTGGTTAGTTGGATCATCAATCTATTAAACTCATTAATATGATTGGTCAAATCTGACCCTTCTGTCATCCGAAGTCGATACAATTCATTCTTCAAATATAACCGGTTTGATAGAGACTTTGACTTGTAAACATTCTCAAGTTTCTCCCACAAGTCCTTCGAAGAGGTTTCTGTCAAAACCTAATATTTGATCTGTGGCGCCAAACTCAATCTGATTGTTGCCACGACCTTTGCTTCAAGTTTCGTCCATTTTTTAACTGTCATAGTCGCTGGTTTCTTCCCTTCTAGTGCATTTGTCAATCCTTGTTGAGCCAATACATCTTTGACTGTACACTGCCAAATACTAAAATTTGACTTACCGTCAAATTGTTCAACTTCATACCTCGCACTTGTGCTTGTCATCTTCGTATTTGTGACCTGCCTAATTTCTTTTTAAATGGATCGTCGGTGTGAACCAAGAGCTTTGATACCAATTGTTGAGTAATCGGGCCCACAAAATACACTAAGAATAAATATATGCACACTACTGTATGAGATATAAAATAATAACACAAGAAATTTTACGTGGAAACCCAACTGAAAAAAAATCACGGGGAGAGATCTCTGAAATCCACTATGAAAATAATATGAAAAATATAAATTCTCAACTGAGAAATAAACACTGTTTATTTTCTCTGCACCCTCACTTCTCTAATTGTTCTAACTGAGCACTCTATCTCGGATGCTTTGCTTTCTGCTTTTTGGCTTCCGATGGATTAATTTGTGAGGATGAGTTGGATTTTATAGTGCATGTGAGGAGACACACTCCCTTAGATAATAAATAGGTGAATCCCATAAGAGATTTCATAGAACAAATTTATAAGATTTACTTTGACTGTGAAATCTCCTTATTCCAAGATTGATGAGAAGATTTGCTTTGACCGTGAAATCTCTTTCTTCCAAGATTGATATGTATACATTTATTAGGGTTCCCACGGGCAAACTAAAAATGTGAGCCAATATTCAACACATCTCGAAAACTGTTGGCCATCAGATTACTTTCTCTTAGGAAGCTAAGATTGCCTATGTGGTGAGGCAGCTGACCGACTAAATTTGCATGAGTTAATTTCAAGATTGTGACTTTTCGGGGATGCCTTTTACTGCATGAAACTCCAGGCCAGCTACATACAGTAGTGGATTAAGTCATTCCATGAGCTCATGATTTTCATTGGATCTTTGGTTATGTTATTTTTGAACGCAAGCTCCACTAATCTGTCCATTTCATTCGCATTTGCTACAGAGTTACTTGGAGGACATAATAATAGTAATATGCACCACCAAAGAATTTGAGAAAGGATTGCAAGTAAATTGAACCTCGGTTCTCCCATAGTAATAATGATAATAATAATTTCCAATACTATATAAAGAGGAAATTGTGGTGTATAAACTATGGAGAACTCAAGGTGCGACACCTATGATGCAATTGGATTGAAAAATAGAATACATAAAATAATAAAATGATTTTAGGTCTCTGCCTGTAACGCCCGAGAAAATCGGATTATTATGTGAATATAATTTTATTTGATTATTTGAATTAAATAAAATTATATATTTATTTTAGTGAGTAAGTTGTTTAAAGGTCGTTCTATGACCTAAAATGTGAATGTGATTAGGATTCTGGTTGTGTGCTAGAATTAAATGATTTGAATTTCTAAGACAAAAATAAAATTTTTTCGAGAAATTTTTGAAAAATCACTATTCATCCGTTTCTGCTAGGAAATTATTTTTAAATTTTCGAGAAACGTGTAATGATAGAATTCTAGGACGAGATGAAATATTCAATAATATTTTAGTTATGGCAAACGAATTTTTCGGCTGAGGACTTAAAACCTTAAGGGTTAGGAAAAGTGAAATCGAAGAAGAAAAACTTAAGTGTAATAATAATGGTTATTATGTGTGAGAAATACGAGTATAATATTAGTTATTATACGAGTATAATACGAAGATTAATACGACGTATAATACGAATATCATACGTAATATATACGAAGAGAATACGAGAATTGTTCGATAAGAATACGATAAGTCTTAATGGACTTTAACTATTGGACTTAGACAATTGTCAAGCTTGTGATAACCCGAATTTTCAGAAATTATTAAAATAAGAATTTAGTAAATAAAATTCTTAAGGCATGTGTTGGGTTCAAATAAGAATATATATGCGTTATGTATTTTGAAGTATGTGGTTTGGTAAGAAGAAATTTTATATATATGAGATTTTATAGTTGATTAACTATTAAAGTAGAGTTTGAACTTGAAGTTTGATATCTAATTTATTGAAGAAGGTAGTGATTGATGTTGTAAAATCAAAGAGGAGATTGATTTTGGTTAACTGGTATAACAAGTTAGCATGTTCTAAGGATGTGTGAGTTAATTTTTTGTTACTGCTGAAGCAGAACATGTCTGCATCTGAACTTGAGGTGGCACGAACGCGCCACTTCCAAGTCTAAGACCAACGCGGCCGTGCAGGTCTGCAGATGATTGTGGAAGATTTTGTATATTCAGAACTTGAGGGTATATATATTAGTGGCTAATAGACTTGGCAAAAGAGGCCCGGTCCGACCGCAAAAACATGGGCTATGGGCTTTATTATTACAGCCCACGTAAAACTGGGCCATTTTGGCCCGACCCGTTTTTGACCCGGCCCGACCCGTGAGTTATTTTTTAAAAAAATAAAACAATGCTGCTTGTGAGGGTTGAACACAAGACCTCCAAGTTATTAAATAAGAGTTCAAACTAACTGAGCTACAACAACTATTTGTTTTAAATGTAATTTTTAAAATATTTTTTCTTCATTTCCGTTCAGGCTTCAGCATAACTTATACCAAATTATAATTGTATAGTATATAAAAAAAATTATTAATCACAAAATTTATTTCATTCCAAATTTTAATTTAATTTTTGTATCTAGAGTTTAAGCAAGATATATATATATATATATATATTGTATTATGCTTCATTGTATTATGCTTCATTGGCAAAAATTACTTATTTCATTTCAAATATAGGATCACTTATTTTTGTATATGTAACAACTAACAGGCCAACTAATCTTATGTTTTGGGATATTTTACAAAACAAATGATTTTATATTTTGAAATGAAAATAACACAATTTATTAAAGTTAAATGTTCATTTGTATTATTGAGATTGATTATGCATTTATGTATTTATATATGTATAAAAATATATATTCCTTTTGAGTCAAATTGACAAAGTGTGTAGCATAACTTTGCAAAAAAGAAAAGAAAAGGAAAAAGCCCGCGGCCCGGCCCAATCCAGGCCACGATCTTCACAATTTTAGCCCAAGAAAACTTAGGCCATTTTGGCCCGGCTCAAATTTGGCCCGACCCACTTTTAACCAGGCCCGTTTGGGCCGGCCGGACCCGTTTGCCATGTCTAGTGACTAATTTGTTGTAATATGGGTCATAATCGGTGCTCAAACTGTCCATGAATGGATTGAGATAGCAAAACATGAATTAGTTATGGAAATCAACTAAACAAGAATAAATAATGGTTAATTTAAATTAAGTTAAAAGTTATATTATGAAATAATATAATTTGAATATTAAAACCTTAATTGATAGTTGTGATATAGTAAAGGGATTAATTCACTTAAGTATGGTGAATTAATATGTGTTTTGGATAAGGAAAATGAAATGAGTATATAATTAAATTTAGTATTGTTTATATATATTACTTAGCATGGTAATATATGAAAGAGTCTAATGTCCAGAATGATGTTAATGAAATATATATGTTGTTGAGGAGAGAAGAAAATCAATATATCTTTAGATAAATATTGGTTAGAGATTTATAAATTAAATTGATATATGGCTAAATGTGAAGATTGAATAAATTGTTTTGGGACAATTTATAGAAAGGAAAGAGAAATAATTATTATATATTTTAAATAAATGATATTAAAATAAATTTTAGCATTGAGTTATTGTAATAAAGGGAGAATTTTATTTTAAATAATGATATTACCTTATATGTATGGCTTTGTATAAGGTAATATGTATGATTAAGTAATGCGTTAATTTATTAAAATATATTTGCTATATGTAAATAAATTGATATAAACAATTTATAATAAGAGAAAATAAACTTATTATCTATTTTCTATACGTGATATGTATACATGTGCCTTACATGTAATTATTTTAATGAGACATATTATATTAAAGACAATATCTTGAGAAAATGAGTAAATTCTTTTATTATAATTAACGCTTTTATTTTTCAAAAATGTAATAAAAATATTATGTTATGTTATGGTGGGATACATAATTTTTATAGTAGTAATGTATTTTCAAGAGGGTTAAATTTATAAAAGAAAATTAAGTTATTTTTAATTTACTGAATAACTTAAGTTATTATATTACCCATAGATTTTATAAATAATAATAAAAATGTTTGAATATTTTCGTTCACGACATATGTATATATGTGAATCTTGAAATGTAATAGTTCATTGCAAATTGAATATGTGATAAGTAATATGGTGAAAATTAATAAGATTATGAGATATGCTTAGTGTGGCAAAGTGGTGGAATAAGCAATTCATTAAATAATTAACGCCTTTATTTTTCAAAAATGTAATAAAAATATTTTATGTTATGTTATGGTGGAATACATAATTTTTATAGTAATAATGTATTTTCAAGAGGGTTAAATTTATAAAAGAAAATTAAGTTATTTTTAATTTACTGAATAACTTAAGTTATTATATTACCCGTAGATTTTATAAATAATATTAAAAATGTTTGAATATTTTCGTTCACGACATATGTATTTATGTGAATCTTGAAATGTAATAGTTCATTGTAAATTGAATATGTGATAAGTAATATGGTGAAAATGAATAAGATTATGAGATATGCCTAGTGTGGCAAAGTGGTGGAATAAGCAATTCATTAAATAAATGAAGGAATGATTAAATGGATTAATTAGTATTATTATATGAATTAATTGCTATGTGCAAGTATACATGTTATGAGAGGATATAAATAAGTAATGTAATGGTATTACATCATGAGTATATTATAAAATGTGATATTAAGAATATTATTATTTTGTGAGACTATATTATATTAAGCTTGGGATCTATAATTTACTAAGCTTACATAATTGAGCCTTGTGTGGCATGAATATTAAAGTTAAACCAACTGAAGGTTTAACTAAAATTATTAAAAGAAAATCAATGGTAAGGGAATAAATGTTTGATGTTAATTATCATTATAATATTCGGGTGTAATTGGAATACTGAGTTTTATGGTAAATAATGGGTCATTAGTACTCAACTAAATTATATTCTAGCCCAACTCAAATATTAATTGGACTAACCCAATGTACATGGATTATATGATTATGGGTATAGGTACCCCTAATATATCATAAGGTAATAACATTAAGTTATCAAATGTGACTTGTGTAACCCAAAAAGGAAATAAACCTAAGTATACTAAAACCATTTCACTGAGATATGAGGAGCATTAGGGCTTGTCCCATTTTCTGTGTCGCATTCTATCTCTCCAGCCGTGTCTAACCAAAAGGTTGCCTCTACATTGCTGAAAAACAAAAAGGCTAGCTTGAAGGATAATAATGGCTAGAAGAATGGCTGAAGATAGAATAGTGAGAACTATCAATATCCATCATCTTCTTCTTCTTTCTATTGGATTAGAAAAGGCAATGGTTTTGTATGGATATTAGGTTTTCTATTAATTGAGGTTCTACTCACAATTGATTTTACTAAGTTGTCTGATAAGTTTCAATTAGAGAGTGAGTGTTACGAATTGAATGAACAATCTGAAGTTAGAATCAAGTTATCAATTCAATATCAAGAGGTAACATTACTATCAAACATGCTCTTAATTTTGAGTTTTAATAAATTCTTGGAAATCCATGAAACTCTTGTCAATTAGTTTGATACTTGGTATTATATTGTTATTCGAGATATATGTACGTTCTTGAAGCAATGTGGTTGTATTAAGCATGATAATTAGTTTTACAATGCATGAATTGTTCATATTGCTAAACTTGAGAAAATCTTGGAAAATTAACATGGACTCTCTGATAATGGGTATGAAATTGAATGTCATTGTGTTAGAAGAGTCTGTATGGGTGTATGAAGTATATATCAAAGTTCTGAGCAAGCTAAACTAGGAGAAATTTGTTGTTTGGGTTAAATTCTGCAGAAGCAGAGGCTTGTTTGGACTTGTTCCGGAGTGGCACGGCCGCGCCATTCCTCAGTATAAACCAAGTGCGGCCGCACTGTCTGCCAGAATGAAAATCCTATTTTTGATATTTTCTGATACGTTGAGCCTGCTAGTATGACTTGATTTCGCATATAAAGGACCCTAAAATATGAATTGATTTTGTTGTGATTATAGTGTATCACTTTAACTCGAATTAATAAAGGTCTTTTAAGAAAACTTAGAATTTTGAAAACAAACCTTGTCGAATCTTATGCACTCGAGTTCTAATCATTTTAAGCTTTTTTTCGTGACTTAGTTGTGTGTACATATGGAAATGAAATATGTTACAAAGTTGCTTTACATATTAGCTTGAGTTAGCATGAGATTAAAAATGAAACTTGAAGATTTTTTAAAGTGATGATCATGGTAATCTTTAATTTCTGATCTTTTAACACATGGTCATAGTTTGAATATGTGTACAAGTAAGCATAAGATGTTGTGTTAGGTTGTCTCGCATAAAAGAGGTGCATAGCTTGATTCATGTATATGTGAGAACTGATTTTTGAAAAGCATGGTGTGAATCACATTTTGACCATATGTGCAATCATAATAGGATACTTTATGCCTCTAGACATAACCAATATGTTCACCCATCTAGCTAAGCATGTTATGGACTAGTCAAACATGGTTTTAAGTGAGTTTTCAATAGTTAAGCTATGATAACTTGAGTACACGAGTTAGATAATATAAATCATGCATGCTAAAGGTTTATTAGCATCATTATGTGATATAATGGGTGACATGGTTAGTCTTTTGTGTAACGAACTCTCCTAGCCTTGTAGTATGAAAATTTTCGAATAAAATTACATTAAGTGAGAGAAATCTTGAAATGAGTATATGGAACATAAGACCTAGTCCAACATATGTTAATATGTGTATGAGATGTATATTAGTACCCCCGTATGCTTAGATTGAGACTGAATACATGAAAACTCAGGTCTGGGTTTGACAGGGAGCAGCGCGGCCGCGCCACTCCTAAGTCAATATCCAGCGCGGCCGCGCTGTGCTGCAGAGTAGACCTGTCAAACGGGCCGGACTTAAAGCGGGCCGGGCTAAAATGGCCTAGTTTTTTGTGGGCTAGAATTGTGAGGCCCGTGGACCGGGTTGGGCCGGGCTGGCCCGGCCCGCGGGCTTCTCCCTTTTTTTTTTTTTTGGCAGAATTTGCTATACCTGTGAGGCTGTGACCTGTCTGTACACCATATCCATATGTGATATAATAAAACCTTAAAACAAGACTTTAAAACCATGAGTTGTGACAAAACAAGACTTCAAAACTTCCATAATGGCAATCCAAATCCTAATAAACCGTATAATTAATTACAAAATGAATATAGCAACTTAGTAAATACATAAATACAAACAGTGCACCCTTCAGCAGTTGGGCAAGATTGCAAGAAGCTAACATGCTCCATATGGACCATATCCATACATAAATTAATAAATACAATAACACCCCCATGAAGGCTAAATAGTAAACATTCAATTAGAATACTTGGCCAAACAGTGCACCCTTTCTCTTCTCTGCATACTGTGCAATAGTAAACATTCAATTAGAACTTGCACAGTTAAATATATAATTATATCACCACAATTAAAATATCTTTCACTTGTAAAATATTCCATATATAGTCCATATAAAATGAAGTACTTATTAGTTACTAATGAGTAATGTCTATTCACTCGTAACACTTGCAATTTCAGTCACATTAGAACCCTTTGACTCTTGATTTGCAACAAGCGGCACCAAAAGTTGGTCATTCGTCGGCCCATCATCTATATTAAAAATACCAATTTAAAATATCAATAACCAAAATTAAACTAAAAGACTACAAGTAAAGTAAAAAAGTTTATAACTAGAACAAACCTTGTATTTCATATCCACAAATCCAATTACATCCACAAATTAATGCTTATGCATTATCCGGTAGAAGCGAACTACGATATTTTGTGAGAACTTTTGCTCCAATGCTAAAGGCCGACTCCGAAGCAACCGTTGTAATTGGAATTGATAAGATATCATATGCCATGTTCGCTAGTATTGGATATCTATAGTAACATAATATTTGAAAGTACTAAATAGTAGTCATTATTCATGTATAAAATAATTATAAAGGTATAAAACTAGAATAAAAAATAAAAATTGGGTACCTCTCAGAAAGTTTTTTTTCACTCTTCTAGAATATTAAAGGAAGATTTGTTAGTGACCATTTTCTCCTCCAAGTATTGTTCCAATTCCGTTCTTGTTGATGTGGTACCTTGCACTTCCCTCACATACGTCTATTTAAAATTTTAAACAAAATTACATCAACGTAAATCATGATTTTTATAGATAAAATGCAAAAAATTAAAAAATTATAATACGTAAAAGATTTACTTACATCAAACTCATCATCACTATGTTCATTTGTGTTAGTGGTGGCAATAGTTGAAGTCCCAACACCACCTTGAGGCTGTGTATCATCTTTTGAAAACTCCGTTAAATATTCCATGTACAAAGATTTCATAGCATCCACAATCTTCTCAACTTTTCTATTTAGCACATGCTCATCCGTCTCAACTTTTTTCAATTTAAATTTTACAAATTGCACCTTATACCTTGGGTCAAGAATAGTAGCTATGGACAAGATAACATAGTCGTTCCAATATTTTTCAAACTTCGGCAACATCACATTTGCCATGTTTCTAATTACCTCAATCTCACAAGACTTGTTCAACATTAAAAGTTCTTTGATCCTCAACACATGTAAGAAATATAGATTTGCTGTTGGATAACTCGTACCCGAAAAAAGTTCTGTAATTTTCAAAAAAGGTTTCAAAAAGGTGGTAATAGCTTGTGTTATTTCCCACTCATCATTTGATGGACAAGTTGTGTAAGCTGATTCAACCATGGCATATTGAAAGAATACATCTTTAAATTTTAGAACACTATCAAGCATCTCCCATGTAGAATTCCATCTAGTTACACAATCCAAACGCAAACCCGATTCTACTGACACATGCAATTGTTCACAACACGCAATAAACTTTAATAATCTACTTTCAGACCCTTTAATATATTTGACACTCTCTAATCTTGCGTAAAGGTTCAGCTGCAATTTTCAAACCATCTTGAACAATGAGATTTAATATGTGAGCAGAACACCGAACATGGAAAAAAGTACCATTGCAAAGCAAGTTTCCTCTCAAATGAGCCTTCAAGAAATTTTGCATGTTGTAGTTGTTTGTAGCATTATCTAAAGTGAGAGAAAAGATCTTCTTTTCAATTCCCCAATCCTTCAAAAACTCAAAGATTTTTTCTGACAAAAGAGTACCAGTATGTGGTGGGGGGAAATGACAGAAATTGATAATCCTACTGTGCAAAACATAATCATGATCAATAAAGTGAGCGGTTAAACAAATATAACCCTCACTAGTACCGGACGAACACAAATCAGAAGTGAGACAAATATTACCGCGGATGTTCTCAAATGCACGTTTCAATTTCTCTTTCTCAAGCTTATAAATTTTAATGCAATATGCTTTGGCAGTGTTTCTAGTATACGATTTCACATCCGGATTCAAATAACTAAGCACTTTTCGTAATCCTTCATGTTCAACAATCAAGAATGGATAGTTATGCATCATGATTGCATCAGCCATTTTATTCCTATAAATGAGCTGACTAAATTTTCTATGATGCATTTTTCCTTCATGATCTAGATGCATTTTAGTCACATTTTGGTTAATTAAACCGGGACATACCTGTTCATGTGTGTGCAAATTTCTAGTTCCATGAGAACTACCACCATCTCCAATAGCATAACTTTTTGGGCATGTTTTACAAAATGCTCTCAACTTCTTGGTTATTGGATCCATCTTTTTTTCATAGTGCCCCCATATTGAACTTTCTTCCCTTTTCACACGTTTTGACTTTGAACTGTCAATTGGTTGTGTCACATTATCCGAGCTTTGAACATCTCCATCAATCAAATCAATTGTTACACGATCCATAATAACTCTGCAAAAAATGTTTAGAGGATTAGTACAATGTACTTGGCCAAACAGAAACAATTGGAAAAAAACTGCACACATATGGTTTATATATTATGAATTTGAGATTTGTGCACAAACTAGACAAGCTCAAGGCCTTATTAAATTGGTTTTCATAATCCGCCACCATTTGGCCAACCAGTGATTGTACCAGTCCAAGTGTTGGTTATTAATAAAAGAGAACTGTAAAATTTAAGAATTCTTGCTAAACAAATTTATAAATGAGCATGGTTCACGAGGCAGACAATTATGCATTGTTTCATTCTTACTTTCTATGTCTATTGTCCTCAAATATGTTTTTTTATAGACTTTCAATTTGTACAACAACATTCTTTCAAAAAATAATGGGGGAGAGGGGGGGAGAGGGGGGGGGGGGGGAAGGAGTTGAACTTGAGGTTTCTGAATATAAACCATATGTGTGCAGTTTTTACGAGCAAACAACACACTACAGCCCCTATTTGCCACCAGCCGTAATGATGCACAGGAAACTAAAAGAATAGAAGTGGTGAAGAAATTAGAAAGCACACACACACACACACACACACACACATATATATATATATATTAAATAAAGGAGCAGAATATTTCTTTCCTTTGTTCTTGTTCTATTTCCATTTCCATGCCCTCTTTTTTCGATTTTAAGGATCAATCTGTACAAACTTTACAACTTAAACTCTTTATTTTTTCCAAAATGCAAAATTGCAAATCAACCACCCAAAAACAAATAAATCTAGATTGAAGAACAAAATCTGAACTGATATTAAAAATTAAGAAAGCCTTATAAACCGAAAATCAACTCAATAAGAAGATGATAAATTGATAATACAAACCTGAAGTTTGGATCGGATTTTTTGTTTGATGAAGTTTGCTAGTTTGGAATGGATTAAAGTATTAGACCGACGAAGATCTTGATTCTTGTGAGTTGTGTTTGTGTCGAACTGCCGATTTAGGGACTCACTCTTGCTGCTCGGCTGTTCCTGGTTTGAAGAGATGGGAATGCCGAATGTGAGTGAGATTTATGATTTAGGTTTTACTTTTTAGTAATAGTAAAACACTAAAACCTGAATGAAAAGAAAGAAATAATATATTTAAGATTACATTTAAAACAAAAGGTTGTTGTAGCTTAGTTGGTTTAAGAGTTATTTATCAACTTAGAAGTTCTCAGTTCAAGCCTTACTAGCAGCAACATTTTTGCAATAATCAATTTAATCCACGGGCGGGCCGGGCCAAAAACGGGTCGGGCCAAAATGGCCCACCTTTATGTGGGCTTCAATATTAAAGCCCATAGCCCACTTTTTTACGGGCCGGCCCGGGCCTCTTTTGACAGGTCTACTGCAGAGTTGGCCAGAATAGTTTGTTAATTGTCTAGACCTTATAGCATGTTTATATATTTTTCTTAAAGACCGCAAGGTATGAAACAAGATGGTTTCAATAGAATAAGCATGAGGGTGTAATGTGGTAACAACATAGTTGTCCTAAGATGAAGTGAAAAGAATGATTTATAAACCAAGTTAGGAGACAATGTATTTTTTTTTAAGAATGTATGAATGTGTATGACTGATGGGTATGAATTCATGATTATACAATTGTGTAGAAATACACGAAGTGCAGATAGCTATAAGCAGTTAAGTTGTAGTTGATAATCTACGAGCCATGCAAGTCTTCAGTTCCTATTTGCTATATGAATATGATAACTGTTAGTTAAATTATATTATGCTATGAGAATGTGGAATTTCTTAAGAAATGCATATGAAATGTATATGAAATTTGAAAGTCAATCTATGACTATATATTTAAGAAGTTAATCTCTATACTTGTTATATGAGAAGTAACATGCGTAATGAATTTAAATGATTATGATTGTATAAACTGAGCATAATATTATATGTTATGTGATGTATGAAACTTGTTAGATTTGCTGAGCTTACGAGCTCATTCTTGCAAATAATCATTTTTGCATGTTAATGATTCAAGGTAACGTTATGTGCTACTTGAACGATAGAGATCAATAGTAATACAAGAATATTAATATTTTGCTGAAGTTATTACTTTGAATCATGTTTAAGGTTCTAGGAGATGTACATGATAGTAGTTTACGATGTTTAATACATGTTGAGTTATAAAATTGTACTAATTAATACATAGAGGATATCGAATTGAGATGCAAAATTTTATACAGTAATTCAGATGAAGTGAATCATAACATAAATTTGATTCAAAGATATGTAATTGATAAAAATTGTAATGTAGAGAAAATAAAGAAAGAAGATTGAAAATTTTTAGTATGTCGCAATTGTATTAAGTTTAACATCAAATATGACGCAAGTCAGGAATGGTTAACAATCGAGGTTGAGTTTTTTTATTGAAAGTTTGGGGTGGTTATACAGATCCTGGAAATGGAAAGAATTTATATTCTAAATGGTAACAAAGCGAAGTTATATTCATTAAGTTATGAATAAAAGATGTAAATAATCAGATGAAGGTTGTATCGTGACACACTAGGTCCGAGGTTCAAGGGACCCGGATTTTAGTGCGTTACAAAACCTAATTGGTCAATGAATAAGGCCAAATGATGAATTATATCAAGGCCCAAGTAATTATTAAATCAAGCCCAAAGTTAGGCCCAATATGAATTAATTATAAGCTCGAACCAAGAATCGAACACGTGAGTCGAACCGATGAGTCAACGGATGGATGAAACACATGGGGCAACCCATGAGTGGCCCCATGGGGGCACATGGGGGGGGGGGGGTCATAGCCGGCCACATAGGGTGGCTTGGTGAGGAAGATCGGTTGTGGAGGTGTGAATAGTGTGGAGGTTTGGCCTAAATGACCATTATGCCCTCCATCTTGTTTTTTTATATAAACAAGCCTTATGTTGTCATTTGTTTGTTTACAAACTTTGACACACCATATTTTGAGAGAGAGAGAGAGAGAGAGAGAGAGAGAGAGAGAGAGCTTGTTGTTGATGGACAAATTGAAAACCATCGCGTATAAGTTAGGTGATAATTGTTGGTTAGGAACCTAGATGATTAACCAATGGATTGATTCCATTTGGTTTGGCGTAAATATCTCGAGTAACGAAGTTTTGACAAAATTTACGGGATTAAACGTTACTCGTCGAAATCATAGAATTCCCAGAACGATAGTCAAAAGTCGTCGTTTAACTCTGAAACCTGGGTTTTCAGTGGCGTATTGAAGAACTATATATTCAAGAGTCGTGGACTCAAGAACGATCGAATTCAGACTTAAAACTAAGAAACGAGCTATGAACGTTAACGAACGTTTAACGAACGCGTAATAAAAATTTAAACGGGAAATTTATCGTTAACGGATTCAAAAACTTATTATGTCTGGATGAAATCGAAGTACGTGAGATATGTGAGTTATTGGCTTTTGAATGAGCTAAATCCGAGTTATAACGATCGCGTTATGAGCTCGGGAATTTAGTGTATTGAAAAACTTAAAAAAAATTCAAGGGCTTAGGGCAGGCGCCGCAGTGCCGCCCTAAGCTTGTTTAAGCCCCGCCGCAGCGCCTGGCCGGGGGCCTCTTCATTGCTAACTGGCACCGCAGCGCGACTGTTTGAACTAAGTGTGGCGCCGCAACGCCCTTAACATAAATTTTTCTGACGCAGACATTTGTTAAACCAACTTTTCGCATGGTAATTATGGGGCAAGTATATACTTAATATACATGAAGAGAGAATTACTAAACAACATTTATAAAAGATGATTTTAGGAATTAAACGTTGATTAAAAGTTAATAAACTTAGAACGTGAAATGTGAAAATGTAAACCGTGTATCGTGTTCGAGTCTAACGAGCGCCTTAAGGTTATATGGTGTGTAATAGATGTGCGTGGTACGAGAATGATAAGAAATAAAGATAAAACTTATGTAATCCCTATACGGTGTCCGTCATCGGGAATCTAGGGGAAATATATCCGAGTTAACGAACTCATTAGGGTTACGACCATCGTTATACTTAAACGATGATCGATAAGTGTCGGTTTATAACATATGCATGTTAATAAGCCGTAACGAACATTGATTACCTTAAACGAACGTTATTAATGAAATAATTTTGATTAAGCTATAGAAGAGAAAGAAGTTGGTATAAACAATGTGTGTAGATTGTTTGGTAGCTAATTTCAGTGTGCTATGTGAATATATCATATAGAAACTGTAAAGACCGAGAACGGTTGAACTTAAAAGTAGAAGACGCTTGAAGGCAAGTTCTTTTAACGCTTGTCTGACCTTCGTGTTAGTCAAGTTTGTGTGATTCATGTTATATTGTACATGAATTATTTTATGAAAAAGTCGATGCCAATCTTAACTCGGTTAGACGAACATTAAGAGTTTGATTGATTTGTTTACAAGTCTTTCAATATAGTATTGATAACGCTATCCTAAGACAATTATTTGGTATGGATTCAAAGGTAAGCCTGAGTATGAATAAACAAAGCTATTTTACGTCGTTTATTCGACGGGCACGCGAGGTTGCCAAAACTTAAACGTAAATACGTTTAACGGATGAGTGTTGATCAACATAGAGTACTATAGGCTGATCATCTAGAAGTGCTCATAAGTTATGTCGGATGTACGGTCTTAGTGCCGTTATATCCTTTTCATAAATGAAAACGGAATGAGAATGTTCATGGTCTTTTGACCTACTCAAAATTTCTTTAGTGTATATATATACTTTCGAATTGATTTAAGAGAATGAAAAGTGCTATTTCGATTGTTCATAGTACTTCATAACTATTTGTTCAGTTATTGAAGATTCAATCATATGATTCTTGATTTTGTGTTTGCTTATACATTGTTAGACTTGTTGAGCTAATTATGCTCACTTCTTACTTGAATTATATGATTGCAGCTAAGAATGAACGGACCGAAAGATCCGGTAAGGATAAGGGCTAAGCCAAGATGGATAAATAGATATCCTGTAATAGAATAGTATATGTAATGAACTTATACTATGATGACGAACAATGTAATAGTTGACAGAACCTGAGAAGGATTTATTATTATTATTGTAATAAGAATTTAGTAAATATGTTCATTTTGATGCAGTTTCATTGGAATGAATGTATAGTTTGTAGTACCATGTAACATCATATCTGTGGGTTAAAAGTACCCGGATTTGGGGGCGTCACACTATCACTCTTTCAGTGACAAAAGATACGTCCGTTAGACAATAATTTAGCTACTGAATAATTATACTAACTCTTGTATTAGTTAAGAATTTAGTTGTGATAGTACTATACTGGATATAGTTGTACAAACACATTGGTAAGTTATATAAATTATGGCATTTTATACTTTTAAAATAGAATTTTTTTTTAATTTTAGAACGAACTATAAAAAATTTAATTTGTATTTTTAATTTTGGAGGATTTACTTGTTCCACCAATTTTTGGGAACCATTCACTTTTGGGATATGTTATTCAATTTTTTTTTTAAAATTAAATATTATCAAAGTAAAAATGATACTTTAGATAAATGTATGTTACATTTATTTTAACGAAACTTAGCACTATAAATGATATTTAACACAATAAACGATACTTAACATACTAAATGACACTTAACAATTTAAACAACACTTAACAATTTAAACAATACTTACCATGCCTTGACGATACAGGAAAGAAAAAAATAATAAATAAAAAAAATAAAAAAACCACCACCACTTAATCATGCTTTAAACTACCTGCTAAGGAAGCGTGTACACAACTGTAACCACTTTGCAGACATACGAGTGGTGTGGATCCTCAAGGAAAAATATGTAGCACGAACTTATTGTACTCGTTTTCTGAACACAAGTAGCACATATCGGGGTCATTCTTGGGCGTTATAATGGGAAATTAATGGGATTTGTGCTTGGACGTCATCAACGAGCCATCCTTTCCCAATCCATTACAATGAAAAGTGCGAGTGTTTGAACATGTTAGGGAATCATCAAAAATCAATCCCGAACCTATGGAAGTACCATGAACAAGGTCAAGCATACCGAGTATTGATGATGTGGGAAATATTCAACGTGGATCGAATCCTTAAACATCCAATGGACCTGAATCCATATTGAACCCCAAGCCTCACAGCATGTTCCTCAACGCGATTTTTTAGGATACGGTTGATCGACATTGCACTGTCGAGAATAACTACTCTCTCACCCCATTATAATGTAATAGGGTAAGAGAGTAGGTGTTTGTTAAGGAATAATACCCTAACATATCCTCGACTACCGGATCCCTAAGAAGCCTCAGATCTTCTTAGGAATCCCGAGTCCTTTGAAGAGCGCGAACACTAGTTTGCACGACTTAAGTTCCCACAACGCATGAAACACGTAAAGGGTTGAACTCCACTCCGTTGATGACTCTTATCCTCATCAGACCATCTATGTTTGGACTTATCAATATTGGCTGTAATACCCGAGAATTTTATAAATAATATTAATATTGAAAATAGAGATGTTGAATATTTATTCTGAACACATATTTTTTTGGTGCGTCATGTAATGTGAAAATGCAAACTTAATTGAATTAAGTAAGTAATGTGACAATGTTAATGATGAGCTTAAGTGTTAAGCCTAGTGTGACATAATTAATTTCTTAATTGGATTAATTAAGGGATGATTTAATAAGGTATTGGACTAAGGGTATATCCAATCCCAATATTAATAATGTGTTATACTTGCATGAGTTAGGAGGTGTGGCCCAAAAAATTGAATTGCTAGATGAATAATTGAGCCCAATCTTGGATATAGTGGGCAAGGAAATCATGCCTTACTAGGGTTAGGGTTTCGTGTTGGCTAAAGAGGAGAGAAATTCACGAATAACACAAAATTGATTGATTGATTGAAGAGGGGAGAAGAACAAGTGAGCGATTACTCCAATGGCATGTGGCAGAACTCTCAGAATTCGAAAACTTTGTTAGGGTAGCAGGGATTCAGAGAGTCTTCTTGAGTGCTTTGGGTTGAAGAACTCTTAGAATCTGGAAACCTTGTTAGGGTAGCAGGGATTCAAAAAGTCTTCTTGAGAATGTCCAAGTCCTGAGCGCTTCGAGTTGAGAGAATGTCCCAGTCCAAAGTCCAAAGAGAGGTCCCTTCCTTTATAGAATGGAAGGTGTATTTATAAAGTTTTCTAGAACTTAAGTAGTCACATGTCAGACACATGTCTTCAGGGAAATTCCATAAATACCCTTTAATCATTAGAATAATGCCCATATCGTCCTATCATTCTAGCCACCAATCAAATTCCTCAATCAATTCTCAAAATGAGCCGTCTCCACGAGCCTTCTGCCTCAGGACACATGGAGGCTTCTCTCGGGTCTAGCATATTAATTTTTGGCTTTTCCGTCTTCATTTAATTAGGTCATGCGAACCCTAATTTGTTCATTTAATGAGGTCGTGGAACCCTAATTGTGCATTTAATTCAATTAGGTCATGTGAATCCTAATTTGCACTTGGGCCCATATTTGCCCCTTGCGCGAGAGTTGCGTTTCCAAAGAGGCGATCGTGTAAGAATACTTCAAACTTTTGAACGATTTTGCGGGATTCCACTCTACAGGTCTTGAAGACAAGGGTCCTAGAAAAGGGAATTCCTAGAGAGCCAAACCTTTAGGGTTAAACCCTAGGGAGACAAAACCTAGCAGGACTCTTCCTTGGACATATTGATAAATCTTCTGAAAATCTTTGCATATCTTGCCCAATATTTGTTTCCTTATTTTCTTCTGGAAATTGAAACAAAAAAGATCATCAAATATTACCAAATAAAATTTAATTTAACAAAATCTTTCTTTTGGGAAACCAAATCTTTCTTTTTTCACAAATCAATACCACCAAATCAAATCTTATTTTATTTTGGAAATAAAATAAAATCTTTCTTTATTTGATTTTGAAGACAACATCCTTCATTATTATTATTATTATTTGGAAGGAAATCAAACATATATTTCGAAATTTCCTTTTCAGGCAATTGTAGTCTTTCTTTTGTTTTCCGAGCCCCATCAGCTTGATCATATATTGATTTTTTTCCTCGGATATTATCAAAGAAAGCCTATAATTTTCGCGGTGAAGAAGCATTCGTTCCGGACAGTTGATTTTTGGAGTAACAAAACCTCAAAGGTATAAAGGGGAAACCCCCCTAGGTGGCGAACCCTATAGGGGCCGAACCTTATGGGGGGCTACCCTAAGGGTCTTGGCCCTCTTCTTTTTTGTTCTTCCTTTATTCTTTCGTTCAAATGGCTTCTTTTTGTTTGTGTGTGTTTTTCTTCTTGCTTTTTCTTTTAAGTTACTCCAATCTTTCTTTTGTCTTCCGAGTCCCATTACCTTGATTATATCTTGGTTTTTTCCCTCGGATTATAAAGAAAGATTGGCGTTTTTGGACAAAAAACATGAAGGAAAAATATTCTGCAGCGGGACCACCCTAGGTGGCCGAACCCTAGGGGACCGAACCCTAAGGGGCCAAACCCTAGGGGGTCGAACCCTAAGGGGCCGAACCTTGGGGGGAAATCATCAATTAAATGGGAAAAATGAAGTCCGGGAGGAGCAATCACTATTTTGATCATAACTTTTAACTCGTTTGGAGTTTCGGGGACCATAATATAACAAAACGAAGACTGCTTTTTAGTTGTCCGAAGTTTTTTTGAAAAATTTCAGAAACTTTTTTTCTTTCGTAATTGTGATTTCTAACTTTTCCTGACATTGTTTCCTCTTCTTTTCAGGCGTCTTTAAGCTTAAACATTAGACTTCCTTCTTTGTTATGGTAAGCCCTTTGAGTTTAAATGATTCCCTTGACATCCTTTCCTTGCTCTTTAAGATCCTTATGTTGAACTTTCCTTGCTTGCAAGCCCTTTCAACTGAATGTTTTGCAGACCCGAAAACCACCCAGGAGTCCCCCTTCATCACTGATTGGGGAAGGGCCCTCTTCTTTGGTCCTTCCAACATCTTCTGGGAGAGAGTCAAGAGCTATGACTATAAAGCTTTTCCTCCGCCAGAGAAAGAAGGCTTATTTCTATATGCCACGGCTTGCAAAGGTTGGGATGATTTCCTTCATACCGATCACATTCCCTGCATATGCATAGAGAAACAAGAGTACCCTTTCAGTCCTCTTTGCTTTATGTCTAATTCATCTGGTCACATTCAGGGATGACAGGATTGGACCGACGAGATCCTTGGGAATGCTGACTATGTGGACATACTCAAGAGTGAAGACATCCTTCGTTGTGTTCAGCTATGTAGAGAGCTACGTATCCAACAGGACCATAACGCCCTTACTGTATTGATCTCACGATGGTGCTCCTTTACTTGCACATTCGTCACTGCTTGAGGGGAATTCACCCCTACTCTGGAAGATGTCTATGCCCTCTAGCAGTAAGTTCTCTTTTTTTTTTCTATTCCTTTCATTCATTCTCATTTTTCTAAAATATATATTTATTCTGAGTTACATCTTGTAGCCTTCTTGTTGTTGCTTCGACCTCTTGTGGCCCTTCTAGCATGTCCACTAGAGATAATGACTGTATTGCATACTTGATGGAAACCTTCAAGCAATCTTCCCACTGCATCTCCTGATTCAAGGGCGTTACACTCCTTCTGAGCATTGAGACCTCCAGTTTGCAGAAACATTCCTGGTTATCTTGGGTCCGCTACTTCTTCCGTGACTACAAGATTAACCAGTGGGATAGTTCTGTTCACAACAAATCCGTTCTTGCTCTCCGTGAAGAGACTTGTCCTTTCCTCTGGCAGCTTATCTGGCTATGTGGTTGTCCCGCTTCCTCTTCCCCGGGTCTCCCATAGAATGTCCTACATCCCGTATGTTTAGTTTGGCAGCTTTATTATCTCGGGGCTTGGAGATTCCCCTTGCTTCTCTCTTCTTGGGGACCTTATATCGTCGTTTGGACGAAACAACCTTTGCCTTGAGAGAATCTGTTGGGAGGTACTCATTTTCATATAATATATATATATATATATATATATATATATATTTATTAATTATCTTTCAAAATGCATTTTTTCTCTCTTTTTTTCTTTTCAACCTTTTTCTCATTTACTTAGGTATGACGTCAATTGCTTTGTTCTATGCTCCTTTCTTCAGATCTTTCTTTCGAGTGCTTTTCGGGCTATTCCATTCTTGAACATCTTTCTAAGAAGAAGGAGAAGTCTCCACCTCATTTTTCATCACCCAACATTATCCCCCGCACAACACGTTGGATTGATCATCGATTTAGTCCAGATAATACAGATTTACGGCTTTCTTCGATGACTTTTCATGTTTTACCGCTCGTCCCTATACCATTACTTCAGGAAGTTACGGTCATCTGCCTCACTTTTATAAGCGTAAATTTCGCACTTACTCAAGCACCAACAGATTGAGTGGTTCTGCACTGTCTTGGTTCGTCTTCCTTCGGACCACGGAGCTTCTCTATTTCATTGAAAATAATGGTTTTGGGATTGTGCTTTATTGTCCTCACAAGGTTATGAAGCAATTCAGATTCGACCAGGAATGCCTTTTCGGTCACACTTGTCGGGGGAATTATGAGGCTGCTCTTCTCAACTTCGTCTCTACCACCCCCTCTTTTACATGGGTCTTTCCAAGATCTCCAAAAACTCCTTATAGATCTCTTTCTTTTGTCATACCAGATGATTCTCGGAGCGGGCAATATACCTCTAGTGAGCGTATTTATTGGCAAATTAATCTTAAAAGATGGAAAGATGATACCTTGATTTGTTCAATGCCAGTTTCTATTCCGAAACGTCTCCAACGGCTGCTATGTTCTCGTAAGACCAATGTCCGTTCAGAATTTTGGCCAACCAGTAGTCGGCTTATTGAGCGTGAGGCCTTGATGCCTAGGTCTTCTCCTCCTCAGTCAGCAGATAATCATTCTCGAAGTGACCCAGCTACTCTTCCCGCACAGGCCCCTACTACTTCCAGGAGTCTTCCACCACGGGCTTCGTCTCAGATATCTCTGTCTCAGATGCCTCCTCTAGCTCCTCTCGAGGGATCCTCTGATGTAGATGAAATGATAATTACTCGTTCTAAAACGAAAGCATCTACCACTACTGATTTTGAGGTGGCTCCTCCTATTGCTTCCACCATGGTCCCGCTTAGTCATCCTGTCATTAGGCTCTGCTTAAAGGCATCGGCAAAGCGCCCTCTTGATGATGCTAGTTCTAGTGTGCCGGCAGTTGAGGATCCGGGTAAGAAGCGCCGTAGAAGTTTGGTAAACTTTTGTAGTATTTTTATTTATGTCTTTCAATATTCATATAGCTGCTTTCGTGATTCCTTATGTCATTATTTCCACCGTTTTCAGATTGCCGATGCTGATGAAGAGGATGATGATGCTCCCATTGGTTTTATTTTTGATACTGCAAATGGGGCAATAGCGGCTGCTTCTTCTAGTTGCGAGCCTCTCCAACCTATCCTTATTGGTATCGAATTGTCTTCTTTTCAGAATGATCGTGTTAGTCTTGATGCTAAGGACACTTTATCTGATGTGAGCTCGAGTCTTGCTGTGGGTGATACCACAATTTCCTCAAACCCTCCTATAACTTCTCTGTATGATAACCTTGAAAGCATCAATGAGACTCTTTCTTCCTTGAGGGGGAATCCTTTGGAAACTATTGCTGATGTTCATCCTCCCCAGAAAGATTCTGCCGAGTTGGTGATTTCTCGGAAGGGTATTGTTGATGTTACTTTGGGTGGGTTGAACGACATTCCGCTTTCTGTGACATCTCCCAACTATTTTTTCATTGACTATATTGTGAGCATCTTTTTTTGGTAAATATATCAATTTCTTCTTGAATTTTTTTTCTTTCTCCCAAATATATTATGCTTTATCATCTTGTTTGCAGAGCGAGAAGAGAAAAGATTTACCTTTGCCTGTTGATGCGCTTGCTTTATTTGATATTCTCAATCCGGATGTTGCCACCTCATCATATAGTGACCTTGGCTATCCTCCGGGTTGTCTTCCGGATGACCAAGGTTTTGAGGATTCATCAGCAGCACATGTAACGATTGAGATTTTATATAATAGTTTTAAATATTTATTGAGCTAAAAAAATAAATTATGTGATTTTGTGGACTGATTTAATTAAGAGTACTATTTAATTAAATTGATGTGTTATAATGGTGTAGCATAATTCTAATTTAATTAAGAATAGTTAAATTAGATTTAATGTTATGTGCTAAGTGTTGATAATAATTTGTTACATGAATTATTTATAATTAAAGGAATTACAATGGTGTAACAATTTGATATTATGTGTTTTATTAAGTTATGAATGTTAGCTTTTATTTAATTAAATTAGAATGTTGTAATTTAATTAAATAAGTGTAGTATTTAATCTATGGATTAAGGATTTATTAAAATAAAGAAAAGGGTTTTAAAAGATCTTTGCCAAACGAGGCCTTTGCACCTCTTTTAAATCTATTTTACCCAAACAAGGCCGTAGCTAATAATCTATTTTTTTAAATAATTGAGTTGCCAAACATGGCCTAACATTTCAATTTATTGTAACCTATGTAATTAATAATAATTATTATGGTTATTAGTATTATACTTATTACTTATAATAATAATATAGGTTACATATATATTATATATGTATATGTATATCATATGTTAGATAATATACGTTAGTTTTAGAAAACAAAGAAAGAAAGTAAGTAGAGAAAGGGTTAGAGAGAATTCTAAGAAAAGAAGAGGAAGAAGAAGAAGAAGAGAAACTTTAAGGAAACAAGAGGAGAGCTCTACTTCATCATCTCTATCTCTTTTCCTAATTCAAACTAGAAAAAGGTATAATCTTAGAATTTCATAAGTTGTAATCATGTTCTTCTATGTTTTCATAGTTTTAGAATTCTCTGTAAAAGTTTTTTGTGAAAATCTTCTCCATGTAATTGTGATATTGATATAGATAAGTAGAAATTTTGGTTTCAAATTGTTTATAAGTGGATTGTATGCCATGAAAGTAGTCTCCGGATCCAATCGTCTTAAAAACAAGTTTTAAACTATGTTCTTCAATATTTCTTAGTTTAAAACTTATCTGTAAAAAGCTAGAGTTCGTGATTGACTTAGCGCAGGGAACTGCTCCAATTTCAAAGGCTCCGTACCGGATGGCTCCAGTTGAGATGGAGGAACTGATGGTTCAATTACAAGAATTGTTAGACAAGAAGTATATTCAGCCGAGCGTTTCGCCGTGGGGAGCGCCAGTGTTATTCGTGAAGAAGAAGGATGGATCAATGCGTCTTTGCATTGATTATAGGGAGTTGAACAAAGTTACGATCAAGAATAGGTATCCCTTACCTAGGATCGATGACTTGTTTGATCAATTGAAGGGTGCTAAATACTTCTCAAAATCGATTTGAGAAGCGGGTATCATCAATTGAAGGTGAGAAAGGAAGATATACCGAAAACGACTTTTAGGACTCGGTATGGTCATTACGAGTTCTTGGTGATGTCATTTGGTTTAACGAATGCCCCAGCTGCATTTATGGACCTAATGAACAGGGTGTTTAAGCCATTCCTAGATAAGTTTGTAGTGGTGTTCATAGATGATATCCGGGTTTATTCCAAGACCAAGGAGGAACACGCTGAACATTTGAGGCTAACCTTAGAATCGCTGAGACGAGAGAAGCTTTATGCGAAATTCTCAAAGTGCGAATTCTGGCTGGAACGTGTGCAATTTCTTGGCCACGTGATCGAGAAGGATGGTATTTCGGTAGATCCGTTGAAGGTTGAAGAGGTAATGAATTGGGATCAGCCAAAAACGCCGTCTGAGGTGAAGAGTTTCTTGGGATTGGCAGGTTATTATCGGAGATTTATTCAAGATTTTTCCAAGATCGCAACTTCGTTGACGAATTTGACTGGTAAAACAGTTAAGCTTGTTTGGACGGAAAAGTGTTAGGAAAGTTTTTAGGAGTTGAAGAAGAGGTTGAGTACTGCGCCGGTGTTGTCTTTACCGGATAGTACGGGGAATTTCGTGGTATATAGTGATGCCTCACATAAGGGTTTAGGCTGTGTGTTGATGCAGAGTGGAAAGGTCATTGCTTCTGCATCACGTCAACTGAAGGATTACGAGAAGGGGTATCCGACCCATGACTTAGAATTGGCTGCAGCAGTGTTTACTCTAAAGATTTGGAGACACTACTTATATGGAGAGAAGTGTGAAATATACACAGATCATAAGAGTCTGAAGTATATTTTTACCCAGAAGGATTTGAACATGCGCCAAAGGAGATGGTTGGAACTGATCAAAGACTACGACTGCGAAATACTTTACCATCCGGGTAAAGCTAACATTGTCCCCGACGCTTTGAGTAAAATTTTGGAGAAGCTGAATATGTTAACTGATCAGGATCAGTTGATAAAACAGATGGCTAGATTAGAGCTGGAAGTGAAGTTTCCAAAGGAATCGGATGAGAAGTTGTTTCAAGTAACTACTGGTTCTACTCTGGTAGACAAGGTGAAAGAAGCACAACTTCACGATGAAGAATGCGAAAAGATTCGAAAAAGAATAGCGGATGGTGAAGAGTTCAAATTCAGGATTGACAGTGAGGGACTGCTAAGATTTGAAGGTAGAATCTGGGTAACGCCAGTACCAGAAGTTAAGGAGGAGATTTTGAGCAAAGTCACAGTTCAAAATATTCAATTCACCCTGGGAGTACGAAGATGTACCATGATCTCAAGCACCATTTCTGGTAGCCGAATATGAAGAGGGATGTTGCTGAATGCGTTGCGAAATGTCTAACTTGCTAGAAAGTCAAGGCAGAACACCAGAGACCTAGCGGATTGCTACAACCGTTGGAAATTTCAGAGTGAAAGCGGGAGCATATCACGATGGATTTCGTGGTTGGTCTTCCAGTGACTCAGAATGGTTTCGATGTGATATGGGTCATTGTGGATCGACTGACGAAGTCAGCCCACTTTCTGCCGATCAGGATTAAGTACAACTTAGAGCAATTGGCGAAGCTGTACGTTAAGAAAATTATTTCTCAACACGGTGTTCCGGTGTCGATTGTGTCCGACAGAGATCCGCGGTTTATGTCGAATTTCTTGAAGCGATTGCAAGAGTGTCTGGGAACGTAATTGCGAATGAGTACAACATATCATCCTCAGACTGATGGCCAGAGCGAGAGAACAATTAGACGCTTGAAGATATGTTAAGAGTTTGTGTGATGGATTTCAAGGGAAGCTTGGATGATCATCTACCGTTAGTGGAGTTCGCCTACAACAACAGTTACCACGCGAGTATCGGCATGCCGCCTTACGAAACGTTATACGGCAGGAAATGCAGAACTCATTTGTGCTGGGATGAATTCGGTGAACGTCAACTGATGGGACTTGAATTGGTACAACAAACTGCTGAAATTGTTAAGCTGATCAGAACAAGATTGGTTGCTGCTCAAGACAGACAAAAGAAATATGCCGATCAACATCGACAGAATCGAGAATTCTTACCAAGGAGCTTCGTTTTTCTGAAAATATCTCTTTGGAAGGGGAAAATTCGATTCGGCAAGAAGGGGAAGCTGAGTCCCCGATTTATTGAACCTTTCGAGGTACTACGAAAGGTGGGCGAGGTTGCTTACGAGGTAACATTACCTCTGGAGCTCGAGAATATACATAACGTCTTTCACATTTCCGTTTTACGACCTTACAAACACGACTATAAACATGTAATAGAATACGAGCCTTTGCAATTTGATAAAGACTTAACTTATGAAGAGGTTCTTGTTCAAATAGTTGATAGGAAGGAACAAGTACTTAAGAATAAAGTAATAACTTCTATTAAGGTAATTTGGAGGAACCACAGTGCTTAAGAAGCCACGTGGGAACTCGAGGATGTAATGAGAAAATCGTATCCTCAATTATTTGCTTAATTGATTTATGTAACCCCTTATATATTGATTCTGGGGACAAAATTCTTTTAAGGGGGGAAGAATGTAACAGATGAGAAATGAGAATTTTATGAGAATTTTTTTTTATGTTGTGATTCTGTTGACAAAATCCTTTTAAGGAGGGAAGATTGTAACGATTGAGATTTTATATAATAGTTTTAAATATTTATTGAGTTAAATAAATATTGTATGTGATTTATTTATTGAGCTAAATAAATAAATTATGTGATTTTGTGGACTGATTTAATTAAGAGTTATATTTAATTAAGTTGATGTGTTATAATGGTGTATCATAATTCTAATTTAATTAAGAATAGTGAAATTAGATTTAATGTTATGTGCTAAGTGTTGATAATAATTTGTTACATGAATTATATTTAATAAAGGAATTACAATGGTGTAACAATTTGGTATTATGTGTTTTATTAAGTTATGAATGTTAGCTTTTATTTAATTGAATTAGAATGTTGTAATTTAATTAAATAAGTGTAATATTTAATCTATGGATTAAGGATTTATTAAAATAAAGAAAAGGGTTTTAAAAGATCTTTGCCAAAGTAGGCCCTTGCACATCTTTTAAATCTATTTTACCCAAATAAGGCATTAGCTAATAATCTGTTTTTTTTTTAAATAATTGAGTTGCCAAACGTGGCCTAACCTTTCAAATTATTGTAACCTATGTAATTAGTAATAATTATTATGGTAATTAGTATTATACTTATTACTTATAATAATAATATAGGTTACATATATATTATATATGTATATGTATATCATATGTTAGACAATATATGTTAGTTTTAGAAAACAAAGAAAGAAAGAAAGTAGAGAAAGGGTTAGAGAGAATTCTAAGAAAAGAAGAGGAAGAAGAAGAAGAAGAAGAGAAACTTTGAGGAAACAAGAGGAGAGCTCTACTTCATCATCTCCATCTCTTTTCCTAATTCAAACTAGAAAAGGTATAATCTTAGAATTTCATAAGTTGTAATCATGTTCTTCTATATTTTCATAGTTTTAGAATTCTCTGTAAAAGTTTTTTGTGAAAATCTTCTCCATGTAATTGTGATATTGATATATATAAGTAGAAATTTTGGTTTCAAATTGTTTATATGTGGATTGTATGCCATGAAAGTAGTCTCCGGATTCAACCGTCTTAAAAACAAGTTTTAAACTATGTTTTTCAATATTTCTTAGTTTAAAACTTCTCTGTAAAAAGCTTTTCGTGTAAATTACTTGATCATGCTGTATATATGTGATGTATATGTGTATATTGATGATTATATATGAGTTATATTATTGTTTTAGCAATTCAATCCATGTATTTTTGATAAACAAGAAGAATTATGTTCATAAGGATTTTCTGTGAATTAATTTCTGAAAAAATGGATTTTGAAACTATCAAATTGATGTTTGATTATGGGTTATTGTTTAAATTGATCATGTATTATGTTAGTATGTTAAGAATATGAGTTATTACAATTGGAATTACTTGAATTGATTGAAAAAACGAATTCGTAATAGCAATTTTCGTCAAAAATGCTTAATCTTGTGTTTTCTTCAAAAATCATGAAAACCTTGGTTTTAATTATGTGTTGTATGGATTTTATATGTTATAATCATGTTTAAGAGTTCAAAATATTGTTGTTAGTAAGTTTCATGTTGCTCATGTTGGGAAAAATCGAATTTGGTGTGAAGAAATAAGCCAAATTGGCTTATTTCTCTGCCAATTCGCAAACTGGGATTCCCACCAGGGGAAAGACCTGCCCCAGCGGGGATTTTGTGCCTTGGGGACTCGCCCCAGCGGGTGTTCCTGCTTTCTGGGAAGTTTGGATTTTGCTTGTTGAGTTTTCATGCCCCGTTTGTTTAGCTAACTTATTTTTATGACTTGGTAAGTGTAATAGGTAATAAGATAACATATTTTTGATGTGTTTAAGATAGATTGAAGTTTATATGAATGTGTTATATATGTGGGTGTATTACTTTCATAAGGTACACAACATGAATCATTGCGTTATAAGCTTATGAATGTATGACGTGAGTATAGACTCACGCATATGGCTAGTTAGGAACCTATGTTGTAAACAACGTTGTGAGTTGGACTTAAGTAACAAGTTCAACGGTTTAAATGTTGTAGTTGGGTACTAATAGATATTTTGAACGTAATGTAAATGTGTAGGGTAATTGTGGAAGTGATTGTAGTTATTAAAGTATAGCTTGCGTTTGAGGCAAGTTCTATTATCCTTATTCTCTTATGTTAAGCAAGTTTCTATTTCTAAACTTGTTATTTACATGGTACAAGCTTTCTAAACTACTCTTGTATGCTATGCAAGCCTATTCATTGTATATTTTCATCGTGCAAGTTTCCTAACCCTTGCTCATTATTTCATGCAAGTTTATTTTCGATTCTTAACTTGTTACGTATTGTACAAGTTATATTGTATTCTAATGTTCATAATGCACGACTATTGAAGTATTATTGAGGTAATGTGATCTTGACTTAGTTGTTCAAGCAAGATCTACCTAATCTTTCAATTTCTTTAAGTTATTTCTAAAGCATGCCTATTTATTATGTAGTTTATTGTCATATCTTACAATTGGTTCATGATTCTTATATTATTGGATTGTTAAAGTATTGTGAGTCCATTCAACTACTCCTAGTTGATGATAGTTGAAACTCCAAAGTTCCCTTATCTATCCAAATTAAACTTTCTTTGGTGCGGACTTGTATTCAATTACTGAGAATGAACAACCCTATTTATTAGGGGATATTTATGCGAAAGCGTTAAACGTTTGTGCACAATACATGGTACAAAGGGCTGATCCCCCTAAGTACGAGTTGAATGTTCATAGTCTTAACGACTGTTAAAGGTTTAAATAGAAATATTTATAACCTAGGACATGGTTCAAGGTCGTATGACCATCAGATAAATTCTATATTCGAACTTTAAAGATGATAAAAGAATTACTGTTCAATTCTTTATTTTTGATGAAAGTAAAGTTATTCAAACTCTTTTGAAACTATTCACTTATGTCATATCACCGTTGCATTTCAAATGAGCTTTTGTTTGCTCACTCTTTCATGTTTTACCACCCCTTGCAATTGAGACCAAGAATGTTGACATACCGTCAACAAGTAAAGGAAAAAGAAAGATGAGCAAGTGAAGGCTTGTGGTTTCAAGTTTCTTTTGTAATAAGTCTTAGTTGACAATGTTTTATATTTCCGCATTTGTTTGATTGATGTTAAGGTTTAGCTAACTTGGGATTGTATTTGGACAAGTTGTAATCCTTTATCAAGGAATATTTTATTTAAGTTTTTTGAAGGTTGTAATTTACTTTACAATTCTTTATTATTGGGTAGATGTATGTTTTAATTAGAAAGTGAACACCAAATCATGTGAAAACGAAGTACCCGGATTTGGGGGCATCACAGGTTGGTATCAAAGCCATAGGTTATGAACCTTAGGTGGGGGAAAAACCTTAGGTAGTAGCCTTATAGGAATATCGAAAAGATAGTGGTGATAGGTAAAGATAATAAACTACCTTATGTGCTATGTGTTTACGTTTAGGTATTCGAAAAGTGACGACTCGATATCATGTAATAATAAACTTTAAAATTCTTTTGTCAGGATGACGACCTTTGGAGAATCCAGTCAGGCTAGAGAGGATATACCTCAGGTTCCTAGAGAGGAAGAGCCCCGAGACATCTTTGTTGTCTGGGAGCAGCTGGTTAGGAGAGAGCCATCTCCAGTGATCACCATAGCTAGTCGGGAGCGTGAGCTGACAACTATTCCAGAGGAAGAGGACGAGGACGAGTTTGAAGAGGAGGAAGAGGATCCCGAAGAGGAATTTCCACCTCACTCTGTTAGTGCTGAGATGTACGAGGTGGTTTACGACAGTAATGTGGAGCTTCATGGTCGAGTCGGAGAGCTCGAGGAAACCATCCAGCAGCGAGACGATACTATCGAGGATATGGCTAGTGACCTAGGAGAAGCACAATGGAACCTAATACACGCAGAGAATGATCGAGACGAGGCACGAGCCTAGCTAGCAAAGCTGAAGCAAGACATCCAGGAGGATTCAACAAAGCGTGCCAGAGCTGAGGAAACAAGCTTGAGGGCTACTCAACGAGCCGATCGAGCTGAGAACGAGGAGGAAACCAAGAAAGCCAAGCTAAGGGAAATAGAATACGCTTTCCATACGGCCATAGATAGGGCCCAGGATCATATCTTCTATTACCTAGCTCAGTTCCAAGGTTTACTGTGGTATGTGGTGGACCGAAGGACAGTGTTTCAGATGATGGAGGAAGAACGAAGAGAGGCTGTGCGGCGTCTTAATATGCCTAGACATTAGAGCTTTTAAATTATGTGTTTCTTTTTGTAATAAATAAATGTTAATCCCATAATCTGAGATAATAATGGGATAAAGTGATGATGTAGTCCTGTAACTTGTTCCAGTTCAGGAAAGATGATGTAAATAGCAGGAATGCTATCTATCCTATGTTTTTAAAATTTCGAGTAATGAATAAAAGAAGTTTATTGATGTACTATGTGTTCATATATGAACTGAGTTATTTAAATGTTTAAGTTGAACTTGAATACTTAAGAATCGAATAAAGGAGCTAATAATAATATTTTCTTAACAGAAAATGCCTCCTAGAAGAAGACCTACACGTCAAAACCCCGAGGGTTCGACGAACAACAACAACAATAACGATGGAACAAACCTTAACTCGGTTCAGCAGTTAGTGAACTTGCTGACAGGAGCGATGGCAAATCAGCCGCAAGTGCAGGCCACGACGTTCAAAGAGTTTAAGGCAGTAGGACAGCCGGAGTTCAAGGGATCGATAAACCCGATAGATGCACAGACGTGGGTTATGGAAATGGAGAAGGTCTTTGACGTGACTAGGGTCGGTGATGACCAGAAAACGGCATTCGCGATTTTCATGTTGAAGTCAGATGCTAGCTTCTGGTGGCAGACGAATAAGACTAGAGAAGGTGAAGGAGTCATAACATGGGAACGTTTCAAAGAGATGTTCTTTGAAATGTACTTCCCTATGAGTTCACAGGACCAGATGGAGGTTCAATTCCTAGAGCTGAAGCAGGGAGGGATGACGGTGTCGGAATATGCCGCAAAGTTCAACGAGTTAGCCAGGTTTGCTACATATTAGGTCTGCATGGACGCTAGGAAGGCGAGGAGGTTTGAGCGGCTGAAACCCTGGCTCTACAGCAAGGTCTCTATGTTCCAGCTGAACACGTTTGCAGCTGTGCTGGAAAAGGCCATTCTAGCTGAAGGAGGGAGCGAAGCCGTGACTAAATTCAACCAAGACAAGAAGATGAAGATTGAGACGGAAAACAAGGTTGGTGGTAGCGGGGCTATCCATCAGAAAAGGAAGTGGAATGACAACACCTCTACTAGGAGTCAGCAGGGAGGACAACAGAAGAGGAAGCTCGAAGCATGTGCTACATGCGGGAAGACTCACACTGAAGTGTGCATGAAAGGGAAACGTGTGTGCTACAACTGTGGTCAGGAAGGCTACATCGCGCCAAATTGCCCAAACCCGAAGAAGGGAGCTTGCTATACATGTGGATCCAAGGATCACATGGCTCGTAACTACCCTAAGAAGCCAGCTCTAGGGTCAACAGGGAATGGAGGAAATGGCAGCGGCAGCACTCTGACTATTGCCGGACCGTCGCCATTGCAAGCCGTTCGACCCACTGCTCGTACGTTCAACATGACGGTGTAGGATGCCGTGCAATCAAAGGATGTGGTGGCAGGTATTATTCCGATCAGTAGTATAAATGAATATGTATTATTTGATTCGGGTGCTACTTGTTCATTCATATCTGATGATTTTGCTAAAACCCTAGACTTACCTATAGAGGAGTTAGCCTACCCCTTGAACATAGAAATTGCGAATAGGAAAGTCATTACTGTTAGGTTAGTATACAAGAACTGTAGATTGGACATTAAGGGTCAGGAGCTGAGGGTAGATTTGATTTCGATATAACTTGGGGAGTTTAATGTCATTTTGGGGATGAACTGGTTGTTCAACCATGGGGCGATAATCGACTATCAGAAGAAGTCGGTAAACCTTACGACTCCGTCGAAAGTAGTGTTCCATGGTAGTAAATTGCCTAGACAAGCGAGTTGTCTGTCGGTGATGCAAGCCAAGAAACTTTTAACGCAAGGCTGTGCAGGATATCTAGCTTACATAGTAGATACGCGTAAGGAGAGCCCGAAGGTAGAAGAGATATCGGTGGTTAAGGAGTATGTGGACGTTTTTCCGAGCTATTTGACAGGACTTCCACCAGATAGGGAGATAGAGTTTGTGATAGACTTAGCGCTGGGAACTGCTCCAATTTTGAAGGCTCCGTACCGAATGGCTCCAGTTGAGATGAAGGAACTGATGGTTCAATTACAAGAATTGTTAGACAAGATGTATATTCAGCAGAGCGTTTTGTCTTGGGGAGCGCCAGTGTTATTCGTGAAGAAGAAGGATGGATCAATGCGTCTTTGCATTGATTATAGGGAGTTGAACAAAGTTATGATCAAGAATAGGTATCCCTTACCTAGGATCGATGACTTGTTTGATCAATTGAAGGGTGCTAAATACTTCTCGAAAATCGATTTGAGAAGCGGGTATCATCAATTGAAGGTGAGAAAGGAAGATATACCGAAAATGGCTTTTAGGACTTGATATAGTCATTACGAGTTTTTGGTGATGCCATTTGGTTTAACGAATGCCCCAGTTGTATTTATGGACCTAATGAACAGGGTGTTTAAACCATTCCTTGATAAGTTTGTAGTGGTGTTCATAGATGATATCCTGGTTTATTCCAAGGCCGAGGAGGAACACGCTGAACATTTGAGGCTAGCCTTAGAATCACTGAGATGAGAGAAGCTTTATGCGAAATTCTCAAAGTGCGAATTTTGGTTGGAACGTGTGCAATTTCTTGGCCACGTGATCGACAAGGATGGTATTTCGGTAGATCCGTCGAAGGTTGAAGCGGTAATGAATTGAGATCAGCTGAAAATGCCGTTTGAGCTGAGGAGTTTCTTGGGATTGGCAGGTTATTATCGGAGATTTATTCAAGATTTTTCCAAGATCGCAACTCCGTTGAAGAATTGGACTCATAAAACAGTTAAGTCTGTTTGGACGAAAAGTTTGAGGAAAATTTTCAGGAGTTGAAGAAGAGGTTGAGTACTGCGCCGGTGTTGTCTTTACTGGATAATACGGGGAATTTCGTGGTTTATAGTGATGCCTCACATAAGGGTTTAGGCTGTGTGTTGATGTAGAGAGGATGTAACGACCCTAAAATTCTTACAATATAATTCTCATTCTCGATTGTTAACAATACAACTTTAATTTATCTTTATATCATTATTCGATATTAAAACTCGCTAAAAATGCGGAATATATAAAGCTTTTATACATTTCCTTCTGTATTGCCCTAAATCGCAACCTTTACATTACATCTCTTCGGTTCAAATTTATATCATGAATCGTTACAACAAAATGACTATACAAAGTCTTACATCATAAATCAATATCCATATACACCGGATAGCTCAACTTATAATTCAACAACATGTTACATTCAAAATATTAATTACATTTCTCATAAAACATAAGTAATCTTCGAGAATATGGATCTCTATAATTCACTTAGCACATATCCTTACCTTAAAATTTTGACCTGCAAAAATTATTATTTGCAAGAGTGAGCTCGACAGCTCAGCAAGTTCTAACAGTTTTCATGCATTACATAGCACATAATAATATGCTCAACATACATATTATAATAATTAAAGTAACATGACATACATGCTTTAATTCATATAGCAAATATAAAGATTGAGTTCCTTACTCAATCATCATTATTTAACCAAAACAATGTAGTCATAAATTGACTTTAATATTTCATGATTACAACATGTATAACATATCATGCTCGCTTACAACACATATAACATATCATGCAATTTAAAACAGTTCATCAAGTCCACGTAGAAAATAGGAACCGAAAGACTTGCCTTGATCGTTGTTTACCAATAACAGATTAACAGCTTACAGCTATCTACACTTCATGTGCCCTACACAATTATATAATCATGCACATCAACTATTAGTCACATAGAAACACATAGTAGTTGTAATATAAACTCTACTCTATATCTCATAACTCTTCCTACTATCAATACACAATGTTCAATTAGATTGTGTTAACTTTCGACTTATATCTCACTATATTTTTTTTAGTAATATTCGAAATCATTCAAATGTTTAAGTCTTGCTAGGACTACTTATTGGTTTTATATTAACCCCATTTCATATCTTATAATGTTCATTTCATTTGACTTAGAACACTTTTTACGTTCATTAACACTTGTCACGGCGTTTCGACGTTCATTCGTCACACGCCCGAATCGTCTCTCTTGTGTATGCTTAGTGTGCTTATATAACTTATCTAATACATCATTTATTAATGTTAAACATTATTATATTTACTAACATTCATGTTTTATAACTTAAAACAACATCTATTATCGTCGACAACACTATACTTGCGTATGTGTATGCCCGACGTCCTACGATTGCCTCCGAATACACATCAGTTACAAAGATGACCATTTTGACCCCTTTTAACGACCTCAAATCAAAATAGTTAAAAAACAAAAGTTGTAGGTCTACTCGTGCTCGTTCCGGATCATCTTGAATCTCCTCAATCGAAGTTCGTATGAAAACGTTATTGCCATTTTACTAACGGAGGTCAAAATAGTTTTGCATTACAACAATTAAACCACTCCGGACAGCAAGGGTACCTGCTAGGGTGGGTCCCCCAAGCCTAATACACCCGCTGGGGCGGGTCACCCCTCTGGTGAGGGTGTTGGTTCTCGAACTGGTGGAGAAATAAGCCAATTTGGCTTATTCCTTCACACCGAATTCGATTTTCCGCAACATGATAAACATGAAACTTGATAAAAACTATATTTTAAACTCTTAAGCATGATCATAACATATAAAATCCATATAACACATAATCAAAACCAAGATTTCATGATTTCAAAGAAAACTACAATATTAAGCGTTCTTGACGAAAATTGCTATTACGAATTCGTTTTTAACCCAATTCAAGTAATTCCAATCGCAATAACTCATATTCTTAACATATTAACATAATACATGATCAATTTTAACATTAACTCATAATCAAACACCAATTTGATAGTTTAAAAAAACCATTTTTCAGAAATTAGTTTTCAGAAAATCGTTATGAACACAATCCTTCTTGTTTATCAAAAATACATGGATTGAATTTCTACAACCATAATATAACTCATATTATATCCTAATATAACCCATATTACACATAACTCATGCTCACATCAAAGATTTAAGAACAATTTTTAAAATAACTTCATGATAGAACACTATGAACACAATTTATCCATGTTCATCATATTTACATGAAATTAATAACATAAACTATCATATAACTCATATATAATAGTTTTTATATGTAATCTAACACATATTGATCATCAATTTATAGTTTATTATGAAAATCAATTTACAAAGAATAAAAACAATGAAGAACAACAATAAAACTTAGGTTATACCTTTGCTTCTAGAGGAAGAAGATGAAGATGATGGTGATTATCTTCTCTTTTGATTTCTCAAAGTTTTCCTCTTTCTTCTTTCTCTCTTCTTCTTCTCTCTTTTCTCTTTAGTTTACTCTGTTCTTTCTTCTTTGTTTCTAACATATTAACTCTAACTCTTTGTTCTTCTACTAACGTAATATACATATAATATATTTAACATATATTATACATATAATACATAAATATAAGATATATAACTTTTAATACATAATGACCCTAATAAGTATAATAATTGTACTTAATACATAGGTTACAATATTTGGAATTTAAAAAGCCCTAAGGCTTGTTTGGCAAAAACAACTTTATTATAAAAACAGGTTTTAATAATTAAGGCCTTGTTTGGGTAAAACAGGTTTATAACAAAAGTAAGGGCCTTGTTTGGGAAAACAGTTTTAAAAACTCTTTTAATAAATCCTTTAACACATATTCTTAATGTTATCCTTTAATTAATTAAATCTTAACATTAATTTAATTAATTAAAAGTCTAACATCAATTAATCTCATAAAATTATCACATAATTATAATTACTCGTTAATTATAATTTCGTGTAACAATCATCATATAACTCATCTAATTTAATTATCCCAATTAAAATCAGAACTATAACATAAAATCATTATATATTAATTAAATTAAATACTAAATATTTATTTAATTAACATATAACACTTAATTAAATTACTCCATAATAATCACACAATTATTTATTTAACTCAATAAATAATTCAATTAATATATTTATTTACTTCAATAAATATTAAATTAATATTTAAATTCTCTTCATAGCAAATCACATATTTCACAATATATATCACATATACACACACTCGTACTCGAATATCTTAAAATAAGAATTTTATTTATTAAATTTTTATTTATTAATTCTTAAAAATCCGGGATGTCACATCCTTCCCTCCTTATAAGGATTTCGTCCTCGGAATCAACGAAACCTCCCTTACTCGGTTTTCACAAAATCTCTTCCATAATTATCGTTGAATAACTTCAACACGTTAACTTAGCGAAAAGTTTTACATATATATATACTTCATTCATTTCTTCAACAACTATTAGATTTTATTACATAATCTTCAATTTAAACTCAATCATATATCAAATATTATATATTCTTTAACTCGTTCATTCCTTTCTAAGGATCATTACCGAATACTCCACTCGTCGAATTAATATACTACATAATTCACCATCTATAATTGTTCGGGTTATCACATTCACCACTTCTTCTAAGAATTTCGTCCTCGAAATTTTTATTAATCTTCATTCATTCAAACTATCAAAATAGATTTTTACGTTAATCTCTAATCACTGGATTAAAGTGTTCTACAACTACTTCTTTCTAAGGGCTATTCTTCTCGCTACATTCTCCTTCAGAATAATAAGAATATTCCACAATTGCTCAATATTTAAAAAGCGATATACATAACTCAGGAATTTAAAAGATTCCAATAATGCTGAGTGGTCACAAGACCTTGAACTTCTTTCTAGGTTTAATAGTGCTTCACCCCCGGTACTTCACACTATAAACCGCATCGGTACTCTAGGTGGCCAGCCTATTGTACCCCTACGTCGGGCCCAAACGTTGTACATTGTAACAACTATATGCGTTACACTCGGAACTATTGTCTCTGATAACATCTCCCCTTTTATAGGGTTCACCTCAGCTTCTTAACATCTGAATTCGCACTAAAACAATTTGGTTTGGCATAGTTTGACCAAAAACGCTCGAATTTCATAAACATCTTTCAATATTTGTCTAGCTGAATCAAGTAGTATAGACTTCTAGCAACAATTCGAATATCAATCGAAATATATATATATATATATATATATATATATATATATATAACCAACTCAAAAATATTTTTTTTTCGTTTAAGGAAACCAAAAATAAATAAATCAATCTTTTCATAATATCCAGATACCGTACCGTAGTAATGGTACGTTGAGGATTTCGTCATTACATGACGTCGTCATACTACATCATACCATAGTGGGCTGACGATCATACGATCACATCCAACACTAGGTTTAACTGCATTGATAACTTCCTCGATTATTGTTTCTATACCATATCAAATGATGCATATATAAAATACATTTTGAAAATTTAAAATCATTTTTGTCTAGCTGAAGCAATTAGCATAGACATGTGAATAATAGTACTATTTTAAAATTTAATTGGTTCCATCATTTGATCCAATGTTTTTCAAGAAAAAAAAACAGAAGTGCAACATCAACACGAAGTCAATAAATTTCAAAAATCTAGCAAAGCTAGGAGATTTAGAATATCAAAGTTTTCTCCATCAATATAACTCTTTACTCCACCATTACTTAATCATTCTATCAATCTTAAACAACCTCAATGCTTTCTATATCCAGTATAGTTCATCGAACTTACCACACTTTGGAAGTTCAGGAACTTGCCACAATAATATAAGTTTAAGAACTTGTCTTAGCAAAACGTAGTCAAAGAACTGATCAGAGACTGTCCATATGCTTAGGGGTTCAAAAACATACATACGATTATGAGTCACGAACTCACCATAAGTATGAGTTTTAAGAACTCGCCTAATCTTAAGATCATCTAATGTAATCTTAATATCATCTAATCTATCCTCTATTGACTCTAACTATCAAATATACTATGAGAAAAGAATCACCTTCTCGTCATATATATATATATATATCGATAGCGCGACACCAACCTTCCAACGATTATCAATATGATAAGCCAAGTGTAAGCACAAAACCCTGTCCATACAAAGATTTGTACAACTCAGCCACCATATGAGTCCTCAGTTGAAATCTCACTTAACTCTATCTTACTTATAACTTCTCGCTCTATACTCGATACAGACTTCTGTATCTCATCATTTATAACTCCTCGTGAGTTAATCTCGTACTATATCATAGTACATTCTCGTTATAGTCTCAAACTATAACCATTCAATCATTATAGACCATCTATCTTTTACAACTTCAAAAGATCACGTCGTGATCTTATTCTATAATCATCTTCTTATGATTCTTTTCTTATCCCATTATCGTTTCGTTTTAAAACTTCTTATCTTACCTCTCATCATATCATACTATGATTTCATTATGCTTTTAAATCTTATAGACTTCGTCTATTCATCGTTATTCGTCATCCTGATTATTGGAGTTAGGAACTCCTGATTCTTATCTTTATATCTTTTCAAGATTCTTCTTTGAATCTTCTTGTTTATTAAACAACTCTTCCTTTAAGAATTTCTAACTCCATTCATATAGTTCAATATTTTATTCGTGTTTTATTCCTCGCCATTCTAATCTTCTTCTTATAACATTTCTAGGATTTAACGCATCCTATACTTGTACGTATGTGAAAAGAATCACCTTTTCATTATACGTAACTTAAACTTAACTTCTTATTCTTTAAGGTCATAGCCTAAGGTACTCTTACCTAAGGTGTATAACCTATCAGCTCTGATACCAACTGTAACGACCCCAAAATTCATACAATATAATTCTCATTCTCGATCGTTAACAATACAACTTTAATTTATCTTTACATCATTATTCGATATTAAAACTCACTAAAAATGCGGAATATATAAAACTTTTATACATTTTCTTCTGTATTGCCCTAAATCGCAACCTTTACATTAGATTTATTCGATTCAAATTTATATCATGAATCATTACAACAAAATGACTATACAAAGTCTTACATCATAAATCAATATCCATATACACCGGATAGCTCAACTTATAATTCAACAACATGTTACATTCAAAATATTAATTACATTTCTCATAAAACATAAGTAATCTTCGTGAATATGGATCTCTATAATTCACTTAGCACATATCCTTACCTTGAAATCTTGACCTGCAAAAATTATTATTTGCAAGAGTGAGCTCGACAGCTCAGCAAGTTCTAACAGTTTTCATGCATTACATAGCACATAATAATATGCTCAACATACATATCATAATAATTGAAGTAACATGGCATACATGCTTTAATTCATATAGCAAATATAAAGATTTAGTTCCTTACTCAATCATCATTATTTAACCAAAACAATGTAGTCATAAATTGACTTTAACATTTCATGATTACAACATGTATAACATATCATGCTCGCTTACAACACATATAACATATCATGCAATTTAAAACAGTTCATCAAGTCCACGTAGAAAATAGGAACCGAAAGACTTGCCTTGATCGTTGTTTACCAATAACAGATTAACAGCTTACAGCTATCTGCACTTCATGTGCCCTACACAATTATATAATCATGCACATCAACTATTAATCACATAGCAACACATAGTAGTTGTAATATAAACTCTACTCTACATCTCATAACTCTTCCTACTATCAATACACAATGTTCAATTAGATTGTGTTAACTTTCGACTTATATCTCACAATATTTTTTTTTAGTAATATTTGAAATCATTCAAGTGTTTAAGTCTTGCTAGGATTACTTATTAGTTTTATATTAACCCCATTTCATATCTTATAATGTTCATTTCATTTGACTTAAAACACTTTTTACGTTCATTAACACTGGTCACGGCGTTTCGACGTTCATTCGTCACACGCCCGAATCGTCTCTCTTGTGTATGCTTAGTGTGCTTATATAACTTATCTAATACATTATTTATTAATGTTAAACATCATTATATTTACTAACATTCATGTTTTATAACTTAGAACAACATCTATTATCGTCGACAACACTATACTTGCGTATGTGCATGCCCGACGCCCTTCGATTGCCTCCGAATACGCATCAGTCACAAAGATGACCATTCTGACCGCTTCTAACGACCTCAAATCAAAAAAGTTAAAAAACAAAAATTGTAGGTCTACTCGTGCTCGTTCCGGATCATCTTGAATCTCCTCAATCGGAGTTTGTATGAAAAAGTTATGGCCATTTTACTAACGGAGGTCAAAATAGTTTTGCATTACAATAATTAAACCACTCCGGACAGCAAGGGTACCCGCTGGGGCGGGTCCCCCAAGCCTAATACACCCGCTGGGGCGGGTCACCCCTCTGGTGAGGGTGCTGGTTCGCGAACTGGTGGAGAAATAAGCCAATTTGGCTTATTCCTTCACACCAAATTCGATTTTTTCCAACATGATAAACTTGAAACTTGATAAAAACTATATTTTAAACTCTTAAACATGATCATAACATATAAAATCCATATAACACATAATCAAAACCAAGATTTCATGATTTCAAAGAAAAGTACAATATTAAGCGTTCTTGACGAAAATTGCTACTACGAATTTGTTTTTAAACCAATTCAAGTAATTCCAATCGCAATAACTCATATTCTTAACATACTAACATAATACATGATCAATTTTAACATTAACTCATAATCAAACACCAATTTGATAGTTTAAAAAAACCATTTTTCAAAAATTAGTTTCTGAAAAATCGTTATGAACACAATCCTTCTTGTTTATCAAAAATACATGGATTGAATTTCTACAACCATAATATAACTCATATTATATCCTAATATAACCCATATTACACATAAGTCATGCTCACATCAAAGATTTAAGAACAATTTTCAAAATAACTTCATGATAGAACACTATGAACACAATTTATCCATGTTCATCATATGTACATGAAATTAATAACATAAACTATCATATAACTCTTATATAATAGTTTTTATACATAATCTAACACATATTGATCATCAATTTATAGTTTATTATGAAAATTAATTTACAAAGAATAAAAACAATGAAGAACAACAATAAAACTTAGGTTATACCTTTGCTTCTAGAGGAAGAAGATGAAGATGATGGTGATTATCTTCTCTTTTGATTTCTCAAAGTTTTCCTCTTTCTTCTTTCTCTCTTCTTCTTCTCTCTTTTCTCTCTGGTTTACTCTGTTCTTTCTTCTTTGTTTCTAACAGACTAACTCTAACTCTTTGTTCTTGTACTAACGTAATATATATTATATATTTTACATATATTATACATATAATACATAAATATAAGATATATAACTTATAATACATAATGACCTTAATAAGTATAATAATTGTACTTAATACATAGGTTACAACATTTGGAATTTAAAAAGCCCTAAGGATTGTTTGGCAAAAATAACTTTATTTTAAAAACAGGTTTTAATAATTAAGGTCTTGTTTGGGTAAAACAGGTTTAAAACAAAAATAAGGGTCTTGTTTGGAAAAACAGTTTTAAAAACTCTTTTTAATAAATCCTTTAACACATATTCTTAATGTTATCCTTTAATTAATTAAATCTTAACATTAATTTAATTAATTAAAAGTTTAACATCAATTAATCTGTTAAAATTATCACATAATTATAATTACTCGCTAATTATAATTTTGTGTAACAATCATCACATAACTCATCTAATTTAATTATCCCAATTAAAATCAGAACTATAAAATAAAATTATTATATATTAATTAAATTAAATACTAAATATTCATTTAATTAACATATAACACTTAATTAAATTACTCCATAATAATCACATAATTATTTATTTAACTCAATAAATAATTTAATTAATATATTTATTTATTTCAATAAATATTAAATTAATATTTAAATTCTATTCACACTAAATCACATATTTCACAATATATATCACATATACACACACTCGTACTCTAACATCTTAAAATAAGAATTTTATTTATTAAATTCTCATTTCTTAATTCTTAAAAATCCGAGATGTCACAGCGGAAAGGTCATTGCTTATGCATCACGTCAGCTGAAGGATTACGAGAAGGGGTATCCGACCCATGACTTAGAATTGGCGGCAATAGTGTTTGCTCTAACGATTTGGAGACACTACTTATATGGAGAGAAGTGTGAAATATACACAGATCACAAGAGTCTAAAGTATATTTTTAGCAAGAAGGATTTGAACATGTGCCAAAGGAGATGGTTGGAACTGATCAAAGACTACGACTACGAAATACTTTACCATCCGGGTAAAGCTAACGTTGTCGCCAATGCTTTGAGTAGAAAAAGTCGGGAGAAGCTGAATATGTTAAATGATCAGGATCAGTTGATAAAACAGATGGCTAGATTAGAGCTGGAAGTGAAGTTTCCAAAGGAATCAGATGAGAAGTTGTTTCAAGTAACTACTGGTTCTACTCTGGTAGACAAGGTGAAAGAAGAACAACTTCACGATGAAGAATGCGAAAAGATTCGGAAAAGAATAGCAGATGGTGAAGAGTTCAAATTCAAGATTGACAGTGAGGGACTGCTACGATTTGAAGGTAGAATCTGGGTACTGCCAGTACCAGAAGTTAAGGAGGAGATTTTGAGCGAAGTCACAGTTCAAAATATTCAATTCACCTTGGGAGTACGAAGATGTACCAAGATCTAAAGCACTATTTCTGGTGTCCGAATATGAAGAGGGATGTTGCTGAATGCGTTGCGAAATGTCTAACTTGCCAGAAAGTTAAGGCAGAACACCAGAGACCTAGCGGATTGCTACAACCGTTGGAAATTCTAGAGTGGAAGTGGGAGCATATCACGATGGATTTCGTGGTTGGTCTTCCAGTGACTCAGATGGGTTTCGATGCGATATGGGTCATTGTGGATCGACTGACGATGTCAGCCCACTTTCTACCGATCAGGATTAAGTACAACTTAGAGCAATTGGCGAAGCTGTACGTTAAGGAAATTATTTCTCGACACGGTGTTCCGGTGTCGATTGTGTTCGACAGAGATCCGCAGTTTACGTCGAATTTTTGGAAGCGATTGCAAGAGTGTCTGGGAACGTAATTGCGAATGAGAACAACATATCATCCTCAGACCGATGGTCAGAGCGAGTGAACAATTCAGACGCTTGAAGATATGCTGAGAGCTTGTGTGATGGATTTCAAGGGAAGCTGGGATGATCATCTACCATTGGTGGAGTTCGCCTACAATAACAGTTACCATGCGAGTATCGTCATGCCGCCTTATGAAGCGTTATACGGCAGGAACTGCAGAACTCCTTTGTGCTGGGATGAAGTCAGTGAACGTCAACTGATGGGACCGGAATTGGTACAACAAATTGCTGAAATTGTGAAGCTGATCAGAACAAGATTGGTTGCTGCTCAAGACAGACAAAAGAAATATGCCGATCAACATCGATAGAACCGAGAATTCTTACCAGGGAGCTTCGTTTTCCTAAAAGTATCTCCCTAGAAGGGGAAGATTCAATTCGGCAAGAAGGGGAAGCTGAGTCCCCGATTTATTGGACCTTTCGAGGTACTAAGAAAGGTGGGCGAAGTTGCTTACGAGGTAACATTACGTCCGGAGTTCGAGAATATACATAACGTCTTTCACATTTTCGTATTACGACCTTACAAACACGACTATAAACATGTAGTAGAATACGAGCCTTTGCAATTTGATAAAGACTTAACTTATGAAGAGTTTCCTGTTCAAATAGTTGGTAAGAAGGAACAAGTACTTAAGAATAAAGTAATACCTTCTATTAAGGTAATTTGGAGGAACCACAGTGCTGAAGAAGTCACGTGGGAACTCGTGGATGTAATGAGGAAATCGTATCCTCAATTATTTGCTTAATTGATTTGTGTAACCCCTTATATATCGATTCTGATGACAGAATCCTTTTAAGGGGGGAAGAATGTAACAGATGAGAAGTGAGAATTTTATGAGAATTTTTTTTATGTTGTGATTCTGGGGACAGAATCCTTTTAAGGAGGGAAGATTGTAACGATTGAGATTTTATATAATAGTTTTAAATATTTATTGAGTTACATAAATATTGTATGTGATTAATTTGTTGAGCTAAATAAATAAATTATGTGATTTTGTGGACTGATTTAATTAAGAGTAATATTTAATTAAATTGATGTGTTATAATGGTGTAGTATAATTCTAATTTAATTAAAAATAGTTAAATTAGATTTAATGTTATGTGCTAAGTGTTGATAATAATTTGTTACATGAATTATGTTTAATAAAAGAATTACAATGGTGTAACAATTTGGTATTATGTGTTTTATTAAGTTATGAATGTTAGCTTTTATTTAATTGAATTAGAATGTTGTAATTTAATTAAATAAGTGTAGTATTTAATCTATGGATTAAGGATTTATTAAAATAATGAAAAAGGTTTTAAAAGATCTTTGCCAAACGAGGCCCTTGCACCTCTTTTAAATCTATTTTACCCAAACAAGGCCTTAGCTAATAATCTATTTTTTTTAAATAATTGAGTTGCCAAACATGGCCTAACCTTTCAAATTATTGTAACCTATGTAATTAGTAATAATTATTATGGTAATTAGTATTATACTTATTACTTATAATAATAGTATAGGTTACATATATATTATATATTATATATATATATGTATATCATATGTTAGATAATATACGTTAGTTTTAGAAAACAAAGAAGAAAGAAAGTAGAGAAAGAGTTAGAGAGAATTCTAAGAAAAGAAGAGGAAGAAGAAGAAGAAGAAGAGAAACTTTGAGGAAACAAGAGGAGAGCTCTACTTCATCATCTCCATCTCTTTTCCTAATTTAAACTAGAAAAGTTATAATCTTAGAATTTCATAAGTTGTAATCATGTTCTTCTATATTTTTATAGTTTTAGAATTCTCTATAAAAGTTTTTTGTGAAAATCTTCTCCATGTAATTGTGATATTGATATAGATAAGTAGAAATTTTGGTTTCAAATTGTTTATAAGTGGATTATATGCCATGAAAGTAGTCTCCGGATTCAATCGTCTTAAAAACAAGTTTTAAACTATGTTCTTCAATATTTCTTAGTTTAAAACTTTTCTGTAAAAAGCTTTTCGTATAAATTACTTGATCATGATGTATATATGTGATGTATATGTGTATATTGATGATTATATATGAGTTATATTATTTTTTTAGCAATTCAATCCATGTATCTTTGATAAATAAGAAGAATTATGTTCATAAGGATTTTTTGTGAATTAATTTCTGAAAAAATTGATTTTGAAACTATCCAATTGATGTTTTATTATGGGTTATTGTTTAAATTGTTCATGTATTATGTTAGTATGTTAAGAATATGAGTTATTACAATTGGAATTACTTGATTTGATTGAAAAACGAATTCGTAATAGCAATTTTCGTCAAGAACCCTTAATCTTGTGTTTTCTTCAAAAATCATGAAAACCTTGGTTTTGATTATGTGTTGTATGGATTTTATATGTTATAATCATGTTTAAGAGTTCAAAATATTGTTGTTAGTAAGTTTCATGTTGCTCATGTTGGGAAAAATTGAATTCGGTGTGAAGAAATAAGCCAAATTGGCTTATTTCTCTGCCAATTCTCAAACTGGGATTCCCACCAGGGGAAAGACCCGCCTTAGCTTGGCTTTTGTGCCTTGGGGACCCGCCCCAGTGGGTGTTCCTGCTTTCTGGGAAGTTTGGATTTTGCTTGTTGAGTTTTCATGCCCCGTTTGTTTAGCTAACTTATTTCTATGACTTGGTAAGTGTAATAGGTAATAAGATAACATGTTTTTGATGTGTTTAAGATAGATTGAAGTTTATATGAATGTGTTACATATGTGGGTGTATTACTTTCATAAGGTACACAACATGATTCATTGCGTTATAAGCTTATGAATGTATGACGTGAGTATAGACTCACGTATATGGCTAGTTAGCAACCTATGTTGTAAACAACGTTGTGAGTTGGACTTAAGTAAGAAGTTCAATGGTTTAAATTTTGTAGTTGGGTACTAATAGATATTTTGAACGCAATGTAAATGTGTAGTGTAATTGTGGAAGTGATTGTAGTTATTAATGTGTAGTTTGCGCTTGAGGCAAGTTCTCTTATCCTTATTTTCTTACGTTAAGCAAGTTTCTATTTCTAAACTTGTTATTTACATGGTATAAGCTTTCTAAACTACTCTTGTATGCTATGCAAGCCTATTCATTGTATATTTTCGTCGTGCAAGTTTCCTAACCCTTGCTCATTATATCATGCAAGTTTATTTTCGATTCTTAACTTGTTACGTATTGTACAAGTTATATTGTATTCTAATGTTCATAATGCACGACTATTGAAGTATTATTGAGGTAATGTGATCTTGACTTAGTTGTTCAAGCAAGATCTACCTAATCTTTCAATTTCTTTAAGTTATTTATAAAGCATGCCTATTTATTATATAGTTTATTGTCATATCTTACAATTGGTTCATGATTCTTATATTATTGGACTGTTAATGTACTGTGAGTCCATTCAACTACTTCTAGTTGATGATAGTTGAAACTCCAAAGTTCCCTTATCTATTCAAACCAAACTTTCTTTGGTGCGGACTTGTATTCAATTACTGAGAATGAACAACCCTATTTATTAGGGGATATTTATGCGAAAGCGTTAAACGTTTGTGCACAATACATGGTACAAAGGGCTGATCCCCCTGAGTACGAGTTGAAGGTCCATAGTCTTAACGACTCTTAAAGGTTTAAATAGAAATATTTATAACCTAGGACATGGTTCAAGGTCGTATGACCCTCAGATAAATTATATATTCGAACATTAAAGATGATAAAAAAATTACTGTTCAATTCTTTATTTTGATGAAAGTAAAGTTATTCAAACTCTTTTGAAACTATTCACTTATGTCATATCACCGTTGCATTTTAAGTGAGCTTTTGTTTGCTCACTCTTACATGTTTTACCACCCCTTGCAGTTGAGACCAAGAATGTTGACATACCGTCAACAAGTAAAGGAAAAGGAAAGATGAGCAAGTGAAGGCTTGTGGTTTCAAGTTTCTTTTGTAATAAGTCTTAGTTAACAATGTTTTATATTTTCGCATTTGTTTGATTGATGTTAAGGTTTAGCTAACTTGGGATTGTATTTGGACAAGTTGTAATCCTTTATCAAGGAAGATTTTATTTAAGTTTTATGAAGGTTGTAATTTACCTTACAATTCTTTATTATTGGGTAGATGTATGTTTTAATTAGAAAGTGAACACCAAATCATGTGAAAATGAAGTACCCGGATTTGGCGGTGTCACAGCACAGCAGCCCCCCTGCTCCTCCATCCTTTGTCTCGACAAATCCTATGATGGCCTCTAAAGTAGCTCCTGCCAGAGCTTCTTTCAATCCAAGTGGGGATCTTGTTTCTTGGAGGGGCTTCCAGATATCATTTTAATATCTTGTCTAAAAAGAACTTTTGCAAATCAAATCAAACCCTTCGTATATAGGTTCAACGAAGCATGTCAATACTTTCAAAGCAAACAAACGTAGGCCCAATTTCTTACAGCATCCACACACACATTGCAAATAAAAAGAAAAATATTAAAAAGATGCGGTAACGTGTTTTCACGGGAGTTTGGGGGTGCCTAACACCTTTCCCCCACTTAACCAATCCCCCAAACTTAGAACTTCGATTTCAAGATCATATTTTGACAGTGTTCAGTAATTGGGCCTACTTTCAAACAAAATTCAGTTGAGTTGGTACAACCATTTCAAATCTACCAACTGGCGATTCTGTAATCTTTTCAAAATCGTCGACATGATACATGTTGGCCTTTTCTTAAAAAACTTATCCTTTCATAAAACAGACAAGACAAATAAGGGTAGAAAATAAAAGAACTTAGAAAGAGAGAGAGATTCGGTCTAACGCGACAGGATTTTTTCCCAACATCGACAGGTGGCGACTCTGTTGGGGACAGTAGAGGGCTTAGACCGCGTTCAAATCTTTTCAAAATCCTTTTTTATTTGCTTGTGTATAGATGTTGCATTTTTACATTGAATGGATGTGAATGAATGCTTAATTGCTTTATAATAGTGCTTCGCATAATATCATCATTTCATACGGTGAGACACGATGAATGTGAATGTATGTTGTGTGATTCCTCCACTAGGAGGCTAACCTGTCGGTGTTTGATTACTGGACTCAAAGAAGACTAATTCTGCAAGGCTCAGGAAAGGCACCACTCAGATCCGGTTCAATTGAAAGATCGGATTAATTTCCCCTCTAGTAGATTGCAAAGATCTGGGGACCTTCATGCCGAAAAGCCGCGAGAGTAGCCTAAGATAGGTCAGTCTCTGATTAACCAAAACCCTAGGGAAGTCTCTTCATGCTTTCCCTTTCAATTCAATGTAAATTTTGATCCCATGTAAATATCAGATAAATGTAAATATCATTCCATTCCCTGTCAATTCCATTATTGTACAGATATCAAATCCTGTCATGCTATCCTGTCATCAAAACAACTGACCCTTGTTTTGAAGGAAGATAAAAATCCCTAAAACTGACACATTGCATAGCATGTTTACTGTTAATGCTTATCAAGACTAAAATACCTACTCGTCTCGTAGGTAAGAGTTGTCCTATTACTATCTCTAAGAAAGCACAAAGCCTATCCACCGATATGGCGAAAAGTGCCCAACATGAATCAGGTTCCGTATCTCGAAAGGAGTTTGATGGACTTAAGAATCAAATAACAGAGTTGGTTATCCTCCTAAAAGAACAAAGTAAAAGCACTCATGGCCAGACAATGCCCAATCAAACAGAGTTCTCCTCACAGGGTGGCAATCAAATTGCTGACAAAAAGGGGGAAATGCAGATCCCTGAACCTCGATCCAGTGAAAGAACCCACAAAACCCCTGAAATCATAAATCTCATCGAAGATCAAGAAACGGACGATATCCGAAGGAAAGTCCAACAAATGGAAGAAACCATCCGGGCAATCAAAGGGACTGGAAACCTTGGAAGTGTTACCTATTCATATCTCTGCATATTCCCGTGGGCTAGATATCCTGACAAATTCCAAGTCCCAGAGTTTGAAAAGTACAATGGGGCAGGCGATCGCTATACGCACTTGAAGGTATACATTGGCGAGCTAGGGTCTTATGTTGAAGATGAAAGCCTCAGAATGTAGCTTTTCCAAAAGAGTCTCACTGGAGAGGCTACGACATGGTATGCCCAACTTGACAATGCAAAAATCCATAGTTGGGAAGAGCTAGCTCATGCCTTCGTAAATCAATACAGCTTCCAATCTCAGATGGCTCCAGATCGATATCAAGTGACCAAGGTCAAAAAGCAAAGCAACGAGTCTTTCCATGAGTATGCCCAAAAATGGAGACGTCTGGCAGCACAGGTCAGCCCATCTATGACAGAAACTGAAATGGTGATGACTTTCATAGACATCCAAGAGGCACCTTACTATGATAGGATCCTAGCTGGAATAGGAAAGCCATTCTCGGAGATGATCAAGCACGATGAAATGGCAGAGATGGGCCTGAAAGCAAGCAAGATTAAAGATTTCACTGCCTTGGAATCAGTCGTCGAGCATATACAGTCTGACAACTATGCTAAAGCTCCCAATAGGGTACCTATGAAAGGCGATGAAGAAGTATCCCTCATTGTACATGGGAAATCTAGGAGACCCAACCATAGTCCCCCCATTTGGAAAAGAGAAGGCAATCTGTCATTTCAACAGCAAACTGCATTCAACCAATGCCAGGACAGAAAAAGAAAATTTGAAAGAACAAAAAATCGGGTGTTCACTCCACTAGGTGATTCCCTTGAAAACATGTTGGTGATGTTAACGGATCACAAGAAAATTACCGAACTGGCTTCACCTCTGGATCCAAGAACCAAAAGATACAATTCAAGCCAAATATGTGCTTACCATTCAGTGTCTCCGGGACACGATACACAAGATTGTTGGTCTTTGAAGCATAAAATCTAAAACCTGGTCGAAAACGGCGATGTTGTGGTCCAACAACCTGACCATCCAAATGTCAACACCAACCTTCTGATACAGCATGATACGGAGGGAGTAAACATGATCGGGTCAGGAAGCAATGAAATGCATCCAAATCGCAAATACATACGGAGGATGGAAGATTACCCTCAAAGGAACAGAATAAATGTCCTAGAGTTGGAAAATTCAGAGGAGGGTATGACGGTGATGTAAAAATTGGATACAATCCAGCATCAAGTAACTCTGTTGGCTAATCTGATAGTGCACCAACATCAGGATACAAGGCGTCTTTTCACTCAACTATCAGAAAGCCAAGAGAAAAAGGAGGGTATGCAGAATGTAAGCCTATCTCTCTCCAAGATCAACCAGCTAAATGAAGAAGGTCAAAGCATGCTGGATGGACGAGAAAGGGGGAATGATAAAATTACTAGAAGTTCTTGGCAAAGGAAAAATCGTTCGAAGGAATGCAAATTCCCAAATAGGAAATATGAAGCAACATTCCAAACACTGGCCAACCCTCAAAATCCTACGGCACCGATAGTCGGGGAGAGTAGGCGGAGAAGGGTATTCACACCTTTGGGGGACTCGTTGGAAAATGTGTTAGCATTGTTGGTTGCGCAGAAAAAGATTACTGAGTTGCTGCCTCCTGCCAAGCCCGAGGTGAAAAGTTATGATTCCACCAAGATATGTATATACCATTTTAACTCACCTGGACATGCAACTGAAGAATGTTGGTCTTTAAAGCACAAAATCCAGGATCTCATTGAAAATGGAGAACTGAAGATAGAAGTCCCCATGACCAGGAAAGGATAAATGGAAATAAAGAGCTCAAGATGTCCACTCGAAACATGCAGTTCAAAGGGGGTGATGGCTATGAGCACCAATCCTGGTAGAATACAAGGTGGACTGATCTTATTGTTGGGTGTGACAGAGGAGACAAGAGAATCCCCCAAGGAAATTCATCCACCATCATCTAACATCTTGTTGCCAAAAGTTAGCAACCACATTCCTGACTTTACCCTCTTGGATGATGAGGAGGAAATACTGATCCTTCCTAGCGTGGAAAAAGCCAAAAAGGAAATTTCCTTGCGAGAAATACAACAACAGTTCGAGAGTGATTTTATACTCGAATCCTCTCAAACCTGTGAGAAAGGTGAAGGAACAAATAAACAAAAAGGTAGTGAAGTTCTAGAGGAAGCCAACCCATCGAGGAATCAAGAGTTCATCCCTTTTTGTGACGAGTCCAATTTGAGCCTCCTTAAGGGATATGCTGAATCAGAAGAAGATCAAGTTATGGCCACAAGTGAAGATATTCAGAACCAGGAGGTAACCTCTATCACGAGCCTCGAAGGTAACATAACTACTGATAACTGGACTATCAGGCCTTAGCTAGCCAAGAAGACATAGATCTAGAGGAAAGTTGCGAGTTCCAGGAGATGTTGGAACATTATCACTTTCTTAGCGTTATGCCTTTTATTTTCCATGCATATAAATACCAAAAAATCAAAAAATCAAAAAAATCAAAAAATCAAAAAATTAAAAAATTAAAAAATCAAAAAATCAAAAAAGCAAAAAATCAAAATCAATCAAACCAATTAGGTATTGTCCAAGCATGAACTACGAAAGATCTAATCTCCCACAACCACAAGAGTACGTAGGTAACCATCTATGGTGCGGTCAAACCAAACAAAAAATCCAAAAATCCCTCAAACCCAAAAAAAACACTTCTCAAACCTTTCACACAAAACTCGAACTACGAATGACCTGTTCTCCTTCAACCCGGGAGTACGTAGGCAGCCATTCATTGTGCGGTTTGACCATCAAAGAAAAAAAAACCAATAAAGAACCAGTCCCAAGACACCGAAACCTTAAAAAACCCAAATTCGATCAAGCCTTTCTTGTCAACAGGCCCTATTGAGGTACTCTTTGACATCTCAATGTCAATCCATCAGGGAAAAGCTCATGACACATCAAAACAACAAGTCTTGAAAAAAGTGGTAATCATTCAGCAATGACAATACATATCCAACAGGAAAGTGAATCAAAATATATTTCTCTGCTATATAATACTGTTTGATATATACATGGTATCCTATACATGACAAAAATGGCTGATCTAGTATGTGCATGAAAATAAAAGCTAGTCTATGAACCCATGGATAAACAGGATAGCAGTGCCAACATGGCATCCCTCTCAGAAGATGGAGGAGTAGCTGTAAGCTCATGACCCTCGGTCTCCTTACGAGCAAGAATATCCATAGCCATCTGCATAGTGCTGCTATGACCATCTATGAAAGTACTCATGTCTGCAACCATGCTGTGTGTATATGATCTGAGTGCAGTGCTGTCCATAATATAAACATCCCGGGTAGCTATGGCCTCGTCCTTCTCAACATAAGCGGCATCCCAGGAAACTAAGGCCTCCTTAATCTCCTCAAAAGCTGCATCTCGGGTAGATCGAGCCTCGTCTCTCTCAACAAATGTTGCATCCCGGGTAGCTCGAGCTTTGTCTCTCTCAGCAAAAGCGACATCCCTGCTAGAAAGGGCTGTCAACATCAGTGCTCTAGCCCGATCCCTCTCAAAGGTCATCCGAGCTAGTGAATCAATAAGAGATGGATCTGTCCTAGTCGGAATGCTCGGGGGTTCACTGACTAAATATGTTGTCAACCTAGCAAATGAATCAACCTCGGTGGGAGAATCAAGATCCTCCATAAGCTCCTCCTCATCAGAATCAATGCTCGTAGCTGACTGGATAACCGCATCCAATGCAATGTCTGCCTCCAACTATGCCTAATACTTTGAAGAATGATTTGGATGGCTAGTAGAGAAATAGGCCCTCTCCCTATGAGTCCAACACTCGTTAGTCCTGATCAGGTCAGCTGACGACAAAGATGAAGCTGATAGCCACTGATCCATAGCCCCCTCAAAATGGTGGATGCTCTAAAATAGATCATACTGGCCCATAACTGCCAGCGGATGATACGCGGTCACCCCTCTCAAACCCGCCAGGGGCAGATAGTCCATGCCAACTGCATGAGTGATGAAGCTGTAAAGGGAGCTAAACCCTGAGCAGGGCAAGATCAAAATTGGATGATCAATCGCCATCAAAAAGGCCAACCAAGATGCCGCATCTGTACACTCTGCTGGCCGAAAAGAGTAGGACATGGATATTTCATGAGTAAAGTAGTACCTATAATGTCTGAAAGTGACGATGGGACTTAAGTGTCTAATGAACCACACGTACAGCAGAATGGCGATGCCCGTGGAAAACCCCACCGGATGGGAATGACAGAATGTGGCCGACCTCAAAGTCTCAGCTAATATCATAGGCAGGATGGTACAACTCTGTCTGAGAGCACGAACCACTCCATCAAGCCAATATCCAAGTGATCCATATATAGTGGCATATACAAATAAGTTGTGACGCACATCAACAGAACGTCCACACATGCAAACGGCCACTCGTCTGCGGGGATTATAAAATCTCATGGATATCGGTCGTAGCTGTCCAGCTGGTCAAAGCGATCGATCAAAAAGTTTTGGGACACCACATGCCTTGCAGTAATCTCCTTAGTGGCGACTCTACGTCTCAGACCAGTCATGGTCATGAACGGTCGTCTCATGTCACTAATGGCTGTCCTGGCACATGTCAGATCTAATGCCAAACCCGTGAGGCGCTCATACTCCTCTTATGTAGGAGTTAACTCATTAAGGACAAACCTGAAAAGCCTACATCTAAGAAACACACTCAAGATCGATGACCCATGTTGAGAGGACCCAACGACACCTCACTGTTGTTCCGTCAAATTCAAAGAAAGTCTCGAAAGGATAAAGTAGCGATGCATTAAGACAGCCAGTCCCAACAATGAAATAGCCTACATCCTAAGATGCAAACCTTCAGCATTCTTGAAGTGCGAGAAGACTTGATCTCTTTTGACCTACAAAAGAATAGGGGCGACCGTCATGAAAAAGTCTATCTCATACCCGATGATCTGGTCCCTGAGAAAAAGGCCACGGATTAAACCTCACAGATCAAACCAAATTCGGTTAAAGTTATCACATCACCAACCATCACAAGCCCTTGAGTCCAATTCAGTGGAATCCGCAGGCTTTTCGATATCAACCATCAAAGTCAATTGCGCCCATAAGCCAGAAATAATGATTGGGGCATGTAAACATCAAGGCCCATATTCACTACCTGTTCAACATGTGGGTTATGAGGTAAAAGACTCTTGCGATCTCGACATCTTATCAGCCCATCGGTCAAACATATAATAAAGCAATCATCCCATATGACAAGCAAGACTGGGGCCATTTTAGAATCGACGACAACTCGATGTTGGGGCCCTTACAACAAGACTGGGGTAATTTTGAAAATCATGACAACTCAACACTGGGGCATTTGTCAACCATCCAATGAAAATGTACCAGTCAGCACCATCAGTATGGTCCATCATCATCAAAGCTTCCATCATTGGCAATCCGGTATGATCAATCAATCTTTTTTAATCATAATTTTCTTAGAATACTGCAACCCACTGATAAGGTACAACTCTTTCATCTCTATATGTGCTTTCAATTTCCAATTACATGCATTGAAAATGATATACATGTTAAGTATAAATAAATTATTTGTTAGAATCTTAGAAAAAGGTTTTAAAAGGATATAATTTTTGCTTAACTTGTTATGAATTGGATTAATTTTGATAAGCATCTGTGGAGCAAGATTCACGAGAACGATTAAAGAATTAAGACTATTCAACCTTCTGAGTAGGTATGGCATCCTAGTTCAAAGCGCTTTTTAGAGCAAACTTGACCTCATATGCATGTCTGCACTTTGCGATTGACTTGACTTTTAGTTGTGGGGTATGAAACTATGGCAACTGGGATGACAATTAGTAGCCAGCCTAATGTCTCAAATCGTGGCCTGGGTTACTCGAGTTATTAAACCTGAGGGGTGTCTTTAGACCTAGTTCCCTAAAGCCATCTGGTTTCGGAGTTATCGGCCCAACGCTCGTTACATGGGTAACTCAGTGCCTAAGAAAACGAGCATTACAAGAAGAAGAAAGAAAAACCTGAGAAGATCCGAATCGTGGCCTAGGTTACTCGAGTAATTAAGCCCCAGGGGAATCTCTACACCTAGTGCCCTAAAGACATCTGGTTTGGGAGTCACCGGCCCAACACTCGCTACATGGGTAATTTAGAGCCTAAGAAAATGAATCTTGTACAAGCTCAAGCGAGGGTCAAATAAAGTAGACCGCCTGACTTGTCTCAAAGTGTGGCCTTTGTTACTCAAGCCAGTAAATCCAAAGGGGTGTCTTAACACCTAGTGCCCTAAAACGGTCTAGTTTAGGAGTCATTGGTCCAAAACTCGTTACATGGGTAACCCTGAATAGCCTAAGAAAACGAGACAAAGTTAGTAGAGGAAAGCAAGGAAATTTTTTTTTGCAAGGTAAAAAGGAGTTCATCTAAAGTCATAAAAGAGAACATGTCATATGATGTTAATTCTGTGAAGAGCGGTGTTTAGAGCAAAGATGAGGTGCCTTTGATAAAGGGAGATAAGTCTTTTGAATCTGATCCTACCCATGAAAAATGACCACGGATGCTTAAAAGTTTTATTACGATTTCATAACTTGTCAAATGAAAATTTCAATTTTCTCAGGAAAAATTCATTTTCATACTCAATTTCAAGATCTTTAGCGATAAGATAAAAGCTTAGTGATTACAAGCATTCAATTTCAAAAAATTTAACTTCAAATGCCTCATTCACAAGATCATACTAATCCCGACGGCCTGAGCTGTCCAACTTTTGGCCCATTTTGTTATTTGTCTAATGTGCAGGATATTGCTCACTCTAGATGTGGTCAACAAATCGAGTGTCTTCGAATAAACCTTAGTAACAACATGCGAAAGGCTGGGGCATTTCGCCATTGAATGAAATGGAATGAGTCTACGGTGGGACCAAGCCTCTCATCAAAAGGAAGGGGAGGAACTCTTGAAAGAAATCAAGGCGACATAAGCTTGACCCTCCACAAAAAGGAAAAAAATTCTCCAGAGATTTCTCAACTCAAAAACAGACACCCGAAGACAAAAGGTCTAGCAAATGATGTCTACATCATCAAAAAGGTCAATCTGTGCCAAGTCTTCATAAATCAAGGCCTCTGCACTGAATTTAAAATTTGGTCAGTGAAAGAACGGGCCACATCCTCCAGGACGTCAGCCACGCCCTGGTATCAGCCAAACCAGCATCTAACCCAGCATGGTCACAAATAAAGAGCTTGGCCCTTTTCATAATCAATGATCAAACCGTTGGCGTCAATCCAGCGTAACATCAGGGAAAGATCCGATGATGTAAGCCGTTGAGCACTACTTCAGCAAATATATCGGGATATCTCCTAGTAAAGCCATCAGTGTCTGAATAGTCAGAGGGACCAGCACCAGGTCCAGATTCAAAAAAAAAAAATAGCTACCTCTGTGAGATCCCGACCAAAGACAACATATGAAAGGGGAAAATCCAAATCTGCTCTACGAATGACAAGAGGAGCCACACGGGAGTTGAAGCTGACAGGCCTAGCAAAATCCGTGCTTGAAAAAAAAATTCAAATCGCCTCAAAAAGGGTGAGGTATGGTTCTACATCATTGTAATTAAGCATATGCATCAACCTAGGACAAATTAAGACCATCACATTATGCCTGGTCTGCACATGTGCAACGAGCGCTATATCAGTGCACATCTCCATTAAAAAATTAAGCATGCATACCCAGTAGAGTTAAATATACATACGCATTAAATACCCAGACTCGAGGAAAAATTCTGCTGTTGAAAACTACCGTTCGAGTAGGCATCGAGACTGTTCGGTGAGATAAAAGCTTTGTAAACTACCGTTCGAGTAGGCATCAGGACAGTTTGGTGATCAACCGTTGTCAACTACCAGTAGGGTAGGCACCGTTGTCAACTACCAGCAAGGTAGGCACCGTTGTAAACTGCCAGTGTAAATATCAGAAAGATCCGATGATTTCAGAACATCATCTCCAGCGGAGATATAGAAAACATTTTCAATTTATCTTCATTAAACAAGCATCGGCAACGCCGATAGAAATCAAACTGGTGGAGTCAACACCAGCATAGACATCAGCAACACTGATGAAAGTCAACCATTGAAATCAGCCCCAACATAGGCATCATCCATGACCGGTAAGAGTAAGCGATTTGCGTTGCGATATGCGTTTTACGATGTGATTTGCGATACGATATGTGATTTGCAATTTGTGAAGTGTGAAATGTTATTTGCGAAAACATTTCAACATTCATTGCATTACGATTTGCAACATTAAATATAAATCTTGTCATATTTCAAGTGTCTAGTAAATCTTTATCATGTTCATTCTACTACATTGCATAAACATAATAAAGAGAGGAATCTGTAGACACTCGAAATTTTGTTTTCCATTTATTAACCATACAGGAGGGCAAAAGGGTTTTTTTCCACTCTGGAGAGCAACCCCGGAGGATTATGACATCAAACCAGAACCCCGGAGAAAGCCCTGGGAAATCATCAAGCTAACTTCAGAGATAACCATGGAAGTTTAAACCAAAGTCAAGCAGCCCCGGTCACTATATCGGGATGTCAAGTCAAACCTCGTCAACACCGGGATGTCAAGTGAAGCCCTAGTCACAATATCGGGATGTCAAGAAGCCCGACGATAACCCCGGGATGTCAAGCTCAACCCCGGTCACTATACTAGGATGACAAGTCAAATCCCCGCATTACTGGGACGTCAAGTGAAGCCCCGATCATAATACCAGGATGTCAAGTCAAACCCCGACAACACCGAGATGTTAAGTGAAGCCTTGGTCACAATACCGGGATGTCAAGCAATCTTGATCACTATATCTTGATGTCAAGTCAAACCCCGACAATACCGGGATGTCAAGTGAAGCCCTGGTCGCAACTCGGAAGGTACAGGAGCCCCGATTACAACACCGGGAGATCAATTCAACCTTCGGAGACAGCCCCAAAGCATTGCATCATCCCCTGAGACAACCATGGGAGGCCAAATCAACCTCGGAGACAACCTTGAGGACAAATAAAGTCGGCTGGAATCAAAACCTCAAAAAAACCTTGGGAAAATAGTAGAAGACCGTGCCAGTATAGGAAATAACCCTTGGAGGGGAAAATAGTCATTTTACCAACTTGAAGCCTAATCCGGTCAAAAACAATCCGAATAGATGTAATGAAGGTCAGAAAGAACCATAACATTGATCCTAAGTGAAAATAGCACAATACAGCTCAACGGATAAACAATGAAAAAACAAAGATCTGGTTATAAACCCGTCTTCTTGGACTCAGAAAAGGTTTAGTTCCATGTTATAGTGACGGTCTCGGTGAGGGCTTTCCTGAAAGGTGTAGCACGCCTCAAACGGACGCTTCGATCAAAAGTTAGAAAATTTCGAACCTAACAATACGTTGCTCGGAGTGCACGTACTTCGAGATGACAGGACCCACTATATGGGCCCTACCACGTGGAGCCACAGGAATACCCGCGGCTGCCGCTGGTAGGCCCGCTTCCATCGGGTTTTTAAATACAAGTGCCCCCTTGCCAAAAAAGAAGAAAAAAAAAAGAAAACGCTCTGAAACTCCGCCCATTTCGTTTCCTAGCCCGACGTCTTGTACTCCAAACGTAGTTTTTATTACTCTAACACGTAGGTATACTCATATACTACAACATACCAAAAATTAACCGAAGGAAACGCCCGTTTGAAGCCTATGAAGTGGCAAAAAGCTGGTGTAGCAGTCCATTGTAAGCATTTTTACGATCAGAACTCGTTTCCTACTTCATTGCGTATTTATACACGTGCACGTAATGTTTCATCTTTTGATTTTTCTCGAAACTCAGTTCCGTGGCCGTTTTTTCTTACTTTCTAGTAAATTTTAGTACATATATACGTTTTTTTGCATTTGCACAGCCCGGATCAACAATCCGCGGCTTTTACTCGCTTTTATGTATATATATATATATGTACTAACTGGCACGGCCTGGATCGTTAATTCGTGGCCTTTTTAAATTAATTATGTATATATTCGACTATATATATACTAACTTTTCAATTCTGTCAAGCCCGGATTGTAAATTCGTGGCAGTTACTATTTTTGTATAGATAACTATATATATATATATATATATATATATAAATTTTTCTGACTTCGTTCGGCCTGGATTGCTAATTTGTGGCCTTTATTGCTTTAATATATATATACTAACTGTATATATTAACATTTATATTTTTGTTTGGTCTAGATTAGAAATTCGTGGCCTTTTTACTGCTTTAATACACACACACACACACACATATATATATATATATATATTTTAATATTGTTGTGCCTGGATAAATTCATGGCTCTTTATAGCTCTTACAATATATATATATACATTCCGTCGAGCCTAGATTATTTTGTGGCTCTTTACTGCTTATATATATATATTTCCGTTCTGTCAAGCCTTGATTACTCCGTGGCTTTTTACGACTTATATATATATATATATATATATATATATATATATTTCCATTCCAATCCAGGCATAGGATTTGAAATATGGCGCCCTTTATTGCCTTTAGATATATATATATATATATATATATATATATATATATTTTCATTCCAGTCCGGACATAGGATTTGAAATCCGTCACCCTTTATTGCTTTTATACATATGTATATATATTTCCATTCTATCAGTCCTGGATTACTCCGTTGCTTTTTACAGCTTTTATAAATATATATATATATATATTTACATTCCATTCTGGGCATAGGATTTGAAATCCGTCGCCCTTTACAGCTTTCGTATATATATAATTATATATATATATATATATATATATATTCTTTATTCATTATGATTAAATATTTGCATTAAATATTCATTTGATATGAATCGGCACTAATGTAAATTTGGTGGAGTAGATTTATCTAAATCTAGCCCTTTCTACCTTTCAAACGATTCAAAATAGGTCCAACCGGAACTAGAAAGCTAGAATGGCTAAGATTTATTTAAATATAGCTTTCTTTTTAGTTTTATTCATTACTAAAGCAACCTCGCGACCCATAGATCGCTATCTAGTGGGAACGATAAGCTTTGGCTACGCGCATGCCAGGATTTGACAGATGAATCTTTGGTTTTTGCGACGTTTGGATGTAACTATACATTTTCTGTGAATATCTGAGCTGTACAGGTTTTCTTGGCTTCTCTTTGTGAGCCTAGGAATCGTGGGATTCGTGATCAAACTGATCAGAATCTGATTCCCACAATGGACAAACTCCACATTACAAATGTACCATGCCAGTTTTTCTGTAAAAAATGTACATCCAAGAGACCTTAAAACGGTTATCCGGGTTTAAGGTCTCAAAAATAATGAAATAATAGTTTGTCGTGCTAGAGTCACTCCGATGGCCGTCATGCCCATGAGAAGACCGGCACTCGTATATTTGTTTTTGTTGAGGATGCTTCACAGCCCAACAATCACCATTCAAATTGAGCCAAAAGGCTGAAAAGATAAAAAATAAAAGTATCAACATGCTTCAATTCCTACGTCAGCGTAAGTGTTTGAAAACCTGCTTTCAAAATATCATTTTAATATCTTGTCTAAAAAGGACTTTTGCAAATCAAATCAAACCCTTCGTATATAGGTTCAATGAAGTATGACAGAACTTTTAAAACAAACAAACGTAGGGCCAATTTCTTTCAGCATCCACACACACATTGCAAATAAAAAGAAAAATATTAAAAAGATGTGGTACCGTGTTTTAATGGGAGTTTGGGGGTGCCTAACACCTTTCCCCCACTTAACCAAGCCCCCAAACTTAGAACTTCAATTTCAAGATCATCTTTTAACAGTGTCCAGTAATTGGGCCTACTTTCAAACAAAATTCGGTTGAGTTGGTACAACCATTTCAAATCTACCAACTGGCGACTCTGTAATCTTTTCAAAATCGTCGACATGATACATGTTGATCTTTTCCTAAAAAACTTCACCTTTCATAAAACAGACAAGTCAAATAAGGGTAGAAAACAAAAGAACTTAGGAAGAGAGAAAGATTCGGTTCAACGCGATATGATTTTTCCCCGACGTCGATAAACCCCTCGGAGGAGCCAAGGCCTAACATCTTTTAGCTCACAAGGAGTATCTCACACTGGCTTGAACATGCCCATTGGAGATCATGCCTTTATGAATAGACATGATCAGAATGAAAATCTCAGTCTAAGTGAGCTAGAAGAGATTGCAAGGCGAGATGAAGCTAGCAGGAGAAGGAGAGCTGAAGAATATGCTAATCCTCCAAGGAGCAAGAAGCCAAGAAGATAAAAGATAAGTTTCCATTGTTTTTTATTAATGTAACTGCTATGAATTGTAATACCTGTTTAAAAACATCAATAAATTCATGCTTATTCTCTAGAATTTTAGTTGCTCACTGAAACATTAAGTCATATTTATCTTCTAGCATCCTGCGTTAGAAATTGATGATATGATACAAATCTACTTGGTTATGTCAACATCAAATAGGGGGAGATTGTTAGGAACTGTATATTCAAATTTGATGTTGAAAGTAAATAAATGTGCATGTATTATCCAATGCTATAAAGTTCTTATTAGAACATATGTACAAGGACTTAGATTGAAGATCAAAATTGTTAAGTTGATCTGAGTTGAACGTTTATCATTCTGTTATAGAATGTATAGTAGAAAGATCAAGCTTTTTAAGTTGATCTCTTGAATTGTAAAAGTTAGGCCTAAACCGATTCAAGTTTGTCGAGCCAGCCAAGAGTTTGCAGAAGCCAAGGTAGAATCGTGGTGTGTCAAGGAAGCTTCACTCAGAATGGTTGTCTGTTAAGGAAGCCACTTTCAGAATCGTTGAGACAATCTGCCGAGCGCCTGCCGAGCCAAGTCATGAATCGCAGTCTTCTCTCAGAATCGCGGAGTCTGCAAGTGATCGCAAGTAAAGATCGTAGTCAGTCAAGTCCTTCGAAGCTAAAGCAGAATCGTATAGTACTCTACGATCCTCATCACTTAAAGACTGAATCGCTTACAAGCACTTTCCAACACAAGGATCGTAGTGAGAAGACAACGATCGTAGTGCTTATTCAGTTAGCATCAAAAGTATCAAGATTCGCCTATCTGATGAAAGAGGATGTCTAACAGTGAAGAATGACATATGAACGTTGACATTTTGGGAATCCCAATGCTCTAACATATATCCTCAGTTTGAATCAAAGAAACGTGAGGGAAAAGAAAAGGTGACTACCAACTGTCTGTTGAAAGTTCCTTTCCAGGTGTTAGGTGAGAAAGTAGTCTACAGTGTCAGGCGAGTCAGACAGGAGTGCACCATATTCCCAGGAAGTCAACATCAAGTGCTCAGAACGTCTGGAACATTAAATGCTAAAACGAAAGCCTTTTAACGGGAAGATTTCAAAGGCTCCTACATAAGGTAAACAGATTGAAGATTTCAAATTAAGCAAGAACGCACAAATCTCAAGAACATCTTAAAGCAAACTCTATGATCCAAAAAAAATATCTTGCTTCGCTACTCAGTTCTTCAAAACTTATGCTGAAAGGCAACTGAGTAGCACCAACGAACAAAACTCTCATTATAGTGTATTCCAAGTCTGCTAGACTTGAAGAGTTCTTAGTGAACTAGAAGTTCCAAGTCTGCTGGACTTGAAGAGTTCTTAGTGAACTAGAAGTTCCAAGGCTGCTGGTCTTGAAGGAATCTCAGTGATTCAAAGTTGTATCGATATCCTTAGTGGATTTTCTACTCGTAGAGTAGAAGAGTGGATTAGGAGTCTTGAGTTCTCTGAACCACTTTAAAAAACTATGTCATTTACATTATATTATTAACTAATTGCCATATCTGCCATAACTGTTATAACTGCTATCCAAACTATAAACTTGATTTTATCTTAAGGGGAACAACCAAATCATATATTCTGATGTGGTTAATTAATTATTTAATTAACAAATCTTGTAAGTTATTTTTGAAAAGTAAAAGTTTTAAAATATCTATTCAACCCCCCATTCTAGATAACTATTGTGCCTCCGGGAACTAACAAAATTTCCCCAGAAAGCTGTTCAATTGTTTTTGCGTTTTTGGTGGGGGCATCTTTGTAATTACTTTCGCCTTGCTTGGGTCAACCTCTAAACCTTTGTTGTGCACCAAGAAGCCCAAGAATTTTCCAGCTGTCATTCCAAAGGCGCAATTCTTCGGGTTCATCTTCAACTTGTACCTTCGGCATCGCTCAAACACTTTTCTTAGGTCCTCCACATATGTTGTCGCCTTCTTGGATTTCACCACTATGTCGTCCACATAGGCCTCCACTATATCATGGATCATGTCATGAAATATAGTGTGCATTGTCCTTTGATAAGTTACCCCCACATTCTTTAACCCGAATGACATTACTACATAGTAGAAATTCCCAAACGGGGTACGAAAGGCCGTCAACTCTGCATCTTCTACTGACATCTTTATCTGATTGTAACCCAAAAGCCCATCCATGAATGACATCATCTCATGATTAGTCGTTGCATCTAACAAAATGTCTATGTTGGGTAATGGGTACATGTCCTTCGAGCATGCTATGTTCAAGTATATGAAATCCACACATTTGTAACTTTCCGTTTGATTTCTTTATTGGTACAATGCTGGATAGCCATATTGGATGTTCGATTGTCTTGATGAACCCTACTTCCGGCAACTTCTTGATTTCCTCATTTATTTGGGTTTTGACTTCGGGTGCATAGTTGTGAGGTGCTTGCTTCACTGGCTTTATTCCCAGGTTTATATTCAGATTGTGCTCTACCAGCTCCTTGTTTATCCCAGGCATCTCGTCGTAGTTCCAAGCAAAGACATCCCTATACTCTCGTAGTAACTTCACAAGTTTTTCCTTCTGATTAGCATTCAACTTTTTGTTGACATAAGTTGGTCTTGGCATTCCTCCATCTGTTGCCAAATTAACTTCTTCTAAGTCGTTTTGTTGAGGTTTTGGCCTATCCTCAAAGCATTCTGGAGCTAGTTTTACTTTTTGCTACACAACTTCTCCCTCTTCATTACTGCTAGAGTGGGGGACACCTCATGAGCCGTCAGGTTTGAATGTTCCCTTGGGCTCTTTCCCCTTGCACTGTCACAAACAAAACACCACCTTTCCATCAGGTTTAATAACCCTCTCCCATTTCATCTTTTGGCCATTCTCTGATTGTGCTGTCCGCTTGGCATTTATTATGTTCCTAGCATCTTTAAAGTCTGTTGGCCTCTTCTTTTCTCCATTTTCTTCTTTCTCAAGATCTACTACCACAGGCTTCTTGGTTTTTGAACAATCTACATGTTCTGAGGTCTTCTTCTTTTCTTTCTCTGCAGGTACAAACTTATCCTCTTGCACTTCTTCCCAGCTTACTAGCCTTAAGGAGTCAGGCTTTGCAATTTGGTTTTCTCCTTCTTCAGCAACATCATCGAAAAAGGTTTCTTCGATAATGCGTGCCTCCGGTCCGAAGGGGTTTCTCATTGCTGGTACATTCACTTCTCTTCCTTTCCAAATAGCTTTCAGGCATTGGTGGAAAACTGAGGGTACCACTCCATAGTCATTTTCCCAAGCCCTTCCTAGCAAGACATGATATGCTGCATCCACCTCGGCTACATGGAACATCACAGGTCTTCAGATCTTCCTGACTTGCATATCCACCTTGATGTGTTCAAGGGTTCTTGTACTTTGGTTGGTGAACCCTGTAATGTTTGTTTTTTCTGTCACAATATTCTTCTCTGGCAGGCCTAACCGTTTAAACACGATGTAGGGCATAAGATTTACAGACGCTCCGTTGTTATTGAACGCCCTCCGCAATTCTATACCATTGAGTACTGTTGTCACATACAACGGCCTGTTTTGCGGGTATCTTATCTCTCTATCAGCTTTTGAGAAAGATATCCTACTTTCTTCTTCTTCCATCGTTTTCACGAATCCTTTGCTTACAGCCACGCAGGTCTCTTGCGTCTCGGCGACTTTAGTGATTGCCTTAGTTGCTTTTATCCTTGCTTCCATGGTCAATCCTATCTGATTAAAAAAATTTCTGAACTTTGCTCCATTCATTAATGCCGTCACCTGCAAGTGTGACGCCTCCAAATTCGGACCACTCGCGTCTCGAATTCAGTTCGCCACTTTCTAAATAACTAATAACATAATAACATCTCACGTAACAGAATGATAGAATAAATTACATTTATTTAATATAATTATTCATGTCCCAAGATCTCGTAACTTAAACATAGCTTCAACATCTTAATCATAACTTAAACATAGCTAATACATAAATACGAATTAAGCCTTATTACATCATCATAATAATTCTAACTAAGTACAAAGCTACTCTGTAGCCTTGCCCTTGCCCTTATCTGTGCCCGAGGGTCCACCTTGCTCTGCCTTAACTGAAATATTTTAGGGAAAGCAAGAATGAGCAACAAATTTGCTCAGCAAGTAATATAGAAATAAGGGTGAATAATATAGATTTCAAATCCCAAGGGTACAACAGTAAATGATAGTTCAAGAATAACAAGAAGTATCAATAGTTCTCAATAATAGTCGCTATGGGCAGAAAGATATCAACAAGATTCAAAGTGTTAACCTTTTCAAGGTTCAAGAATAATGAACACTGAGCAGTCACTAAGGACTATGAACTCTTACTAGAATTAACAGTAATATGCTGATAATCCAATAAAAACAAGTACAACAGGTGATCAGCCTAAAGTACCCTACGTCATGCATAACATTTAATCTTACTCATGTGCGCACGTCGGTCTCCCGAGAAATATATAGTTTTCCCTTCAATGAGGGTTGTTCATCTCAGTCAATTATAAGATTCTGCCCCAAACAATTAGTTTGGATCGCTTTTAATTTCATGATATTGGTCTAGCCGAATCAAATGGCTTAGACAAATTTTTGTAATGTATTTAGGAACGATAAGTTCATTGCTTGCAACAACATCAAGATTTAAGGTCGATGTACGAATAATAACAATATTTGTTTAACATGGCAACAACTCGAATTTATACAATATGTAAAGTGAAAAGAGTTAAGGAACTTGCTCAATAAGGAGTAAGGTTCGAATACTTGCATTCAATACCAAAATCAAATGAAGTTAGGAAACTTGCTCGATAAAAGTAGTGTTAAGAATTTGCCTGAGTCGTTGATTAAATTCGACCTCAACTTTCTATCCTTTTGATTTACCTATTATTATCGTAACGGTTAATCTTTATCAACATACAAACATATAACCCTAAATCGGTTTAACATACTAGCCTTAGGTATCTAAGACTTCTCAAAACAATTCTATATTGTTTCTTTAATCGTTATCTCTATCATTCTATCATTAGTATATTGTTTCATTATTATCTGAGTAATTCCCTTAATCTTAGTTAGGGATATTCACATTAATGTCTCATTGGTTCACAATTAAATAATCTTTGGATGTATTTAATAATTATTATTCACAAAATGTTTATTAATGTCACTTTAATTGTTCATACTTATACAATTAGAAATAGTCTTCACTAGTATCAATTAGTCTAAGTCTTATTGTTTTACAGTTAAGTACTATCTTAATTGTTTATTCGTTTCACAAGTAAAACTTTATTTAGTTTTAATTATTTATAATTTAGGAATATTAAGTTAATTATCACTTAACAATCTTTAAGCCAAATAAGTCTTAGACTTTTAAAGTCCAACTTGTATTTAATTAACTCATAATTAAATTACTTTAATTGTTTAATTATCTTTAATTAATAAAATCTATTAATATTAATCAAATTAAGTATTAGTATTATTCAATTAATTATTATTTTAATTTTAGAAAAATTTGGTTTTCTGATCCGGTTTGACCTGACCCACATAGACCCGACCCACATAGACTCGATTCGGTTTGACCCGGATCAGGGTCAAATGTGAACAAGGCCTGGCGCGGGGCGCGCTGGTTCAAGCCTATGGGTCGCGCGGACCATGCTGTGACACCCCCAAATCCGGGTACTTCGTTTCCACGGGATTTGGTGCTCACTATCTAAATAGAACATACATCTACCCAAAAACAAGGAATGTAAAATAAATTACAACCTTGAATAAATATTAAAATCTTCTTTAAAAAGGAATTACAACCTTATTCAAAATCTTCCAGGTTTGCTAACCTTAACATAAACAAATAAGTGCGGAAATATAACATCATAAATGAAATCTTATTACAATCCACATCAAAAGACAACAAGTCTTCACTTGTTCATCTTGCCTTTCCCTTTACTTGTTGATGGTACGTCAACATTCTCGGCTTTAACTGCAAGGGATTATTAAATATGCAAGAGTGAGCAAACAAAAGTTCATTTGGAATACAACAATAATATGACATAAATGAATAACTTTACTCTCGTCAACAACAAAGAATTGAATAATAATTCTTTCATTAATATTTATAATTTCGAATATTGAAATCATCTGAGGGTCATAAGACCTTGAACCATGTCCTAGGTTATAAACATTTTTATTTAAAACCTTTAACAGTCATATAGACTATGGACTCTTAACTCATACTTCGGGGGATCAACCCTTCGTACCATACCATGTATTGTGCACAAACATTTAACGCTTTCGCATTGTAACCTCCCCTAATAAATAGGGTTGTTCATCTCAGTATTTGATACAAGTCCGTACCAAAGAAAGTTTGGTTTGGATAGCTAAAAGAAAATTTGGAGTTTCAACTATCATCAACTAAGGAGTAGTTGAATCTACTCACAATAACTTAGCATAATTCGATAATATAAGAATCTTGAACCAAAGATAAGGCATAACAATAGACTTCACAATAACTAGGCATGCTTTAGAAATAATTTAAAGCAATTGAAAGATTAAGTAGATCTTGCTTGAACAAATAAGTCAAGATCTCATTTCTTCAATAATAAGTTCAATACTTGTTCATTATGAATATTAGAATATAACATAACTTGTACAATAATTAACAAGTTAAGAATTGGAAATAAACTTGCATGATATAAAGAGTAAGGATTAAAGAACTTGTACAATATAAATAACAAGTTTTTTAGGAATAGGAAACTTGCCTCAAGCGCAAGTTACACTTTACAATTACAATTTGTGACGCCCCCAGAATAGGTCCATTCAACCCAACCCATTCTGAGTCGCCAAATACATGGTACAGAATTCAAATACAAACTTTATATCATACGGTCGTGCAAAATACGACCACACAACTGTGAGTCTCAATACAAATATGTAGAAAATATTAAGATTCAAACTAAGTCCTCATTACAATTATTATCACACTATTTATCAGAAATAGTGAGGACTACTACTGCTCTAACTCGGACCATCACTCTGTCCCCCGACTAGTTCCCGCAACATTCTCATTTCCTGAAGAGGACAACAGATGAAAAGGGTGAGCTCAACTAGCTCAGTAAAGAATATTATGACTAAGATAATGGGAAACAAATTATCGTTAGTCTTCAACAAAATAGGATAAAATATAATGGACAACCAACTTCAGATCAATATTCGCAGCGGAAATAACAGTTCATTAGAAGAATTAAGCAGAGAATAAAGTCTACTATCTTCTATGATTTAAAAGTCCATCATCAATATTTTATTCCTGTAACATCAATCAATATACATCTCGAATCAAATATTCATCTTTGCACTACAGGCCAAAGATATTCATTTGTATCATCAGTGGTCATATTCATCTCAACACCTGTCATCTTTGCACTACAGGCCAAAGATATTCATCAGGTAATCATTCATCTTTGCTCTACAGGCCAAAGATATTCATCAAGTAATCATTCATCTTTGCTCTACAGGCCAAAGATATTCAGTTACATCACCTTTTAGGACTGAGAATGATGAAAAACATTTTAAAGAACGAATCCAGTGAGATAAAAGACAAAGATTAGGGATTCGTCATTTAGTTTATCCAAATCAAAAATACCTCGTAATAATCAATTATGGAGCAAAATTCAAGAATAGAGCTCAAAACTTAGATACAATCAAAGATAGTAACCTTAACAAGCAATTTGGACAAATAGAAGAAAATTTAATTTTTCCGTGAATAGTGCCGTATACGTGAATAGTGCCGTATACGTGAATAGTAACCCCGACGGAAAAAGTAAGAATTTCAACATAAAATTCATGACAATATTTTTGTATAATGATATTGAGAAGAATAACATCATTTACGAAAGAAATAACATCCCTTACCTTAAAAGAATAGTCCCTCTGACTGGAATATCGGATATAATACCGAAGAAAACTTGCGCTGAATACTAATACTCAAAGTATTGAAATACTCACAAAAATACGCTCGATATTATAGAGAGAGAAAACTTCTTATTCTGGTGTGATTTTCAATTCTAACCTAAGCACCCTATTTATAGGAAAAGCTTAGGATGCCAAAGGAGACTAAATAAATAAAATAATATTTTTTTTTTTTAAAATTTCCAGCCGCCGGCTGCTACCAAAAAAATTAGATTTTTCAACCAACAACAAAAGTGGGGCCCACCATTTATAATATATATATTTTCCGAAACTTCAATAATTCATAACAAATAGCCCATTCGTCAGAAAAATACAAATTCTATGTCCTTCCATAGGAAATTTAATTCTCTACAACTTTGCAGAAGGAAGTTTTTCCAAATTCCAAACATAAATTATCCGAAATCCATAAACAGATGATTTCTCACACCAAAATATTGATAAAACTCATCAGCGCCAATTCCTTCTTTAATATCCACAAAATAAATATTTCCTTCTCATATAAATCAATAATTAATTATTCACAAATAATATTATAGAACTACAATATTAACAACCAGGTCGTTCCCAGGACAGAGGGGGCCTTCCGATAAGGACTTCTCCTTACTGGCGCGCAATTAAATAACCCCTCCTAGACAGAACTTCCTTAGACATTGTCAATAATGCTATCTAATAATATTATTCAAATAATATGAATTATTGAGTTGATAACGTGAAATACTATGCAACGACAATTATTGAATCAATACTACAAAATATCAACTGTAGCCATTATTGAATCAATCATATAAAAATAGCAACGTAGCAATTATTGAGTCAATAAAATATCAATGCAGCAATTATCAACGTAGCAATTATTGAGTCAATAATATAAAATATTGAACGGTAATTACTGTAACAATAATTGAGTAATAGCTTCTCACGTAAGACTCAATAATTCGAAATACTGTGCAATACCGTGTGCTACTATGCAACACCGTGTATCACTGTATTTTAACCACCGGGTATTTCAACAGTACTAACGGTAACAACCCCGCCGTTATTTTGTAAAAAAAGTTATTTCTGTCGCTTTCTATATCCGACAATTATTCCGTTGTGGGGGCCCACAAATAGCTGCGCCGTCGTACGAATATTCTCCGACAACAAGAATATTCCACGACCAAACGAATATTCCCCGACAACAAGAATATTTTATAACCACTTGTTCATTTTAAAAATGTTTGCACATTTCACCCATAACTTTCATATTTATCAAATCAACACCTTACTATTTCGAAATAATATATAAAGAAAACTAAATCTTTATTCATAAAAGTTGGGGTCTTACACAATTCACTTCCACAATTATCCTACATTTTACATTATGTTTATAACATCAATTAGTACATTACCAAGACGTTTAAACCGTTGAACTTCATACTTAAGTTCAACTCACAACGTGGTTTATAACAATAGTTGCTAACTAACCACATACGTGAGTCTACACTAACAACATACAGCTCACAAGCTTATAATGCTTTTAAACTACCATGTCGTAACTTATAAAAGTAATATACAAGTATATAAATAACATATTAACATGAGACTTCAAATTATCTTAATCATATTAAAAATATGTTATCTCATTGTCTAATACACTTAACAAGTCATCAATTTAAGTTAGCTAAACGAGCTGCACAAAAACTCAACGAAGCACAAAATTTTTCTCCGGATAGACCCTAGCCCTGCTGGGGCAGGTCATCCTAGGCCAAATACCCCGCTGGGGCTGGGCCCACTGCTGGTGGGTTCCCCGAGCTCGTGATCGTGCAGCTTTGCACCCAAATTCAATTTTTATCAACATCATGTATATAAAATTTTATGAACACAAAACCTTAAAGTTTTAATATGATTATAACATTCATAAACATTATAACACATAATGAAAATACAATTTTCATGATTTTTGAAGAAAAACACATTATCAAGTGTTCTTGACGAAAATTTATACTATGAGTTCGTTTTTAAACCAATTCATGTAATTCCAATTGTGTTAACTCTATTTCTTAACATATTAACAAAATCCATGAGCAATTTAAACAATAATTAACAAACACACACCAATTTTGATAATTTAAAGACTATTTTCAAAATAAGCTCACGGTAAATTACTATGAACATGATTTCTTCATATTCATCGTATCTACGTGAATTGAATCACTTAAAAAACTATAAGAATCATATATAAGCATATATATATATATATATATATATGTGTGTGTGTGACAATCCGTGAATTTACAAGATTTTAAATGATTAAAATAAAGGTTAAATAATAATACCTAGATGTAACTTGAGGATTTATTTAAAAATTTTAAATAAAATCTATATGGTTTATTATTCAAATGAGAATAGAGAAAATACGGGTTATAAAATTCCAAACCCTAGAAATGAATATATATGAATGTTAAGGTTAAGGTATTACAATACCTAAAAAATTAATGTGAATTAAATAGTATAAGAAATGTTATATTGATATATGTGGACATTTTATTAAGGAAATTGAATTTCACATGAAGAGATAATATGAGGTTAAACGAAGATGAGTATATGTATAGAAATATATATACTTAGTAAGGTGCTGTATATTTTAGCAGGAGGAATAATGGATTAAGCTAAAGATATGAAAATCAAGATAAAACTATGTTAGTAATTAACATAGCTGGAATATTGGCCTTGGTTGGCAAATAAGAAGGTGAATAAGCATAAAGTTTTTAGCTAATATGATTTGCAATAAAAATAGAGTAAGTTAAAGCTCAAAATTTGTGTTAGAGATAGAATTTTGAAGCACGGATTGCTCGGTTGCGTCCGGAACGTCAAGTTTAGTCAGAAATGACAATAAACACAAAATGTATAAGGGTTGACTTTTTGGTCAAAGTCAATAGTTGACTTTATGGAAAAAAGTCAATAGTTGACTTTATGGAAGTGAAATATGTGATGATTTATATGAACTATATATGTGCTATGTATGTGAGGACCCAGAATTTTAAACAATTCAAATTTTATGAATAAATTTTTTATATTGGTATTGATTATCAATATTGTGCTGAGTATCTGTGATACGAGTTTAGTAATATTGTCAAACTGGGTATTGACTGAGAAATATGAGTGGAGATATAGTTAATAGATATTGAAAACCCTAACCCTAATTACGGATAGAGATTTGATAGTTAATACAGTTATTATAATTGTATCTATGATTGTGTGTGTGTATAGTAAGAGATTAATGATCAAATGTTGATCAGATAAGGTATAACCTTAGTAAACCTTAATGGTAGATTAGAAACCCTAATATACAGTTAGGAAACCCTAATTTCTTATTCGGGAAACTAAACCTTAATTTGTAAACCTTAATGGTAATTAGCAAATCGTAATGTTATTTATCAAACCCTAAGGGTTAAATTTTTAAGAAAAATATAGGAAATGACCGAACTACCCTTAAAATTATTTGAGAAATTATTAGAATACCCTTTTGGGGGCAAAATGACTGAACTACCCTTAAAATGGTATGCGAAATTATTAGAATACCCTTTTGAGACGAAATGACCGACTTACCTTTAAAATTATATGTGAAATGACCAAAATACCCTCCAATCCATGTGAACTTAAATCAACCAATCAGAGAAGAGATGATGCAAGCATGACATCATCCTTAAAGAAACACAGATGATGCAAGCATGACATCTGCATTAAAGAAGCACAAAAGATGATGTATTCATGATGATGTCATCATGATGTCACCCAGGGACTAAAATGCAATTAATAATGTACTAAAGTGTAATTAACCAGGGTACCAAACTGTAATAAGCCGTGGGCAAACTGTAAAAAGCCGAGCCCCTAACGTGCAATTATTGAAACTATGTTTTTCTATAAATAGGAGCCATTCTCTTTAATTTTTTTTTCAAAAGCCAAAATGGAGTTCGAGAGAGAAAGAGGAGAATTTTGGCTAGAGAGAAAGAGAGGAAACTTTTTGAGTTTCAAGATTTTAAAGGATTAGTTAAAGCTTGCAACTCCAAGAGGTATTTACTCTTGTGGTTATTATGTTTATTATTCTTTATATATTTAGTAAAAAAATATACTTTTACAAGCAGTTATAATGTCCAAATTATTTTAAGTAAATAGTACAAAAGTCCTATTTACAAGTAGTTATAATGTCCGATTTTTTTCTCCTATAAAGTAGAAAATATACTTTTATAAACAGTTATAATGCCTGATTTATTTTTCTTATAAAGTAGAAAATATACTTTTATAAGCAGTTGCTATGTCCGATTTTCTTCAAGTATTTAGTAAGAATACTCATGTTATAAGTAGTTATAATGCTTAAATTATCTCAAATAGAATAGTAGAATATTCATTTTATAAAGCAGTTATAATGCTCGATTTATTTGAAATATAGTACACGAATATTCATTTTTACAAACATTTATAATGCTCAAATTATTTAAATATTAATAATATTAAATTTATTTAATAATTATATTAAATAAATTACTTAAAAATGATTTTAATACTTTAAAAATTATTTAAAAATATATTAAAGTGTTAGGAAATATTTTAAGTTATTTTGGAATAAATTTTATTAATAATCAATATTAATGGTAATTAATTTATTATATTAAATAAATTATGAAAAAAATAGATTTAATGTTTTAAAAATTATATAAAATGATTTAATGGTTATAAAAAATATTTTAAGTTTTAAAATATAACTTTTAATATTTTGTTATGAAATACATTAATATTTTAATATTAATGACAGTTATTTAATAATGGTTTTAAATATTTTAAAATCAATTAAATGTGATATTAAGGTATTAAAAATACTTTGTGATATTATAAATAACTTATAATATTATGACATGTATTTCATTAATATTTGATAGTAAATAAATATTAATGATAATGGAATTAAGTGGTATTTAAGATATATAAATATGATATTAATGAATTAAAAATCATTTTAAATGGTAATAATTATTGGAAAATTATTATAAGCTTGTGAAAAATATTTTAACTGATTAACAAATTATCTATGATAATAATAAAGCATTTAGGTAGAGTCTTATTGGAATTAGGCTCGATAATTATCCGATAAGGCAACCGGGACGTTGAAATAGTACCGAACTCAAATCAGACTAAAATAGTTTGACTTGATACTAGGTCTTATGGTTTTAGTGATTGATAGGGATATGTGGTTATGTGTTTAAGTTATATTATGACTATAATTAACAGTAGTATATGTAATGATATTATTCTAATTGAGAGATCGATATTATCAATATTAGGTCTTTCAGATGAAGCTAAAATAGATTGCATAACAGTAATCGACGGATCAGGCAAGTTTTTCCAATTTCATTTAATTCTATATTAAATGAAAGTCATATATATTGATATACGAACTGTTATAAACATTATTCGTGATATCTGTGATTTGAAAAGGGTTATTGCTTATTGTTCAAGCATAACAAATTATATGAGTTGTTGTTTACGTAAAATGTGTTTGATTTGATATCAAAGCATAAACTGTGGAAAAACCAATATTATTTGGTATATATTTATACTGATACTTGTCCCGAGATTATATTGGCAGTCATAGTACTGACCTTGGTTTACATTTATGGGTAGTTATAATACTGACCCTGGGTTTCAATTACAGGCAGTTAAAAAAATACTGACCTTGTTAAATTGGTAGGATGATATGCATACTCCTAGGATATGATTAGGCTGATCACCTATGAGATATCCGAATAGAACTCCTATAAGTCTTTATAACTCTTAGGAATGCGGTGCGGTTGACCGAATCAACTCGGGTGGCTAAGTCTTTATGACTGATAGTAGCTCGTGATGGTAAATGAACAGAACTCCTATAAGTCTTTATGACTCTTAGGAATGCGATGTGGGAAAAATACTCTGAACTATATGTTCATTTAATTCATATTCAGTGTGAGTATAATATATCACTTGTTTAAAACTTGCTGAGTTTTCTGTAGCTCATCCTTGTAATTATTCTTTTCCTTTGCAGCTTTAGCTGAAATGTTAAAAGTTCTGGAGTTCAGTAATGTGGATGGAAGAACTCAGTCAATTTAAATTTGTTTATATCCTTGAGAACTCTACTCTGGTGTAATAGTAAGTTAGGAATTATTGTAAAACAATTTAAGAATATATAATATTGTATTATCATCTTAACAATTGCTTAGCTTTTACCTTTCTAGAACATAGGAAGAAGTACAGTATCTATATGAACTATACATCTGAATGAGCGTATTTAATGATCTTGAAAGTTCTGTAAGCACTGAGATCGCTCCTCAGTTCCAGGAACAATCTTATCATTTGTACTGTAAATGTCAGATAGATAGGAATTATTGATATGAAAGAAATATTCATGAGATTATAAACCTATCCATCCATGTGAAGGTATCCCAACATAGTAAATGTTCTGACGAGAACTACTGTTCGTTGTGAAATACTGTGAATCTTGGATTGGTAGGAATTATTATCTTATGGAATATTTAAGTGAGCACCAAATCTGCTACAGGGAATGTAGAGATTTTGGGGGCGTCACAATGTAAATGATTAAATAAATATACATTATATAATGTGTATATATTTATTTTGTATGTAAAAGTGAATTAAGAATTAAATTATTTAACCTAATATATATATTAGGTATGAGAATTGAATAACCTAAGAGTTATGGCATGGGAGAATATTAGTATTGAAAATTTATACTAACCTTAGAGATTTATTTTATTATCTCAATTTATTAATTTAATAACCTAATTAAAGCAAGTCTAATTGGGTTAAGTAATTAAATGTATATGAGTAAGAAATTGAATTACAATTGAGTGAATAAAAACCCTAATTAAATGATTAGGGTAGAATAGAATTAAAATTAGTGGACTATATTAATTTACATGGCCCAATTATTTTATTAGCAAGCCCAAACTTTTAATGGGAGCCCAAGACTTTAGCCCAATTATAAGGGATTTAATTGGATAGCTAAGTGAGCAAATATTGCAATAAAAGATAACAGAGGGATAAAAGGGAGGCCTATTTCGGCCAAGCTAGGAGGAAGTGGAGCATTAGCATTAAATCTTGTAGATAAGGATAATGATTGGAAAAAGGGTTATGTTGAAAATAATAAAGTATTATATGACATTAAAAAGGAAACAAAATGGGGCAATAAAGGGCCACATGGCCGGTCCATATAAAGAGGAGAAGGGAGGAATGAATGTAATGATTTCATTCAACAACTCTTCACCAACTCTAGCCAAGTGTCACTCCAAGTGCTTATCCTCATTATTTAGTCTAGATTTGCAAGCAATCTTTTACTTACAAGAAACATCCAAATGATTAAGGAAGAGATGAGAAGAGTGAAATGTTGGGCATTAATATACATACATATTTTTATATCTAAATAAATCTCCCAAACAAAATCAATTTTCTTTCTCTTTCTTTCCATTTCCAAATAGCCAAAAAGAAATAGAAGAGAGAGAGAGAGAAAGAGAGGGAGGTATTCGGGCAAGAAAGAGGGAGAAAGAAGAGGGATTTCGGAAGCTCCAAAGGGAGGAGAGGAGGGAGAAAGGACCTCCATGGGAAGAAAGCAAGGGAAGAGAAGATGAAGCACACAAGCTAGGTATAAATCCTATATATCTTATATAATTTATGTTTGATTATTTTCAATCAAAACATAGATCTATGATTTCAAAACTCCAAAACCTTAGATCTATGTATTAATAGGTGTGCTATATTTAGATCTATCACTTTTGATGATCAAAAGTTAGATCAAAAACAAGAAAAGGAAAGTATGCTTTAAAAGTTAGAAAATCTTGATTTTTCTAGTCTAAATTATGTTTTTCTTGGATTTAGTATATGTTTGGTGTAATAGATCATGGATCATGGTAGATCCTTGATCTTAAGGTGTATTAGTAGGTATTATGATAGTTTATGGTGGCTAATGTTAGATTAATCAAGAGATCATGAAAGTTTTCTTACAAAACACAAAGATTAGAAAAACTATTTTTGGGGAAAATGTAACCTGAAATTCAAAAGACCATATCTCTTATTCTGTTTTGAATTTTTGAGTGTGGTTAATTTTTGAAGTTAGATCTATAAGTCTTCTAATGTTTCCAAGTGGAATCACTGAAAAATTCCATGTAGATTTCCATCGGGACTATTTTTAGCAAAGTAGGAAAAATCTGAAAAACTACAAAAGTAGGCTGTCAAGAATTTTGAAGGGTAGTTTTGGCCACTTAATTTGTGTAATAAATTCCAGCCTTTTGGGACATGAAAATATATGAGATGAAGTAGCTTGTGTCGAAAAATGAGCTCATTCCGACTTAAATTGAGCAAGTTATGACTATTTCAATATTTACATTTTTTTGACAAAAATCGGTATAACTGGAGTTCTATAACTCCGATGGCCACAAAATTTAAACTGGAGGCTCACGATAACATGTGTAAGATCCCGCCTAGAGTTGGGAACTTCTGGAGTTAAGCGTGATGTAGAAAATTTCTTAAGGAATTTACTAAAAATGGATTTTTGAAAAATACTTAAGAAAATTGAAAAATTCCTGAAAAATTATTTTTGTGTATGAAATACATGTATTTATGTATGGACAAAAGATAAAAAAAAATAATAAGATGATTTAGTTAAAAAGGGGGATTCCAGCTTGCTGGATTGCAATCTAGTTTATTGGTTGGCCATCAGGTTGCTGGATTGAAGGATTAATGAATCCAGGCTTGCTGGATGAGATGTTTGGATAATCCAGGATGCTAGATTGGATGTTAGTTGAATCCAGGTTACTGGATAAGTATGTTTTGTCAATCCAAGCTTGCTGTATTGGATGTAAGTTGAATCCAGGCTTGCTGGATTAGATGTTGGTTAAATCCAGGCTTGCTGGATTGGATGCCAATTTGAATCCAAGCTTGTTGGATTGGAGGTCAAGTGAATCCAGTTTGCTAGATTAGAAAGTAATTTATTAAATTAAAATTCAGTTTGAATCCAGGTTGCTGGATTAGTTATGTCAGTTTTGTTATGTTGGGAAATAACAAGTTATTTGAATCTAAGTTGTTGGATTAGGTATTCGGCTTACTAAATTATGAAGAAGGACTTATAAAATAAAAGATTAAGTGTTAATTCACAAGTTATATGATAAAATAAGTAAATGATAAGTCTAAAGTAGTACAGTCGTTACTCTGCAATAATTAGTGTATAGTAGCTGGGCTAAACAATTCTTTTAGTGAGCGGAGGTATATACGAATTAGTAACCGATCGAACTCGTTGTGAAAACAGTGTAGACGAGACGAAAACTAATTTATTGGTTGTTTGTGGAAAACCACTCAGTATACTATATTGAATACTATTAAAGACTCGATGTGTGCTAGGTTTAGACTTGTGAAGGTGTATGGTAATAAGAAATTATCTAGTATTTGACTATGTGGTTAAATGTTAGATAGTTTACTATGAAGTAATAGAATTATAGAATAAGATATGTTATGCTAATTAAAAAATCAATCTTATAACTGATAGGTCTTTTCAATAAGGACGTTAACTTAGATTGTGTAGCAGTAATCGACGGTTCAGGCAAGTTTCCTAACTCAAACTCGAGTTATATTTCAAAGCATATCAGTGAATGATTATTCACGTCTAAACTGATTATTGATTCACACTTAGTGCATGTTGCATATGTTCATCAGGTATGAAAGGCTGATCACCTTCATTATCCTAAGGTTCAGATAAAGTTATTCATGGTCCTTGTTGACATTAAACGTTATCGATTCAGTCATTCAATTATTGACATGTTAATTCATGCTCTTTCACAATTATCATATTGCTGAAAACTTGAAAGCTTATTCTTTCTTTCAATCATGATATATCCTTATTGAATTTAAACTTGATGGGCAAATTTGTTGCTCACCCTTGCTATATCATGATAATAAATTTTAGATTAAGACAAATGTTTAAAGAAGGTCAGAGACAAGAGCAAAGTACAATAATAGATTGTTATGCGAATAACTATTTAGTTATCTTATGTAAACCTTTATTAATTTTAAAGGTATGTATTCAGTTAAGGTTAATAAACCTGGGGAAATGTTATAAAATCATGTGAAATAAATAATATATGTTTATTAGTTCCGCATTAGATGATAGAATATGTATGGTAATGAAGTACCGTAACGTACCAAGTCCGAGGTTCTTGGGACCCGAATTTGGGGGCGTCACAGGTTGGTATCAAAGCTGTAGGTTAAAAACCGTAGGTAGTGTTACCTTAGGCTATAATTACAGAGATGAGGATGATGAATAAACTCAAATAGAGTTCAAGTGATAAGAGATGAATTCAAGAAATTCATCATTAAAGATAAGAATAAGATAAATAAGATTCAAAGAAGAATCTTGAAAAATTATAAAGAGAAGAATTTGGAGTTACCTGACTCCAATAATAAAGATGAAAAGTGATAATAAATAGACAAAGTCTATAGGATGAAAAGTGTAAAACCATAATATAATATGATTAAATAAAAAGAAGATCGTAAAATAAAACGATCAGAAGATAGAAAAGAATTGTAATATAACACGATTATAAGAAAAGATCACAACGTGATCTGATGAGGTCATATAGGAAGACAGATAATCAACTTATTGATTGAAGACTTTATAGCAGAATTGCTATACGAATATGGTACTATGAAATGGTACGAGTTAAACTCAAAAAGAGTTAAAAATGATGATATACGGATTAAATGAAATTCATATCGAGTAAAGAGAAAGTTAAGATTATGTGGGCTTTCAACTGAGGATTCATGTGATGGCTGAGTTGTACAAACCTTTGTATGGGCGGGGGTTTTGTGCTTGGTATAACGACTACTTAGTTTATCACATTGATAATCATTGAAATGTTGGTGTCGCGCTATTCGCTATATGTATGTTGAGAATGCGATTCTTTTCTCATGTGTATAACAGATAGGTAGAGAATATAAGATTAGGTACGAGTTCTTAAAACTCATACTTATTGTAAGTTCGTGACTCATAATCGTATGGTGGAACCCCTCAGTGAATGGACGACTTTGGTCTGACTAGAATAAGTTCCTAAACCCATAGGATTGTGGTAAGTTACTGAACTCATAACGTATGGTATGTTTGATGAACTATACTGGGGTGTAGAAAAGTTATGGATGAATAATTGAGGATTTGTTAATAGATAGAATTATTAAGCAATTGATCATTAGAGAAATTGAAGTTGGTGGTGGAGGCATAGGTATTCCAAATCTTCTAGCTGTGCTAGACTTCAAATTTTTGACATGAAGCTAAATTCGCATTGATGTGCCTGTAAAATTAAAAATGAATTTTCGTTATCAGCAACACATGGTTACAATTGTGTAGAAGTGGGCTTTGTACCACTAACTCATCATTTCCTGTTGCGGTATGATAACACTAAAAATAATTTTTAATGGTTTTGAGCGGTTTAAAGAAGAGTCTACGCTAATTGTTTCGGCTAGACAAAAAAATAATAATTTGTGATATCAAAAGATATTTTATATATCATTGATGCATCATGGAACCTAATGCTGAAATGATAAAAATGATGGAATTATCAATGCAAAATTACCTAGTGTTGGATGTGATCTAAGGATCGTCATCCGACTATGGTACGATGTAGTATGACAAAGTCATAAAATGACAAAATCCTCAAACGGACTATAATACAGTGCGGTATCATGACGTCATAAAATAAATTTTGGAATTTTAAAGAAAAGTTAAGTGCCAATTTGATTTGGCCAGATATATGTTTCGATTGATATTCGAATTATTGGTATGTCTAAGCTAATTGATTCAGCTAGACACATGTTTATGAAAATTCAAGTATCTCTTTGAGAATTTATCCCGAACCAAATTGTTGTGGTGCAGATTCTTATGCTAAGTCTGAGGTGAACAACCTCGAATATGGAGGGATATGATGATTGGATAAAATAATCCAATCTAGTAGCGCAATTAGTCGCTAAACAAGATTGATACGTTATGCATGACGTAAGCGTACGATAGGCTGATTACCAAAAGTACTAGCATCAGTAGTTTACCTTCTTTGTGATTGTAAACATACCTAGTAATTTATTGTTTTCGGTGTGAATACCGTTAAAACTATGTGGTCATGGTCTATATGACCCCTCAGCATGATTTGAAAAGTTTTAACTCCTTGGAGAGAAGTCATGGAAGAATGTGATGATAGAAGAGCTCTTCATAGTAGGAAGCAATATGTACTCATTAAATTGAGCATGAAATCAGATAAAGGTTAACTTGAAAATCTAGTTTTGATGAATAAAAGGAGTAGTGATTAGTAGACTGTAATTTAGAGGACAAAATTCTTAGCAGAAGGGGTGAATGTGACAACCCGAGAATTTACAAGATTTTAAATGATTAAAATAAAGGTTAAAGAATAAAACCTAGATGGAAACTTGAGGATTTATTTAAAAATTTTAAATAAAATCTATATGGTTTATTATTCGAATGAGAATAGAGAAAATACGGGTTACAAAATTCCAAACCCTAAAAATGAATATATATGAATGTTAAGGTTAAGGTATTACAATACCTAGAAAATTAATGTTAATTGAATAGTGTAAGAAATGTTATATTGATACATGTGGACAATTTTATTAAGAAAATTGAATTTCACATGAAGAGATACTATGAGGTTAAACGAAGATGAGTATATGTATAGAAATATATATACTTAGTAAGGTGCTATATATTTTAGTAGGAGGAATAATGGATTAAGCTAAAAATATGAAAATCAAGATAAAACTATGTTAGTAATTAACCTAGCTGGAATGTTGGCCTTGGTTGGCAAATAAGAAGGTGAATAAGTATAAAGTTTTTAGCTAATATGATTAGCAATAAAAATGGAGTAAGTTAAAGATCAAAATTTGTGTTAGAGATAGAATTTTGAAGCACGGATTGCTCGGTTGCGTCTGGAACGTCAAGTTTAGTCAGAAAAGACAATTAACACAAAATATGTAAGGGTTGACTTTTTGGTCAAAGTCAACAGTTGACTTTATGTAGAAAAGTCAAAATTGGAGTTAGAAGTGAAATATGTGATGATTTATGTGAACTATATATGTGCTATGTAAATGATTAAATAAATATACATTATATATTGTGTATATATTTATTTTGTATGTAAAAGTGAATTAAGAATTAAATTATTTAACCTAATATATATAAAGAATTGAATAGCCTAAGAGTTATGGCATGTGAGAATATTAGTATTGAAAATTTATACTAACCTTAGAGATTTATTTTATTATCTCAATTTATTAATTTAATAACCTAATTAAAGCAAGTCTAATTGGGTTAAGTAATTAAATGTATATGAGTAAGGAATTGAATTACAATTGAGTGAATAGAAACCTATTTAAATGATTAGGGTAGAATAGAATTAAAAGTAGTGGACTATATTAATTTACATGACACAATTATTTTATTAGCAAGCCTAAACTTTTAATGGGAGCCCAAGACTTTAGCCCAATTATAAGGGATTTAATTGGATAGCTAAGTGAGCAAATATTGCAATAAAAGATAACAAAGGGATAAAAGAGAGGCCTATTTCGGCCAAGCTAGGAAGAAGTGAAATTACTATAAACATGATTTCTTCATGTTCATCGTATCTACGCGAATTGAATCACTTAAACAACTATAAGAATCATATATAAGCATATATATATATACATCACACACACACACACACACACACACACACACACACACACACACACACACACACACACACACATATATATATATATATATATATATATATATATATCTTAAGCAAGAAATTTTCAATAAAATGATTATTACAGAGAATTTCTTTTTGAAAAACATGGAAGACATAAAACACAATATAGAAAATTGAAACATAGAGATTATACCCTTTGATTGTGAGGAAGAAGAAAATGTTGTTTGATGGCTTTTAGCAAGGACTCCTCTTCTTCTTCTTCTTCTTCTTCTTCTTCTTCTTCTTTTTCTTCTTCTTCTATGAGTATTTTCTCTCTAACTTTTTCTCTGTTCTTTCTTTCTTTGTTGTTCTAACTTTCTAACGTACTATTTTGTATAACATATATAACTGATAGACATATATTATACATATAATACATATAATTATATAGAATATGTAACTGCTATTTATTAATTACATATACTAACTACTAATTAATATATAGGTTACAAAATTTTGAATTTAAAAAGCCTTAAGGCCATGTTTGGAAAAAACAGCTTTATTTTTAAAACAGATTATTATTAGCTAAGGCCCTATTTGGCAAAACGAGATTAAAACAAGTGCAAGGGCCTTGTTTGTGTAAAACTAATTAAAAAATCCTTTTTATTCTTTAAATAAATCTTTTAACCGATAGTTTAAATGCTACATTTTATTTAATTAAATTTCAATCTTCTAATTCAATTAAATAACAGCTTAACATCAACTACTCATATAAAAATTGCCACATAACAATTATAATTACTCGTTAATTATAATTTCATGCAACGATTATCCCGTAAATACATCTAATTTAATTATCTCAATTAAATTAGAATCATACCATAAAATCATTACACATCCATTAAATAAAATATTAAATATTCCTTTAATTAATATATTACACTTAATTAAATTAGTCCCCAACAATCACATAATTTATTTAACTCGATAAATAAATCACTAAAAATATTTATCTAATTCAATAAATATTTACAATTAATATATAAAAATCTCATTCGTTACAATATTCCCTCCTTAAAAGGATTCTGTCCCCAGAATCACACATAAAAAAAAAACTCTATTACATTCTTCCCTCCTTAAAAAGATTCTGTCCCCGAAATCGGTATATAAGGGGTTGCACAAATAATTAAGCAAATAATTGAGGATACGACTTCCTCATTACATTTTCGAGTTCCCACGTGTCTTCTTCAGCACTGTGGTTCCTCCAGATTACCTTAACAGAAGGTATCACTTTATTTCTAAGTACTTGTTCCTTTCTATCAACTATTTGAACAGGCACTTCTTCATATGTTAAGTCTTTGTCAAACTATAAAGGCTAGTATTCTATCACATGCTTGTAGTCGTGTTTGTAAGGTCGTAACACGGAAATATGGAAAACGTTGTGTATATTGTCTAGCTCCAGAGGTAACACAACCTCGTAAGCTACTTCGCCCACCTTCCGTAGTACCTCGAAAGGTCCAATAAATCGGGGACTCAGCTTCCCTTTCTTGCCAAATTGAATCTTCCCCTTCCAGGGAGATACCTTCAGGAAAATGAAACTTTCCGATAAGAATTCTCGATTCTGTCGATGTTGATCGGCATATTTATTCTGTCTGTCTTGAGCAGCAACCAATCTTGTTCTGATCAGCTTCATGATTTTGACAGTTTGTTGTACCAGTTCCGATCCCAATAGTTGACGTTCGTCGACCTCATCCCAACACAAGGGAGTTCTGCATTTTCTGCCGTACAATGCTTCGAAAAGTGACATGCCGATACTCGCATGGCAACTATTGTTGTAGGCGAACTCCACCGATGGTAGATGATCATCCCAGCTTCCTTTGAAGTCCATCATGCAAGCTCTCAGCATGTCCTTTAGCGTCTGAATCTTTCTCTCGCTCTGGCCATCAGTTTGAGAATGGTACGCCGTACTCATTCGCAATTGCGTTCCCAAACATTCTTGCAAACGTTTCCAGAAATTTGACGTAAAACACGGATCTCTGTCGGACACAATCGACATTGGAACACCATGTCGGGATATAATCTCCTTAACGTACAACTTTGCTAACTGATCCAAGTTGTATTTAATCTTGATTGGTAAGAAATGAGCTGACTTCGTCAGTCGATCCACTATTACCCATACTGCATCACATCCCTTCTGAGTCGCTGGAAGACCAACCACGAAATCCATCGTGATATGCTCCCTCTTCCATTCTGGAATTTCTAATGGTTGCAGTAATCCACTTGGTCTCTGGTGTTCTGCCTTGACCTTCTAACACGTTAGATATTTTGCAACGCATTTAGCCACGTCCCTCTTCATATTCGGCCACCAAAAATGGTGTCTGAGATCCGGGTACATCTTTGTACTTCCTGGGTGAATCGAATACCTCGAACTATGAGCTTCGTTCAAAACCTCATCTTTGACTTCTGGTACTGACGGTACCCATATTCTTCCTTTAAATCGTAAGAGTGTAACACCCCGAACCCGATATAGGCCCGAAGTGTTACACGTCGCAAGCCCAAAGGCCCACAAGGCAACAATATCAAAAATGCGCAACCCAAATAAAATAACTCAATAATAATCTTAACTCAAAACCCAACAATAAATATATTTTAAATCAATCCAAATGAAATACCAATAAATAACACATTCAAATAACGGAGACGCAGCTCCTCGAAACTAATTGTTTTATCAAACCATCAACAAAAGAAATAATATCTAAAATTAAACTCTAGCTATTCTAGCGTATCAAATAAGTGTTCAGCTTTTAACGATGGGACCTGTAAAAATCTGTAAGGGAGTGAGCGATGAAGCCCAGCAAGTAGTAATACTCCCTATCTAGCCGAATCAAGTACAATTTGCAAAACACTTTTTTGAAATAACTTTTGTTCAATAATAGTACATAAGTTTTCAAAACTAAAACAATTCAAAAATTGATTTCAATGTATATCATATATATTCTAATCCACAGTCTTAGCGACTAAGGTTACAATATCCTTGTAACATGGCCCAAAAGTTTGATAACGTTATGATACGCACCCTATTAAGGTATCTATAAAAATGCATGCTTCCCGAAGGGCATCTAAAAGGTGTGCGCCTTAGTAGGTCCTATATTAGCTCCGGAACTAAACGTAATCAATAACGGGTTTTATACATAATCAGACTGAGGATTTCAAAACATTTTCTCAATATTATCGATATTCTAAACTATACGTTTTCACAGTTCAAAATCATATAATCTCATTTCACAGTTCAAAAATAAATACTTGATCCGAATTTTAAAATAGAAGAACATAACAGTTTAATTTAAATGGAAGCCTTAAATAAAACATAACAAATTTTGAAACCATACATCTAGGCATCCGAATAATTTTTAAGGCATATATAAAAGTAACGATAATCTTAAAAACACTAAATAGTTCGGAAAGTCACTTACCTCGATATTGCGAAATACGAAATTAAAAGCCGAACAAATCCTAAATAATTTAAAACAAATAAAATCATTAGGATGCAATATCCTAACTTGCTCATACATTTAATTCAAATCTTATAAATAATTTATTTATTTTTTTACTCAACTCACTATAAATTTTATACTAGAAATCATAGTTTATTTCTTGAAGGGACCATAATTGTTACTTAATTAGTTTAACAATAGTTACACTCTATAAATTAAATAAATAAAACTATATATATATATATAGCTAACAAAATTTATAACATAAGCAACCAGTAATAATATGTAATAACAGTAAACTCAATAATTGACTTAACATGTACCAAATATACATGAAATTGCCTACTGCCATGATCACTCAATATAATATATATATATATATATATATATATATATATATATATAATACCCACTCCCGCACATAATAACCGATAGTTCATGATCTAACGTTGAACTAAGCAAATTATGTAATATGTTAAAGTAACATTTGGGAGATTATTCGGTAGATTACACCATGAAATATGCATACATAAATACTAAAAAATCTCTTTTATTCACATAGAGTATGTACACACCTTACTATTTTTAAGAAATTATTATTATAATTATTGATTTAAAATATAATCATACATATGAATCAACTTATAATTGAAAAAGGAGGGTTTAGGTTGTTTACCTTTTAAGTTTTCTTTTTCTCTGTTCTGCAGTACTACAAAGCCAAATAGTTTTTACGTTCTTTTCTTTCTTTCTAGTTGTTTAAATATATGTAATTACTTTGCAAAATAGGTTACCAAGTAAAATAGTCCTTTTTAAAATTAAAAGTTTGTTAAACTTGAATGATTTTTCTTATCCTTATAGGTTTTAGATAAGTATAAATACTTATTAGTTACACTTCTATTATCTAATGATATTGTATTATTATCTTTTATCTTTTTTTTTTAAAATCGGGTATTTTAAACAGTCCTTCGTTATGGATCTTGAACTTGATTTCATCACCCCCGGTTATTCTCTTCCGGATCTTCTCGCATTCTTCGTCATGAAGTTGTGCCTCTTTCACTTTGTCTACCAGAGTAGAACCAGTAGTTACTTCAAACAGCTTCTCATCCGATTCCTTTGGATACTTCACTTCCGGCTCTAACTTAGCCATCTCTGCTATCAACTGATCCTGATCAGTTAACATATTCAACTTCTCCACGTCGGTCTCCCAACAATTATAATTTCCCTTCAAAGAAGATTGTTCATCTCAGTCAAATACAAGATCCCGCACCAATCAATTGGTTTGGGTTGCCTTTTAACAATATAAGTCTAGCCGAATAAAATGGCATAGATCGCAACAATTTTAAGTCCAAATCTCAAGATTTAAAGTTCGAAGAATATAAATCGACTTTTATCTTATCCATGAATTATATAATTATAATATCAAAATTGCAATCTCAAAAGTTTACTTGTACGACAATAATAACACAAGCTTAATGAACGCACAATAAAGAGTAGGGTTAGGAACTTGCTTACAATGTTCCTTGAATAAAGTAAACACAAGGATAGGATACTTGCAATTAATAATACAAGAATGGTTTAAGGAAACTTGCATTCAAAGAGATAAGGTTTAGATACTTGCTTACAATATACATTAGATAAAGTAATGCAATGGTCTAGGATACTTGCCTTAAGCGTAGTCTATCCACGTTAAGTAAATTAACACTTTCGAATCCCTATCGTAATATAGTTGTGCGTATAGGATATTCATTAGTCATATATTTCAATATCATATCTTATCTTGGATATACAATCAACACATAAACTAAGTTTTAACCTAGCTACACCGTCATACTATATATAGTATCATATTAACTCACAAGTCTCGACTAATATAATTTTATCCTTAACATTCCTCTTTTCGGGTTAATCAATTTTACATATCGTCATTATCACATACGATCACAACAAATAGCAAACATACTCTTTTTAGCAAGTTATAGCATTATTGTATGTTAACCGTCAAAATGGGATTCAAGTATCAACATATGATATCACATAGCACATATACATATTAAAGGGCACTCCCATGATTGTCTAATCTTTCTAAGTTCAATCTTTCATGCTATAGGTCCTAGGTCAACACTTTTAATAACTTAAGACCATCCAAGGTTATGAAATCACATTAGCTATCATGTTTGTTATTTTAAATATATGAGGTGATCACACAACTCATTTTAGGCATGCTTGCGAGTTTCTACTTCATATACACATGACTAGTATTGTTACTTTGCTTAAATCATGCTTCACTTGTGCTCAACTAGTCTTCATGGCATCTAACATGGCATGTGTACATTTATGACATATTAATGAGGTTAAGAGCACTACCAAACGTGTCTATAAATTTTAGAATTCAAATCTCAAGGTAACATGTCAACGTTCACGTTCAAAACTCGTATTTTCATTTGTAAAGCTCACTAATAAGGTCTAATATGTTCATGTTATATATATACATATGTTAATATGTCCGATATGCATTTCTAGGCCACATAGACATGCTTGTACAATCAGAACACATATATGATCTCTACATGTCAAAGTTTACTTTTAAAAGCTCCAAGTTCCTTTTAAAATTCTAAGTTCACCTAGCGAGGTTCGCATGTTCATATTTCATTATGAAACTTGCATACACGAGTTAACATGCATTTAATGTGTTTCTAGGTCATACTAATATGCCTCAAAAGTCAGAACATTAACATGGCTCATATACGTCAAAATTTGATTATAAAATCTTAAGTTTATTTTCAAAACTATAACATTATCATTAATGCATAAAATCTTAATAAAACATACTTTCATTATCTTAACGTACTCATATAGGCATGTCAATCATGTTCTCATGTTTGTCTAAGTAGTGTTAACATTCTAGCACATAACAGCCTCTAGCAGAAAATTAGAATCTAATGCTGGGTGCCGGCGCAGCTATGCTGCGCCTCAGTTATAAACTGGCGCAGCTGCGCCGTGTCTGGTTCATGCCAGAGAGTAGCCTGCTTCGGCAGTTTTCCTAGCCCAAACACAGAAACTTAATACGAACTTGATTCTAATCAGCCATATAATAGACTAAACATATATATAATCTAGTATAGCAACTAAGGAACAATTAACAAACATTACTTGCTCACATAATCATGAATTCCATACTCAATTCAAGAATTAAAATCTTGATAGTAAACTTGAATGAAGAATAAGAAAAGTATATTATACCTTTGCTATAAGTTAATTGGACTTGTTGCTAAATTTAGAATGCTCAACACTGTTTATATGTATATGCTTTCTCTCAACACTTAGCACAATCTCAGCAAAGAAAAATGGAGAAGGAGGGCTTGTATTTATAGAGAAATAAATGTCCAGACAATGTCATTGTTCTTCAATTTAAACCAACGAATGAAGGAATTGTATGAAGGTTATGGAGTGGTAGGTAATTAGTTGGTGAATCAAATCATTATTCCCACTCCCCCATTGATCATGAGCTATGAAGCTATGGAGTTTGCTAAAATTGAGAAGAAAGAGTAGGCATAGGCTTTGAGTTGTTCACGTGAAGGAGAATTATGACTATCAATATGGGACAAGCTTCTAAATACCTAGCATTCTAGCATCATGAAGTGTATTAACACTAAGGCCATATATACATACTATACATACTATATATAAATATATATATATATATATATATATATATATATATATATATATATATATATATAATGTAAGTCACATAATTAATATTTCAAGGTAGTAGATGTAACTTGATAAATAATATGACAATGTAGCATACATACATTCTATGTACATTTTATCACATCGGTATAATCTTCTCAGATATTACCACATTACATTATTTCATGTATTATTCAATTAAATTTTATTAATCAACAATTGTTTATCATACATCCATGATGTATTATTTTAATGTATACTCACATACAATTGTCACATACACATTTCATGTAACTCTTACAACTCAATAAATTTTACTATATAGTTTATATATATATATATATAACATGGTCACATTGCACTTTACACTTTGTATAATATATAGTTAGCTACTATACATTATACTTTTAATATCGCATGCTTGCATATATGAATTCATAAATTACTTATCTTATCAATTAATATTTAATAATATTAATCCATCCTTCATCAATCAATGTAATCATTAATCTCCATAGCAATTAATTGATATTCATATGATTAATGTTTACATTGAATAAATATAAATCATAAACAAGTTACCTATTATTTGCAATAATAATATTCAACACATTATTCTATAACAATTAAGTAACAATTAATATAGATTAATTATTCGCTTAATATTTCTTTCATTGATTAATATAATCATTATTATTCCTCATCACTGTGCCACACAAGGCATTCAACGAGTTTATCGTAAACTCCATATATTCTCAATTATTATAATTTTTCAATTTAATATAATTGAGTTAACTTATCTCATAACACAAAATCATTTACATTCAAATAAATTCTCATTCCCATTAATATATTCATTTATTAATATTCAGAAATTCTCGGGTATTACACACTCTTTCTATGTTGGTGGAATTGAACAAACAACCAAATGAAGAGCAAAGCTCTTCTGTTTATATAAATGGCAAGAGTTGGGGTAGATTGGTCATTAGACCAAACCTCCTCAACCCCTACCTCCTTCCACATGCATACCATGTCTCCCTATGTGCTAGCATGTGCTAGCACATAGCCACCTTGTGCCCCCTATGTCCCCCATGTGTCCTCATGGGTTATGGGTTGACCCATGGGTTAAACCCACCCGTTTACCCAACGGTTCGACCCACTGGTTAACTTATTAAAATAGTTCAAATTCAATATATTTACTCCGTATAAAATTCGTATTATACATCGTATTAATTCCCGTGTCCTCTTCGTATTATACTCGTATAATGTCTCGTATTATACGCGTATTCATTCCGTATAATAATTATTTATTATTATACGTAAATAATAAATCTTTGATTCTACTTTCCCTAACACTTAGGATTTTTAGTCCCCACGCTAAAACTTCGTGAGCCAAAAATAAAATATTATTACATATTCCGCCTCGTCTTGAAATTCTATCATTACGCGTTTCTCGAATATTCAAGAATTATTCCCGAGCAGAATCGGATGAATAGTGATTTCTTCCCGAGAAAACTTTTATCGGTTAACTTAACTTTTCACAGTATATTACCGTCAAATCTTTCGACAGAATGTCATTCAGACAATTCGAACTCTCAAACAGGCTTAGGGTCTCAAACCCTAACCCTTAGAGTTTCATAGGTAAAAAGTGCCTATTTCGTCTTTTCACAGAAATATTTTTATTCTCGGGAATATTTTATTTTCGTCTGATAAATTCATATCAATTATTTGTAGCACGTAGCTAGAATCCTCCCCATTTCTGCATTCTCTAGGTCATAGAACGACCTTCGATTAACTTACTCAATTTAATAAACAAATAAGCAAATTTTATTCAAATAATCAAATAAAATTCATTTACATAAACGCTCAATTTTCTCGGGCATTACAATAAGACCCCTCTGCAACGTATGAAAAGTTTAAAGGAATCCTTATATTCGTAACTATTCATTCTACTTTATAATTCATTATAAATTGTGAAGGTTCTTGAATGTACGAATGATGACAACTTCTTTAAAGAGAAGTTGAGAAAATGATATGCTAAAATTTTGAGGACAAAATTCTTTGAAGGATGGGTGAATGTGATATTCTGAGGGAGTGGAAGTATAGTTGTCATGATGTTTAACACATGACGATTAGCTTAGAAGAAAAATCCTTAGGAAAAAAGATGTTTATGATTTAAGGAAGTATGATTAAAACCTTTGGATGAGGTTGTAAGGCTGAAGCATCCTAGTATGGATGTGGTTTAGAAATTCCGAGGACGAAATTTTTATAAGGGGGGAAGAATGTGACAACTCGAAAAATTGGATTGTCCAGAAATTTAGTTTAAACAATTATTAATTAATAAAATAAATTTTTATTAGTTATATTATGTGTTTAAAGGTCATTCTATGAACTAGAAGATGCAAATGTGGTTAAGATTCTGGCTTTGCGCTAGAATTAAATGATTTGAATTTCCAAGACGAAAATAAAAGTTTTTCGAGAAATTTTTGAAAAATCACTATTTATCCGTTTCTGCTCGGTAATTATTTTTGAAATTCCGAAAAACGCGTAATAATAGGATTCTAAGACAAGATGGAATATTTAATAATATTTTAGTTATGGCTCGCGAAGTTTTTGCCTGAGGATTTAAAACCCTAAGGGTTAGGGAAAGTGAAATCAAAGAAGAAAAGTTTAAGTGTAATAATAATGATTATTATACATAATGAATATGAGTATACTACTAGTTATTATACGAGTACAGTACGAGTGTAATACGACGTATGATACGAATATCATACGAAGTATATACGAAAAGAATACGATAAGAATTTGATAAGTCTTAATGGACTTTAACTATTAGACTTAGACTTTGTCAAGCCCAATTGGTGAATGATTAAGGCCCAATGATTATTTAAATCAAGCCCAAGTTTAAGCCCAAGTTGAATTAATGTTATGCCCAAATTATGAACCCAACCCGTGGGTCGAATCGATGGGGTAACGGGTGGGTAAAACCCATGGGGCAACCCATGTGGGGAGACATGAGGGCCACATGGAAGCACATGGAGGACATATGGAGCACATACGGAGCACATGGTATCACATGTGTAGCACGTGAGATGACATGTGGGAGACATGGGGGGTGAGGAGATTTGCCTAATGACCATTTTGCCCTTGGTCTTGCAAATTTTATAGAAAAGAAGCTTTGTTAGTTATTTGTGGTTTTGCAAATTATCAACTAGCATAGAGAGAGAGAGAGAGAGAGAGAGAAGAGCTTATGACAAGAAATCAAAGAAGCGAAGAAAGCTATTTAGACTTTTGTGAAGAACACAAAGTAAAGAACTCAAGAACACCAAGAGGTATAAGTGTTAAACCTTGAATTTTCATCTTTCTTCAATATTTAAATTGATAGAGAAGTGATTATTGATAGAGCATGAATTGTACGAAAGTGATAAGGTGGATATTAGTGGACTTTGAAACACGAATAACCAAGAACAAGTAAAACTATAATTGAATGGAATTTATTGAAGAAATGATTTAAAACCTTGAAATAATTGTTAATGGATAAATTAAACCATATTTGAATGGTTAAGGAACTTAATGAAGAAAACCATTCAAAACTTAGATGTTTATGATGGTTAGAATCATAAATGAATAACCAATAGATTGATTCCATTTGGTTTGGAGTAAAAATTTTGAGTAACGAAGTTATGGCGAAGTTTACGAGATTAGAAGTTAATCGTCGAAATCGTAAATTTTTTTGGAATGAAAGTTAAAAGTCATCGTTTAACTCGAAAACCTTGGTTTTTGATGGCGTATCGTAGAATTAGGTAAATAAGACTTGCGAGAGAAAGAACGGTCAAATTCAAACTTAAAACAAAGAAATGAGCGTCGAACGTTCACAAACGTTTAACGAACGCGTAAAAATAGAAAAAATGGTGAATTTTTTGCCAACGGATTCAGAAATTGAATCTGACTGGATAGAATCGTAGAATATATGATATGTGAGCCAAAGGCTTTGGAATGAGCCAATTTTGAGTTATAACGATCGCGTTACGAGCTCGGAAAGTTCAAAGTTGAATTTTTTTTCTAAGGCACAGGGTGGCGCCGCAGCATCTGTCCGGAAGAAATTCTCTAGATGGATGGCGCAGCAGCGCGACTTTGAATATAAAATGTGGTGCAGCAGTGCCAGTATGGGATGCTGGCTACTGCTTGTGGGGCGCCGCAGCGCGACCAAACCAAAAGGAACCGGCGCCGCAGTGCCGCAGCGCCGCAGCGCCGATGCAGGGGAAATGACAGTGAAGAGCTTTTTAATGCTCAACACTTGGGAAACATGTATGGAATGATTATGAACATATAATTCACATAATGTAACACTTAAACAAGTTATTTAATTCTTAAGTAAATGTTGAACGAAAAGATTTAACGGGAGTTTAAAAGTCGAGGAATGTAAATGCAAAGTACGTAACCGATATTTGGGGACCGTATTCATAGTTAAACGAACGTGTGGGATTGCTAGGGTTGTAATTCCATAGACGTTGAATGACAAAGGTGACTTATATCATTTTGATGTTATGATGTTATAATGAAAGTTAAGTATAAAGCGTATAAACGCTGTAAACGCAAAATTATTGCGATGAAGGATCGGTCTTAGCATACCACGGATTATATGGCTTAGACATTAAGAGTTGATGATGAATGTAATGTTTATGTAATGAATCACTATGGAAAGTGATTAAAACATTAAGTAAAGGTTGAGGGAAGGTTTAAAAGACGAATATCGGGAACGCTGAATATGTAAACTTTTCTCGTGAATCGTATTCGTGTCGAGCGAATGTTCTAAGTATACATTGGTTGTCTAACTTAGACGTTGACGAATGTAGTAAGTAAGATGTGTAATCATCAAGAAAGCCGTAACAAACGGTAATAAAAGAATGAAGAAGAATGAATAACGTATATTGAACAAGCCGAGTTAACAATAATAACTTGAATAACGTTCTGAGTAAAATGGACCGGACGTTGTAAGATATAAAATGAGGATTAACTTAACAAACATTATAGTTATAATGTTATGGATAAGTTAAGTCTAAGTTGTAGTACAATCGTAGTCTATAATGGTCGAGATATAGTATCTGGACTAAACGATTCCATTAGAGAGCGACGGTTAATACGAACTAGCAATCGATCTAACTCATTATGAAAGACATTGTAGACGAGATGGGAAACTAGTTTATTTGTTATTTATGGGAAACCACTCAGTGTACTATATTGAATACCGTTAGAGACTCGATGTGTGCTAAGTATAATGTTATTGAAAGAATAGAAGAAATGAATATGGGGGTTGGTCGCGTAAACTTAGATTACAAGAATGCGAACCATAAGAAAAAAAGTAAAGTTTAAACCAATGCATAAGTCAAGTATTTGACTAATTGGTATGTGTTATTCCTTATGTGATTCATAAGAATTTCGATGAGCAGTTCAGCGTAAACCGTAAGCGGTAGCTGTGCGTAAGGCAAGTTTCCTGACTTCATTCATATTTTGTTAAGAATGTTAGTTTCTTAACTTTCTCAGATGTTGAACACGAGAAAGTATTTTATGTGTGCAAATGTGTAATGTTTGTACAAGGTTGTAGAATGTACGAGGCCTTGTGCCACAATATTAACACTTTACTGTTTCTGTGAAATTAACTGTTCTGTGATTGAATTGCTTTATGTTAAGAAGTTCGGTTTATTCATGAACTGTTATTGTTAAGTATGTGCTAATTATTCTAGCAAGACATAATGTATATAAACGAGAAGAAAAGGAAAGTATGACAAATGACGTATAATGAATGTTTTAAAATGATAGGAATCAGAATGTATTCCTATTATTCGAGCTGCTTCATAACCATTGTTCGGTTATTGAAGTCTTAAAAGAACATTGATTCTTGGGTTGTTATTATTCAACTGCTATGACTTGCTGAGCAATTGAATGCTCACACTTGCTTGAAATAAAAATATTTTCAGCGAATGACGGTAGTATATATTAAAGTATCATGTGAAGATCAAGTTGATCGGTGTCCTGCTATGGTAAGGTGCTATGGTTGAGAGTACCATTAGCGTCAAAAGATGAAGTGCAATTCGTTATATGAATGAGCGTGAAGATTAAGCTAAGACTTGTAGAATAGTTAGTTAAACTAGTCTGTAGATGTGGTGACTAGTTAAGTCACACTTGTAAAATGTAAAGAATAATGTAATTATCATTATTTGTAATGAATGAGGTTTTAAGGTAATAGAACCTGGGAATAGCAGATGTATGTTGTTATATTTAGTTATATAATGATGTATATTTAGAATAAGATGTACTCGTGATGTACGAAATCCAGGTGTGAAGATAAACTAGATTTTGCGGTATCACAATGTCAGCTATAGATCATCACATCATCTCATACTTCAGTTTATATGACGGTGCGGCATCGCGTGTCAGAGGTGAGGGCTACGGGCCACCTACTCAGCCTCCTCTGCCTACTTCAGAGGTCGGAACATCTCATCGGCCAGATTTGGGTTCTTTATCACATAGACCTTTGGCTGAGATTCATGCATCTCTTAGCCTCCTGCATCAGAACCAGAATGAAGTTGCTCAGAGGCAGGCGAGGCATTCAACAATGATTTCTCGAGGGAAGGACATCATGATGCAGTATCAGGCGGAGCTTTCACACTATGCATAGCATCTACACATCCTATAGTGGCGAGGATGCTGACACGCCATACCAGTTCCCTGAGCCGCCTATCTTCCCACCGTATCCATCACCATCACCTACTGCAGAAGAGGGTAAGATAAAGGCAATGACGAGGGCGATGATGAGACTCAGGATGGAGATGGCACAAACTGATTCTACTTTCTATATCTACGACCAATGAGGGCATTGGCACTCTGCAGTTTGGGGGTGTTTATCACCTTTTTCTTACATGTTTTTGCTTATTATAGCTATTATGTGTTAGGATGCCATTAGTACTCTATTATTACTGTTTTGTTAGTATTTTGGGCTGCAAAGTATTATATAACTTGCAGTCACAGATTATTCAATTTTTGGAAGCATGGATCACGTATGAATGCTTATTTCTTATTTCTATCTATGTTACAGCTTTATTAGTATGACTGGCTATTTTTTCTATCTTTTTGTGCCATGTTAGTATTAGAATCTATTTTGAGCTTTTTTTTGCAAGGGTTTATATATTTAGTTAGATCTACCTAGTTGAGCCATGCTATGGCTTTTAACCCTATATTGAACTATTTATACGATGGTGGGTTATATATAGTAAATTTTTTTATTGTGGCCAATGATATGCGTTTTATGACTTTGTCAAAATGGTCAAACAAGTATGAATGAGATTCTTAGATTAATTTTTAGTTAATACTGTTGTTGATCCTATCTACCCTATCGAGCACGTACAACCTGTTATAATTAGTTATATTTCTAATAGACTTAATTGATATTTTTTATGGAATTTTTTTTGGTTAGCTCTTACGAACTTAAGTGAGTCGATGTAGTAAGATTTAGATTCTTATGCAAGTTTGGATACATTTGTGGTCTAATAGTATATAAAAATAAAATAAAATAAAATAAAATAAAAAGAATAAATTGATAACGTTAGTTGACTAAGTTTGATTACGTGGCTTTTATTACTCAAGTTATTAGATCCTTAGGGGTGTTCTACACCTAGTGCCCTAAAGCCATCTGGTTTAGGAGTCATTGATCAAAAGCTCATTACACGGGTAACTCTGAATAGCCTAATGTGATTAGACATTGCACGGTCATGCTTGAGGTTGCATTACTTAAAAATATAACGGATAAAAATTCCAATTTAGCTTAAGTTTGGCTACGTGGCTAATGTTACTTGAGTTATTAGATTCTTTGGGGTGTTCTACGCCTAGTGCCCTAAAGCCATCTGGCTTGGGAGTCACTGATCGAAAACTCTCTATATAGGTAACTCAGCCTAAGATAGCCGAATTTTGCACAAGTCAAGTCTTCCCGTTCTCATGCTAGTACCGGTGGTCTATTCTTGCATATATTGTCTTGTTCTGAAGTGTTGTTGTAGCTTGAGCGTATTGAGTTAGGGTTTTCCTTTGTTTAACTGTCTATGTTTATGAATTATAAATAGTTAGAATAGTTGGTAGTCACACACACACACACACACATATTTGTATCAGTAGTAGTCTAAGCTAGAAGTTTGATCGAAACCTTATTTATGAGTTGTTTCTACTTTGAAATCGTTATTCTTATCCTTGAGGCCGGAATGATGGTATATAGTAGTTTAGTGTGATTCGCAGTTATATTTACTTTTAATATTGTGGTTATAGTAGTTTTGCTTGAGAACAAGAAAAAGCTTAAGTTTGGGGGTATTTGATGAGTGGAATTTATACCCGCGATTTAAATACTTTTACACTTAAGAAGTTGCAGGTTCTTATTATTTTATACTGCTTTTCTATTATTTTGTTGGTATTTTTTTTAATATATGTTTTGCAGGAGTTACAGGTCATTTCCAGCTTTCAGGGGCAAAAATGGCATTTTAACAGCATTGGCGTTGCAACGCTGCTCCTCTGCCAGCTCACCATACTCAGCGTTGCAGTGCCCCAATCCTTCACATTTCTTGCGCCGCAGCGCCAACTTATTGACCCGAGCCCTTGACCAGGCGCTGCAGTACCGTTCCAAGGCTTAATCTTAGCGCCGCAGCGCCAGCTCCTGTTTTCAGACTGACAGCAGTGGGAATGAACTAGAGGAAAGGGAAAGGAGATATATATATGATTCTAAGCCTCATTTTGTAGCTCTCTCTCATCAAGCATATCCAACATAGTGTGGAGCACATCTCTTTTCTCTTACTCTCTCATCTTTTAGCTTAGCTTAGTTTAATTTCTCTTAAGATTGGATATAAATTTTGATTACACATAGATTAGGGAGAGGATTGGGATTCCTTGGAGAATCAGGAGCATTCATCAACATGTTTTGGAGAGCATGAATTGATGGGATTACTTGGAGATTAATGAAAACTTCGACAGAGTTTATTCTTCTCTTATTGATTTCCTTTGGTTTTGTAATATATAAATGTTGTATATTGCTACTTATGTTTAGTTTAAGAGCTATGAACTAATTATTAGCTCTAAGATTATAATGGAACCCTTTGTTATTTGAATTGATTATATTATCTCCTTGGTTGGCACGGTATTGTTTGGTTCAACATATTTATGCTTAATGATTCTTGCTAAGGAATTAGTGATGATTGTGGTAATCTATAAAAAATTGGGAAATGGATTGTAGATGTATACCTTGATATGTTGGCATGTGATTATGATTTAACTGTACCAATGGATTGTATAATTTGTGTGTAAGATAAGAAAATACTTATATACCATGTTTGACCTAATTGAGAACCTATGCTTTAATTCCTTGTTATAGTTAATTCGCATAGGAATGTGTAGGATTATCACCTATCATGGATGTTCTTTTCTATTCTATTCCCATTATGGTGGATCTGGAGAGGATAGGTTTATACATACCTCGGAAGAGGCGTATGAGCACTTGTGAGTTCTCGGTCGACAATCCTTCGTGACCACTAAGACCAAAGTGAGAAAGTTAGGATATTTGATGAAACATAACACACCAAGTGTTTGACAAAATGCTAGTGTGAAGTTATGATCTTAGCTTGTAGCGCCTTAGATACCAGTCGTTATCCATTTACTTGCTTTAATAATAAAATTTACCTAGATTAATTACACATCTTTCATTTAACTGTTTGAATAAGATTTAAGCGATACAAAGTCGGTACTTGGTATATAATAGAAGTAGTTCCTCGTGGGTTCGACAACTCTCTTATCATTATATTACTTGTTAGACCGCGTATACTTGCGCATGTTTTATTGATTGTGAAATCGACCAACAACCTCCGATGGGGATATTCCTCTTTTTACGAGTGACCTCATTGGGGATTCCCAACGCTTATCTTGGTGATAGTTTGCACTCGTTTGCATCACCGAATCATATCTAATGCTACGTTGGGATTGTCACCAATGGTTTGGATTTCTATCTAGTTGATGCCAGAGTTTCTGCTGAGGATGGAGCTTTCCATGATCACTTATCACAGAATTCTCCCAATGCCTACTCGAACTGTAGTTTACAAAGGTTGGCCATCATCGAACTTTCTTGATGCCTACTGGAATGGTAGCTTCGAAAAGTCGATCATCACCGAACTTTCTCGATGCCTACTTGAATGGTAGTTTACAACTGTCGACTATTACTGAACCTTCTAGATGCCTACTCGAATTGTAGTATACAATGGTCGATCATCATCGAACTTTCTCGATGCCTACTCAAATGGTAGTTTACAAGGGTTGACCATCACCGAACTCTCTCGATGCCTACCTAAACGGTAGTTTACAGCGGTTGACAATCACCGAACCCTCTCGATGCCTCAGCTGTGGATTTTTTTTTATTATAGATTCCATCATCGGTCCTTCCTGATGAAGATATTTTTTCATAGTCGTCTTTACCAAGTCTTCTAGGTACTATACTGGGTTGATACCAATGACTTGTAATGTCAGATCCTCTGATCTTGGCTGAAGTAGCTTTCAACAGTTTACATCATCGGACCTTTCCCGATTCTACTCTGGGGGTTGTCGCCAATGGTTTCCAATAAGATATTCTGATCTTCGCTGAAGCTGTTCTCAATGACTTTCATCACCGGACCCTTCCCGGTGCTGCGCTGGAGTTTTCGCCAATGGTTTGAATATCAGCTACTTTTACCTTTGTTGAAGCAATTCTCAATGGTTTTAATCACCGGACCCATCCCGATGTTACGCTGGAGTTATCGCCAACGGTTTAAATCACCGGATCCCTCTCCGATGCTACACTGGAGTTGTCGCCAACACTCTGAATCACTGGATCCCTCTCCGATGCTACGCTGGAGTTGTCACCAATAGTGTACAGAAAAGTTTCAGACTTTCAAAGTTTGGCGTCCCGTTTCAGGGTTTTAGGCCTTTTCTGCTCAATTGCGTAGAATCTTTTTTGCTGATTTGACTTTTTGGCCTTAGGGGACTCCACTTTAATTCAAATTTGATCTAACTATAGGGGGTGGGACCCACCCTGGGTTGCTGTAGGTCTACTTGCGGCTGCCATAGATAGACTCGCGGCAGACCGGGGTGGATTTAAACCCCCCCGACCCTTCAAAAGTTATTTTCAACTAGAAAGCCTTTAAAAAATCTGAACGTTCTAGCTTAGATCTACTCATTTCGTGCTGCTTTTCATGAAATATGTCACCGTACAATCGTTCTGCACAACTCGGGTAACGTTTACATTCTTTCTTTTCAAGTTTTGACAATTAGAATGTTAGATTTTATGCAATAAGGGTTTAAACACAATGTATCAAATATGTATGCATAGATGACTTAATAAAAATGAACAAACTTAGTAAATACTTATATTTTACCGTGCTGAACATTTCGGTATGAAAAAATTTCATTTTTATGACAGCCAATTTTCACCCTTTTTGGCAAGTTTGTTCATCCAATTTGAGGAAAAATAAACATGAATTTTTCAAAACAAATACACATGGTAATTTGGCTGTCATTGTGAGTTTACTTTTAATATTTTTCACATATATGAAATGCTCAAGATTTTGGGTTGGTGTGCTACTGAATGGCCACCTAGTCATGCCTATGTGCATGTAGACAGTTCGTTTTACAAAGGAGACTCTGGCAATAATTTTCAAATGTCTGGGCATTTAATATATATGCAAAATTTAACTCTACTGGGATGTATGTTAAACTAATGCATGTTTTGACACATAGGCTATGCATGATGTAATGGTTTGAATTTAATAGCTTTAAATTTGAAATGTACCTCACCCTTTTTGAGGTGATTTAGAGATTTTGTTCAGATTATAGAACCAAATAGACCGAGCAGCTCTCGCAAGGTTTCCTCAGGTGTGAGTAGGATGACTTCTGCTGTTCCCTTACCTCATCCGGCCCAGCAGCCTCGTCGGTTGATCGAGTTAGTGATTCATCATATTTGAATTGATTGGACAGATGCTATAAATGAGGAGGAGGACATTTCTGTTGAGGACCCCGCTCCTTATTCTTCTACCCCACGTCGGGAGCTTCCATCTATTAGTGTGATGATTCCCGATCTTCTGGATGATTTGAGGCATCACCCATCGATCTATCTTCACGCGAACGAGGTAATAAAAGTTTTTATTTTGGAATTTCTTCTTTATCCACTTTTGGGACAATGGCTTAATCTTGATTTGCATTTGATGTAGGCTCCCGGCTTCACTCAGCCCAGAGGGAACTGCTTTAGTATTCATTCCTTATACCGGAACCTTCATCTAGAGTATCAGGAGATCGTCCACTCTTGTGGCATTCATGCCTTCTTTTATATTCCTCCCCGTCGCTGCCCCTAGGGTTACTTGCGAGCTTTATCTGTGCGCTGGTTTCACCAGACTCAGTCTCTTCATTTACTGGATTGTAAGGTGATGATGACACCGATGGACTAGTGGTTCATCACTGGGTTGGAGTTTACAGGTGAGTCGGTGCCTTTAGTGGCTAATTTTTCTCCGGCTGCAGTTCTATCCTTATTGGGAGTTTCTTTTTCGGCCCTCAAGGGTCGGGCTATCTGTTCTGGCTCTTTAAGCATTGATGCTGCGAGTGGAACTTCGTCAGAGCCTCTGCCTGCTGATCAAAGGGATAGAGATCACATTCTTCAGTGGTTGTTCTTGTTCATCATCAGAGGTTGTTTCCTAGCGGACAACTCCTCGACGGTCTCTTTTGCTTTAGTCAGTACCACTTGTGACGCCCTCAAATTCAGACCGCTCGCGTCTCGAATTCGGTGCATCACTTTCTAAATTTTAATAACTTTTTAACAACTCATGCAGCGGAATAATAAAATAATTTACATTTATTTAATATAATTATTCGGGTCCCACGGTCTCGTAACTTAAACATAACTGCATCATCTTAAATATAGCTTAAATATAGCTAATACATAATACGAAATATGTTTTTATTACATCATCATAATAATCCTAAAAGAGAACAAAGCCACGTTGTAGCCTTGCCCTTGCCCTTGTCTGTGCCCGAGGGTCCACACTGCTCTGCCTTAACTGAAACATTTTAGGAAAAGCAAGAATGAGCAACAAGTTTGGTCAGCAAGTAATATAACAATAAGGGTGAAAAATATAGATTTCAAATCCCAAGGGTACAACAGTAAATGATAGTTCAAGAATAACAAGAAGTATCAATAGTTCTCAATAATAATCGCTATGGACAGAAGGATATCAACAAGATTCAAATTTTTAACCATTTCAAGGTTCAAGAATAATGAACACTGAGCAGTCACTAAGAACTATGAACTCTTACTAGAATTAACAGTAATATGCTAATAATCCAATAAAACAAGTACAACAGGTGATCAGCCTAAAGTACCCTACATCATGCATAACATCTCATGTGCGCATGTCGGTTCCCAGACAGTTGTATATAATTTCCCCTTCCATGAGGGTTGTTTATCTCAGTAGAATTATAAGAGTCCACACCAAGTCAATTGGTTTGAATAGCTTTCTTACATATGATATTAGTCTAGCTGAATCAAATGGCTTAGACAACTTTTGTAATGCATTTAGGAACGATAAGTTCAATGCTTGCAACAACATCAAGATATAAAGTCGATGTTCGAATAATAACAAATATTTGTTCGACATCGCAACAATTCGGATTTATACAATATGTAAAGCGAAAAGAGTTAGGGAACTTGCTCAATAAAGAGTACGGTTAAGAAACTTGCTCAATAAGGAGTAAGGTTCGAATACTTTCCTTATGCGTAGTTTATCAACCTATAGCTTATCAACACTTCACGAACTATAATACCCTATTGTAACATAGTTACGCATATATGTATTTTCATTAGTTACATAAGTCGAATATACATTCTTGGTATGTAAATTAAACACATACATAAGATCCTATCTTAGTCGTACGATCCTACACGTATGTCGTTACATATGTTACGTACACATAACATAAAATTCAGTTTATATGTTATTATATAACCAAATGACATAACTCGTAGTTATTGTTGCCTTAGCATTTTTGAAAGTTCATAAACACTTATCAATGTCGTGGTTTCTATCATCAATATGTTTATAGTACTTGAACACCCCACTATACATGTAAGGCAGTTTAGAACATTAGTGATAGCATACATGTAGTTTCAGATTACAACAAAATAGTCAGATTACTCTGCAGGGCGGAGTGACGGAGCTTGGTTTGAACTAGGGAGTGGCGCCGCCGCGCTGGTCCAAGTTCAAACCAGAATTGAAATGTCAGTTTGCATGGCCTAGCTCTCTTACTAGCATACATTGCTGACGACACATGCAGAACATACATGTTATGAGGTTCATGATTAGGTTCAATCTTACAACTTACCTTTAACATAGTTCATTATCAACTTTCCATTTAAGAAGCTTAACGTGATCAATTAGAAAGGCTTCTCATGTTTAGCCATTATACATATACAATGGGGTCAATAAGCCTTAATCATACATGCTCAAGTCATCCAAGTCATGTATTTCAAAGTAACATAGTTTTACTTCTTTAGACTCACTTAGACTATGCTTGTTTAGTTTGCAACGTACATGGCTAGTTAGGTGCACACGTTAGTTGTGTCTATATGCATACGATATCCTATCATGATGGTCATATATTTTAGAATACACATAAGGTAGTTTTGAACATCGTTAGTTTTCAACTCTTACGTTTCCTTTGAAAATCTCATTTTAAACCAACCAAGCATGCAAAGCAACCTTACATACTATATATCATACTCATAAGTTCAGAATTCAAAGTATACTTAGTTCGCTAACTTTCATTCTCTAACGTTAAGTTTCATTTATAATGTCACCAAACCAAGCTAAGGTAGGTGATAACGTGCAAGACAACTCACGTTAGTACATCAGGGGCATAAATAGGTATAAGTAAGTTACACTAGCATGCTAAACATTTTCGAAACCAAATAAAATGGATTTTTGTTCTGCAGATTGGCACGGCCGAGCCACTCCGATTTCAGCCCAGGAAGTTTCTGTAATAGCAGAGCTTCCAGCAACTTCCAAAATTCTTCATGAATCATGCTCGAAATTAACTACATTACATCTATAACATTTATATAAACTATATTAATCATGCTAACATCATCTCACATATCCAATTGTAACTAATTCATGCAATCTCCATGAGCTACAATCGTTTGAATTTCAAAATGTGTTTAAGTATTATACCTCTTGAAGCTTGAATTGAAACTCTCTTGACTCCAATTTCAGAATACACTCTCAATTCACTCTTTATAACACTTAGTAAACTACTCAACAAGGTGAATTGAAGAAGATGAGAGCTTAATTTATAGACAAATGAATATCCATACATGAGCTTTAAACAATGAATCAAACCAAGAGATGAGAGAAGAAGATGATGGGTATTCATAAGTTGGTGAAATAGTGGCCAACCACCTCATCAACCCACTCCCCTTGCCATCATTTGATTGAAGTTAGCATGAAATTGGGTATAGGCTAGGCCAATGGCCATTCACGTGAAGGGAAGAAATGCCACTCAATATGGGACAAGTCTCCTAATCTCAGCATTTCGAAATTGGTTAATGTCATTACTTAAGGTTTTATTTCATGTACCACCACATAATGTATATGTATGTATAATTAGGTTTAACTCTCTTTTAATTTGCAATGTAGCTTTAGTGGGGAATTAATATTTCATTGTAGCAAGTTGGGGTACATATATATACATCAGTATATAATCCTTATACATTTGATAATACCGAAATATAATATATTTGAGTATTATCATTCCACATTATCATAAACTTTATTATTTTAATTATACTTAATTATTGAAATAATTATTATATAACAATTATTTATTTGGTCTAATTTAATATTTCTCATAAAGTACATATTTAATGTATCCACACATAACATATTCTCACATAAGCTCATTTAGGTAACTTATATGATTCATTTAATTCTACTATATAGTTTTCTATATTATATAGTCACATTGTAGTGTCACACCCCATTTTATATTAAATGAATGTAGACACCATATAATATACAATCACTCATGACATATTATTGTACACAATAATAAATTGAATAAACATTAATCTATTATTTTAGTTAATTATTTACCCATTAATATGTTATTACTCATAATAACAATTGATTAACAATATTATATTAATTAATGCTTCACTTAGAAATTCCCTCATAAATTTAATTAAACCATCATAATATCCATCCTCGTGCCACACAAGGCATTCCACGAGTTCATCATAAACTCTCCACATTTCTCAATTATTATAAATTTAATTTAATTAAATTGAGTTACTCATCTCATGCTATGTAAACATTAATATAAAAATAAATATTCACACTTTTATTAATATCAATATTAATATTATTTATAAAATTCACGGGTATTACATCCTCCCTCACTTATAAAATTTCGTCCTCGAAATTGGTACAATGTTACACAAAAAGTTGGGGTTAGTCTCTCCTCATCTTATCTTCTAATTCCCATGTGACTTCCTCGACATCGTGGTTTCGCCAAACTACTTTTACAGAAGTTATAACTTTATTTCTTAGTGTTTGTTCTTTCCTATCTAATATCCGGACAGGAATTTCTTCATTCGCCAGATTCTTCTCTACTTGAATGGGCTCGTAAGAAATCACGTGCTTATAGTCGGGCTTGTATGGACGCAACACGAAAATGTGAAACACGTTGTGGATGTGTTCTAGTTCGGGTGGTAATGTTACTTTGTATGCCACTTCGCCCACTCGCTTCAATATCTCGAATGGCCCTATGAATCTCGGGCTCAATTTCCCATTCTTGCTGAATCGTATCTTTCCTTTCCAGGGAGACATCTTCAAGAAAATGAAACTACCGACTATAAAGTCTCGTTCTTATTGTTGCAATTCTGCGTACTTTTTTTTGGCGATCTTGAGCTGCTACCAATCTGGCTATTATTACCGTCACCACATCTGCGGTTTGTTACACTAATTCTGGTCCCAACATTCTTCGCTCTCCGACTTCGTCCCAACATAACAGCGTTCTACATTTTCTCCCATAAAGAGCTTCGTACGGTGGTATGTCGATACTCGCATGATAACTATTGTTATAAGAAAATTCTACTAAGGGTAGGTGATCGTCCCAATTCCCTCTGAAGTCCATCACGCAAGTTCTAAGAATGTCCTCTAGCATTTGTATAGTCTACTCACTTTGTCCATCTATTTTTGGATGATACGCAGTACTCAACCTTAAATGGGTTCCCATCATCTCTTGCAAACTTTTCCAAAATTTTGACGCGCTCGATCAGAGACAATTGACACCGACACTCCATGTCGTGAAATAATTTTCTTTATGTACAGACTCGCTAACTAATTCAAATTATATAGGATCTTGATCGGTAGAAAATGAGTTATCTTCGTTAGTTGATCCACTATAACCCAAATGGCATCATAACCTTTTCGCGTGACTGGAAGTTGATAAGTGGTTTTAGGACCACTTATTCAGATACTTTCCAACTCATTCGATTGTTTAAACTTAAGCAATCTTGTGAGTTTCATGTGTTTTTCCCTTGTTTTATGTTTTTCAGGTTAAGGAACTCTCTTAGCAGTACTTGCCCGTTAAAAGAGCAAAAGATCGCCTAAATGGGGCAAGGAGCTGAAATGAGCTTAAAGCAATGGAATGGCATGAGGCTAGAGGTAATAAGCAAGGCTAATAAGAGGCAAATGCAAGAGGGGCAGCAGAAAGCAACTCAAGAACACACGAGGCAAACCTGCACCAGCAAGCAGCTGCAGATTCCAGCTTTTTGGTGCCGCGCGGCCGCGCCTGGAATTGGCTTGGGGCGCGCGCGGCCGCGCATGTCCCCAGCAGAAAATTATTTGACTTTTTGCTTGACTAATCGGGAGAAGCTTTAAAGGGGGCTCGTGTGCAGCATTCAAGGCAGTCTGAAAAAAGGCCTTCAACCCTAGTTTTCCCTTCTTCTTTCCTTTCCAATTCTTGTTTACATTAGGATAGCTTAGGAGTAGATTAGTGTAAAAATTAGTTGTTAGTAGATAGTTATCTAGGGTTAGATTAGACTTGATGGTTGAAACAATTGGAGGACATCAAAGATCCAAGCTTTGAGAAGGAACACATAGTTGCACTCTCTTACTTTACTCTCCTTGTTATTCATTTGTATCCGGATGATGTGTATTCCTTTTGTGGATGATATATTTGAGTCATTTATGACTTAGACCTTATTTTGAGATTCCAATGGAACCTTTTGAGTAATCGATATTGATTTGCTTCTGTGTTGGTTATTGTTAATTGTTATGTGATTGTCTATTGCAATTCATCCCTTCATTGCTTAATTGTTTAGCTAACAATTTCTGTAATAACCTATGTGGATTTGAAAGATGAAATGTAGGTTTAGATCAAATTGTAATAGCGGGCGATTTTGTGTTTACATGGCATTAGACATATGATTTGTTCTTAGGATAGACATATTCTGAAGCACCGCTCGTAGTCAATAGAGAACTTGACCTTAATCCCTAATTATTTGTAAACACCATAGACATATAGGGGTTTAGATAATGTGGGTGTCCACGTGCGTTCTACCATCTGTGGATTGCACGTGGTATAGAGTAGGTGCATCGAAAGATGGCCTTCTCTCACTTTCGTGTTCTCGGCTAACAACCATGACGGTTAACTTGACCTAATTGGGAGTTTATTGATTTAGATGAATCATTAGGGGAAATTGGGATCTCATGCCTTCATTGTCTGATTTTACTCTAGGAATTAATTAGTTTAAATTAAATTCCTTCACTAGTTTAACATAGTTTTAATTCCAACTCTTTATCTCTCGTTTAAATAAGACTGAGGCGATTATGTGCTAGTGGTTTGGCGACTTTTTATTTATTAATTCTCCGTGGGAACGATCTTTACTTATCTTATATTACTTGTTGACCGCGTATACTTGCACGTTAATTGTCGTTACATAAATTGAACAACAAGTTTTTGGCGCCGTTGCCGGGGAATTAATTGGATAACTGTTTGCCAACATTAGTTTAAATCAAATTAGTCTTAATTTAAACTTTTTATTTTTGTTTAATTCTCTTCTCATATTCTCTTTTCAGGTACAATGGACTTAAATTTCTATTCATGGAACTGTACAAGACAAGAGCAACCAAGGGAAGCAAGCACTGATGGACTCGACCCAATTGCCACACTCTCAGCACAGTTAGAGGAGCTCTCGAGAAAGCTGGATACTGTTTCAGTCCAACAGAGTTAAGAGCCAGTGACTTCATATGACTATGGTGCTGGAGCTTATATGAGCCATCAGGAGCCTATCATTTATGGACAGGAGCAGTATGGGGGTGGTTATTCCTACACTGAACCTTATCCCGACTATCAGCAAGAGTGGGGGTATCACCCAGACCCTTCAGTAAACTACTATCAAGACCAACACTGGGATCCAAATCCCGCATACGCCCCAGAATGCACCTTCCAGACTCCAGTTTACGAGCCTCAACATAATTTTGAGGGTGACACAGAAAATGCAAGCCTGGAGGAAGAAGGTGACATATCATTGAAGGACATCTTGATTGAGCAACAGAAATCAGTCAAGAATATCCAGAACTGGGCAGAGCAAATTAGTAGGGCCTTGATGGTAGAGGAGGAGCAAAGGCAGACCCATACTGTGAGCTATTAAGAACAATGCGAGCCAAGTCTAAATTTTGCACCAGAACCCACTTATCAATCCCCGTGTTTACAAGGAGAACGGTCAACAATGGACTTCATGTATAGAGCCTTAGCGAACCAAGAGGAGATGATTAGGAGCCAAGAGCTATCGAACCAGAATTTTCAGAATCAGATGGCCCTAATCAACAATACTCCAACAAATGAGACTCATTACATGGAGCCCGTGGCTGAAACAGAAAAGGAAGGATTGGAAATTATGTGGGCGAATTCCATAGCATCAACACAGGAGACCTTGGTTGAGCAAGAACAATCAATTGAGGATCTTCAGATTTGGGTGGAGCAAATTAGCACAGCTTTAAGGAATAAGGAGGTGATTGAGGAAGGAACCGCTCAAGATCTTCAAAGTCCAATACCTCAGATGACTGAAGCCGTGAGTAATGATCCCCAGGATACTTGGTGCTATGACATGGGTGCAGAAACTGATAGAAAATCCGAAGTGCAATTGCAACTGGGTGACCCAAAACCAATGGAAATAGAGGAGCCAATTGGGGATGTGGAGTATGAACCAACAGTGATAATACCACAAGAGCCTCCCCCGCCGAAGTTTGAGACTCCAGTCAAGTTTGCACACCCTTGCCCCCTTGGTAGCCACATCACAGAGACGGGTCTCGATGACACGAGAGATTCCGCAGTCTTGACACCATGGTGGTCAGAAGAAAAGAGAAGAAAAGAAGAGTTCGTTGTGTGTACTAGGCCTCCATGCCCCGATCATTTTGCATACACAACGGAACCATTGCCTAGCTCCCCTACCTTCCGTACGGGGAATTCTTGTTCATATCATGAGCTAGGTAGTTTAAATCTGCATCCTCTCCTATTGGGAAGCCGCCAAAGTCACACAGCTATTCTGATGGATGGAGGGGTTATCCAATACCGTCGGGGAGTTGGATAGGAGTGGTCAGACACAGTCCAGCTAGAGGACTATAAATCAAGCGCTCGATGGGAGGCACCCCATCATTTCTCTTTCTCCCTCCTTGTTTAATTCTCCATTTCCTGCTTTCTATCATACTTCCCTCCCCCTTGTTTAATTCTTATTAGTTTAGTATTTAGTTTAAAATTTTTGCATACTGTAGGAATTAGGAGTTCATTGCCTACATTTTTGAACTTAGGCATGAATGCATATAATTTTTTGGGATTAAAAAGCTTATAGCATATTTTTGATGCACTTGCATTGTTTATACGCACTTAGAGAATTTTTGGGAATTTGAATGCGTATATCTTTCTATGTTTAATTCTCTTGATGTAAATAGATAATATATTTTTGATAGCGTAGAGGGCTTAATAAGTCGCGTACCCATTTCAGGTGCCATAGTTGCTGCATGAAGCCAAGTTATTGCCCCATTAGCTCCCTAAAGCAAAAAGCTATAGAATTTGAAAATAGCAGGGCGCGCGGCCGCGCCTGTGTTGGCCTGCAAGGGCGCGCGGCCACGAGACGGACAGAAAGTGCCAGACTTAAGTAGTTTGCGGCAGATTTTAAGCCATTTCAGGTCATTCCAAACTAGCCGAACTTCAAGCCATCCCTTTCTCTCTCAAATTTGAAAATTCCTAACCCTTCAACCTCTGAATACTTCAATCTACAATCCTCCTATCCTCATCTCCATCACAACCTTCACCTTATCCAAGCCCTAGTTCTAAGTCAGAATCAAAACTCGCCTACCTTCACAGTTTCTCCAACAAAACCCAACCCTGCCATCATCTCAACTTGATAAATTGGGATAGTGAATTGGGGTCTGAGGGCATATTGATTGATTAGTGGAGAGAAGTATTGCATTTTGGTCATCAAATGGCATCCAAACGCAGCAGGAGGGAGTCTACATCAAGGGGCAGTGATTCCGAGCAAGAGGGCGGTGGTATCCACTATGATGACAGCAAATTCATCAGTCTAAAAGCCCAGAGATTCTATTACAGTATATTGGTGGGCAGGACTTTTGTGCCCAAGCGGGGGTTAGAGCCTGATGAGAACCTGGACGGGCGTATGGCTTCTATGATCCGAGGGCGGGGATGGAATGCATTCTGCGATGAGCCTTTGGCTGCCCCAATCTCGGTGGTACAAGAATTTTATGCCAACGCGAAACACATGACGTCCAATAAAGTATTTGTGCGAGGCTGTGAGGTGTCCTATGCGAAGGAGCACATCAATGAGTTGTTTGACTTACCCAACATTGCATTGGACGCGCGCGATTCTTTGTATGCTAGGGAGTGGGGTTCCGAGATGGATGCTATCAGTGATTACGTATGCAAGCCGGGCACCGTTTGGAAGCTAAAACAGGGAACTGATCAGAAGCTGCATTTTCCCCAGTCCGCTTTGAGTAGGTACTGGAAGGCGTGGTACAGCTTTATCTGTGCGAATCTGATGCCTACACAGCATCAGAATGAGGTCACTAAGGACCGAGCTGTGTTGCTTTACGGGATTGTCAAAGGCATGCGAATCGACTTGGGATACGTGATTAGTAGTTCTATCCGCAGATTTCTGAGAGGCAGAAACTCAGCAAGTATCCCCCACGCAGCAGTGATCACTAGGCTATGCATAGCCAATGGAGTGACGTGGTCAGATGCTGAGCCGATGCAGATGCCGATGAATACTCTTGACCACCCAGCCATTGAATCCTTCAAAGTGTGGAAAGGGGGAAGATCTCATTCCTTAGGAGCAGGGTTTATTCTACCTGATCAGACAGAGGCTGAGGAGACTGCAGAGAGAGTACCGCCTCCAGAGAAGTCTGAGTCCTCTCACTCAGTGCATGAGCGGATAGACAGGATGGAGAGGAGACTACAGCGCAGGATGGACGCAATGAGCACCAACTTCCAGGCTTTCACTACAGAATTCAGCGGGCACTGTCTTACGCATTCGGCCAGATGGGAGTTGAGGTGCAGTTTCCTATATATGGGTCCGCCGCTGTTTATCCACCTCCAGACACACCACCTCCTGAGGAGGATGATGAGGAGGAGGACGACGAGTCCGAGTAGGGGAGTTTTACCTTCAATGCGGATATTGAACACTTTAAGTTTGGGGGTATTAGGGGGTTTATTTGCATATAGTTTAATTCATATCTTATTGCATTTTTTTTAGTTCATTTAGTGCATATAGTTCGTATTCGTATTTTGTTAAAAATTGTCTAATTTTTTAAAACTTTTGTTTTGTTTTAGTTAACTGTGTTAGGACATGTTGCATGACATACTGCATAAATCCAGGTTGAAGTTGGTTTGTGAGTTAGTGGCCTATGATGAAAACTAAAATTTCTTAATTTTCGAACTAAGTTGAGACTTAAGCTTGATTTCATTGTTATATATGTAAATCCTTATCTGTCAGATACTGTGTAACCAATGAGCACGATAGAGTAACCATCATGTCATGCTAAGTTTAAATTTTCACATACTTGTCTTCTGGTGGGAAAGCTATGTTTTAATAAAAGAATTTCAGTTCGCATATAATAATAGCTAGACTGTTAAAAGCTTAAGTTTGGGGGAAACAGGAGGCTTGCATGGTTTATGCGGGGAGATGGAGCGTAAGACGCACTCCCTTGCATAAAAAGAAAAAAAAAAGAAGAAAAAGAATAAACACTTTGGCTATGTCGAGTTCTGTGGCCTTTGATATTCGAGCAAGTAAACCCTCGGGGTGTCTCTACACCCAGCGCCCTAAGATCGTCTGGTCTGGGAGTCGTTGGTCGAAAGCTCGCTGCACGGGTATCATTGAAAAGCCTAAGAGGACTAGGCATTGCATAGTCAATTGTGTACACGGAAAAGTGCGAATACGCCCTCGTGAGTTAATAAAAGCTTAATGAAACCCCCCCTGTTGACTCTTAACTTTAGTAATGCATGGTCTTGGTTAGAACTTATATGATTTACTGCTTTTCTTAAGTTAAAACTTATTTTTCCCCAAAGAAGCATAGTAGGTGAGTTATTTATCTGAATGCATGTTTAATGTTTGCTAGGCACACAACGCACAATATATCAGTGCTGACAGTTTTGGATTTGCAAGAATATGCCTTATGGTCTTGCCTTGGGTAGCTTTTCGGTTTGACTATCTTGTGGTTTTTCTGAGGCATTGCTTTGAAGTTCAATGCTGACTGGAACTTGGATTTGCATTCATAATAGCGTAGGTTGCATACATTGTAAATAGTGCATTGCATATGCCGTTTAGCTTTGTTTTGGTTGCTTGAGGGCAAGCAACGTTTAAGTTTGGGGGTATTTGATAAGTGGTTTTAGGACCACTTATTCAGATACTTTCCAACTCATTCGGTTGTTTAAACTTAAGCAATCTTGTGAGTTTCATGTGTTTTTCCCTTATTTTATGTTTTTCAGGTTAAGGAACTCTCTTAGCAGTACTTGCCCGTTAAAAGAGCAAAAGATCGCCTAAATGGGGCAAGGAGCTGAAATGAGCTTAAAGAAATGGAATGGCATGAGGCTAGAGGTAACAAGCAAGGCTAATAAGAGGCAAATGCAAGAGGGGCAGGAGAAAGCAACTCAAGAACACACGAGGCAAACTTGCACCAGCAAGCAGCTGCAGATTCCAGCTTTTTGGTGCCGCGCGGCTGCGCCTGGAATTGGCTTGGGGTGCGCGCGGCCGCGCATGTCCCCAGCAGAAAATTGTTTGACTTTTTGCTTGACTAATCGGGAGAAGCTTTAAAGGGGGCTCGTGTGCAGCATTCAAGGCAGTCTGAAAAAAGGCCTTCAGCCCTAGTTTTCCCTTCTTCTTTCCTTTCCAATTCTTGTTTACATTAGGATAGCTTAGGAGTAGATTAGTGTAAAAATTAGTTGTTAGTAGATAGTTATCTAGGGTTAGATTAGACTTGATGGTTGAAACAATTGGAGGACATCAAAGATCCAAGCTTTGAGAAGGAACACATAGTTGCACTCTCTTACTTTAGTCTCCTTGTTATTTATTTGTATCCGGATGATGTGTATTCCTTTTGTGGATGATATATTTGAGTCATTTATGACTTAGACCTTATTTTGAGATTCCAATGGAACCTTTTGAGTAATCGATATTGATTTACTTCCGTGTTGGTTATTATTAATTGTTATGTGATTGTCTATTGCAATTCATCCCTTCATTGCTTAATTGTTTAGCTAACAATTTCTGTAATAACCTATGTGGATTTGAAAGATGAAATGTAGGTTTAGATCAAATTGTAATAGTGGGCGATTTTGTGTTTACATGGCATTAGACATATGATTTGTGCTTAGGATAGACATATTCCGAAGCACCGCTCGTAGTCAATAGAGAACTTGACCTTAATCCCTAATTATTTGTAAACACCATAGACATATAGAGGTTTAGATAATGTGGGTGTCCACGTGCGTTCTACCATCTGTGGATTGCACGTGGTATGGAGTAGGTGCATCGAAAGATGGCCTTCTCTCACTTTCGTGTTCTCGGCTAACAACCATGACTGTTAACTTGACCTAATTGGGAGTTTATTGATTTAGATGAATCATTAGGGGAAATTGGGATCTCATACCTTCATTGTCTGATTTTACTCTAGGAATTAATTAGTTTAAATTAAATTCCTTCACTAGTTTAACATAGTTTTAATTCCAACTCTTTATCTCTCATTTAAATAAGACTGAGGTGATTATGTGCTAGTGGTTTGGCGACCTTTTATTTATTAATTCTCCGTGGGAACGATCTTTACTTATCTTATATTACTTGTTGACCGCGTATACTTGCACGTTAATTGTCGTTACATAAATCGAACAACAGAAGTCCCACCACGAAGTCCATCGTAATGTGCTCCCATTTCCATTTTGGTATCTCCAACGGTTGAAGTAGACCACTCGGCCTTTGGTGTTCTTCTTTGACTCGTTGACAAGTGAGACATCTGCTGACGCACTCCGCAACTTCTCGCTTTAAATTGGGCCACCAAAAGTGCTGTCAAAGATCTCGATACATTTTTGTGCCTCCCGGATGAACAGAATTCGTATTATTGTGTGCCTCGTGCAAGATTTCTTCTCTAAGCTTGGTTACTGTTGGTACCCATACTCTCCCTTTGAATCTCAAGATACCGTCTTTATCCATTCTGAATCTTTCTTCTTCATTTTCTACTATCCTCTTTCTTATTTTCTCGCATTCCTCATCCCTCTATTGTAACTCCTTTACTCTATCCAATAATGTTGGACGAGCTTCCATTGCAAATGCTTGCTCTTCAGACCTCCCTGGTCCCTGGTCCCTTTACCTCTATTTCTAATTTCTCCATCATTAACTCCTTCTGAGTCATCAATTAGAACAATTTCTCCCTTCATTTTCTACTCAGCGCATCGATTACTACGTTTGCCTTTCCCGGGTGATAAAGAATCTCGCAGTCATAATCCTTGATTAATTCTAACCACCTTCTCTGTCGCATGTTCAACTCCTTCTGTGTGAAGATATATTTCAGACTCTTGTGATCCGTGTATATCTCACGTTTCTCTCCGTACAGATAATGTCTCCAAATATTTAACGTAAAAACTACTGCCGCTAACTCTAAGTCGTGAGTAGGGTATCATTTTTTGTAATCCTTCAATTGTCGTGATGCATACGCAATGTCCTTGCCATGTTGCATGAGCACACGACCAAGTCTCTTGTGCGATACATCACTATACACCACGAAACCTCCCACATCGTCTGGTAATGATAATATAGGCGCTTCACTTAATCTCTTCTTTAGGTCCTGAAAACTTTCCTCGTATTTTTTTGTCCATACGAATTTCACTGTCTTCCTCGTTAGATTGGTCAACGGGGTTGCTATCTTAGAAAAATCTTAGATGAATCTTCGATAGTACCTAGCTAACCCTAAGAAACTTCTTATCTCTATTGGTGTCTTGGGCTGCTCCCAATTACTCACTTCCTCTACCTTTGTAGGGTCTACTGAAATTCCATCCTTATCTACCACGTGCTCTAAGAAATTAACCTTCTCTATCCAAAATTCACATTTAGAAAATTTCGCATACATCTTCTCTTTCCTTAGCGCTTCCAAAACCATCTTCAAATGTTCGGCGTGCTCTTCCTTCGTCTTCGAGTAGATCAAGATGTCGTCGATGAAAACTACCATGAACTTATCCATGTATGGCTTGGAGACTCGGTTCACCAAGTCCTTAAATGCTTTCGGAGCATTAGTCAATCCGAATGACATTACCGAAAACTCGTAGTGCCTATAACGGGTTCAAAACGCCGTCTTTGGTATGTCCTCATCCCATACCTTCAACTGGTGATAACTTGTTCGCGAATCTATCTTTGAGAAACACTTCACTCCTTTTAATTGGTCAAAAAGGTCGTTTATCCTTGGTAACAGATATCTATTCTTAATCGTTACTCTGTTCAATTCTCGATAATCGATACAGAGCCTCATCGATCTATCCTTCTTCTTAATAAACAACACGGGTGCTCCCCAGGGAGACACACTCGGTCGTACGTAACCCCTATCTAGTAACTCTTGCAATTGTATCATCAATTCTTTCATTTCTACTGGCGCCATATGATATAGATCTTTCAAAATCGGCGCAGTTCCCGGTGCTAAGTCTGTTACGAACTTGATTTCTCTGTCTGGCGAAAGACCGGGTAGATTATTTGGAAATATATCTTGGAATTCTCTCACTACGGATATATCCTTAATCTCTACTCCATTTTTTCGAGTATCTATAATATAAGATAAGTAACCTACACATCCGTTTCTTAATAATTTCTTGGCCTGCATCATCATAAGACAACACGATTGCTTAAGCGGTGAGCTACCATAAAACACCGTCTTAGACCGATTCGGAGACTGAAGGTTCACACTTTTATTCTGACAGTTAATTATCGCAGCATGGTTATACAACCAATCCATTCCCAGTATTACGTCAAATTCTCCCAATCTAATCGGGATTAAGTCTACGCTCAGTTCATGACCTCTAATGTTTGCGCGATAATTTTGGTAAATAAATTCTACGGGGATTACTTCCTTATTCGCAGCTTCTATGTTCAAAGGATTTCCTAACCGTTCTAAGGGTTGGTTTAACCGACTAGCAAATTCTTCAGACACAAATGAACAGGTGGCACCCGAATCGAATAATACATAAGCATTTATATTATTGATTGAGATAATACCTAACACCACGTCTTTTGCAGCAACTGCCTCTTGGACTGTCATGTTCAAGGTTCTGGCGGCAGGGAGGTTGGGTTGCGTTAGTCCGCCGATCATTAGTTTGCTGCCTCCCCCTTGCTGACCGCTTCCTCCGCTGTTCCCCTTCTTTGGGCAATCCTTGATCTGATGTTCGGTTGAGCCACAAGCGAAACATCCCTTGATCTTCCTTGGCTTCGGGCAATTGGGTGAAATGTGTCCCTCTTAGCCACATGTGTAGCCGGTAATGCGCCCCTTCTAGCACTTACCCTGGTGGTTCTTCCCACACTTCGGGCATCCTTGCGCTCGCTTCTTAAAACCTCCTTGGTAACTTCCAGCTTGATTGTTGTTTCTGTTGTTGTTGTTGTTGTTGTTGTTGTTGTTGTTATTATCCCACTTTCTCTTCCCTAGATTCCTTCCTCCATTGTTGCTCCCTCCACGGATTTCTCCTATAGTGTTCTTACCCTTCTTCTCTTTGTTATACTGACTTAAGGCTTCACTACCTCCCTCGGTAATGATAGCCTTCTCCAACAGCGTGGCAAAAGAAATAATCTAGAGAACTGACACCTTGTTGAACAACCAAGGTTTTAGTCCATGTTCAAAATGTCTGGCCTTCCTTTCTTCATCTCCTACCTGGTGTTTTGCAAACCGTGCTAGCTCGTTGAACTTAGTCGCGTATTGCACCACCGTCATATCTCCTTGCTTAATTTTTAAGAATTTTACCTCCATTCTATTCTTCATGCTCTTCGAGAAATAGTTCTCGAAGAATAGAGTCTTAAACCTATCCCATGTTACAATCCCTTCTTCCGCTCTCTTTTGATTTGCCTCCCACCAGTAGTTTGCTTCGCCCCTCATCATGTAGGTAGCAAACACCGTCTTCTGATCTTCACCCACATGAGCGATGGTGAAGGCCTTCTCTATTTCCTTGATCCATGTTTGTGCCATGATAGGATCGGTAGTACCTTCAAACTCTAGAGGTCTTACGCTCCTAAAGTCCTTGTAGTTCGTAACTGGCACCACTTGGGGATTGGGGTGAACGGGTTCATTGTTCCTTCCCCGAAGGGCCTCCCCTAATAGATCAACTAGTTTTTGTATCGGGTCTACTTGTTCCATCTCATTGTTAACGGACTCTTCTGGTGAAGCTAGTCTACGTCTGGGTATCATTATCTGCATCATAAAATTTCAATTTTTATTATCTAATTATATTACTTAAACATTTCTCAAATGTAAAAGGAATAAAATTTTATAACACGTTTCTGAAATAAGATCATTTATATTCATATGCCAAATTATTACATTAATATGATCATCCCAAGCATACTTCTATAAATATCAACATATATCCCATAATATCACAAAAGGCGAGGAACACTATCATACTACCCCTCTAACATAAGCCTACTCGGGGTTTACATATCTATCCCATATCTTACACAAAAGATTAGGATTACATCACAATATATACATCACATAAAGTAACTACTACTACTACTACTACTACTACTACTACTACTACTACTACTACTACTACTAGACTAATGGGTCTCATCCCAACATTTCGCACTCCACAGCGCTCTTGTACTCTATCTGAGATATATATGCCATCAACTCCTTGCTCATAGTGTGTTGGGTCTGTCCATGCTCCGCCGAATAGTGATATACACCATCAATCACTCTCTCCATGGCCGAGCGAAAAACATAACCCATCTTGTTCATCTTTCTCTTCTTACACCTCACTTCATCCTCTAAATCTTCTGCCATGTCATTAGCTCATTCCCACATCTCTTCGAAGTGGATTCTCTCCATCACTTCCAGCTCGAGCTGGGTACGGAGAGCCTCCTTCTCCGCCTTCTCGCTAAACTCTTTCTGCTCAACTTCCTCTAGTTTTCCTGCCAAGTCCACATTCCTAGATATAGAGCGATGGAAAAGAGTCCCCATTTGAATCCCTACCTCCTTTCGATAAGCAATATCCACCTCCATATTCTGCATCACTAACTTCCTCTGGTGGTCTTCGTCCCTCAGTTTTTGGAACTCGGTCTCTCTCACCTGAGCCTCAGCCTCTAGCTCTTGAACTCGGTAATCTAACTCCAAGATCCGTTCCTCGTACTCTCCCAACATCCTCTCCTCGATCGTAGCCTCGTTAGAGTCCTCAATGGGCTCGTCCTCCATGGGTTCATCCTTTGGATCAGACTCTACCTCTATCTCGTCCTCGTCGTCAAACTCGGACAGTGCTACTGCCTGCACAAGCTCAGGTACTAAAGGTGCCTCATATACTACATGTATATCCTGGGGCTCCTCATCTGCCACTCTACTAGGTTCTCACATGTCTGACATCCTACAACCACAAGCACAAGACAAACAAACAACAACTCCATTAGAATATTAAATAAAACTTAAGTCCATTGTATAAAATAAAATTATATTTCATAACACACTAAGTCTCTCTAGGAAAACTCTACATGAGTTATGTCTTCTTCTATCTTCTAAGTTCTCCTAAGTTATAATCTAAGGACTCTCACTCCTAAAGTTTATAACTAACGCTTTGATACCAACCTGTGACGCCCCCAAATTCAGTTTGCTCGCGTCTCGAATTCAGGGCATCACTTTCTAAATTCTAATAACTTCATAACAACTAATGCAACAAAATAATAAAATAATTTACATTTATTTAATATAATTATTCGGGTCCCATGGTCTCGTAAATTAAGCATAGCTCCATCATCTTAAACATAGCTAATACATAATACGAAATAAGTTTTTATTACATCATCATAATAATCCTAAAAGAGAACAAAGCTACGCCGTAGCCTTGCCTTTGCCCTTGCCCTTATCTGTGCCCAAGGGTCCACACTGCTCTGCCTTAACTGAAATGTTTTAGGGAAAGCAAGAATGAGCAACAAGTTTGTTCAGTAAGTAATATAACAATAAGGGTGAATAATATAGATTTCAAATCCCAAGGGTACAACAGTCAATGATAGTTTTAGAATAACAAGAAGTATCAATAGTTCTCAATAATAGTCGCTATAGACAAAAGGATATCAACAAGATTCAAATTTTTATACATTTCAAGGTTCAAGAATAATGAACACTGAGAAGTCACTAAGGACTATGAACTCTTACTAGAATTAACAGTAATATGCTGATAATCCAATAAAATAAGTACAACAGGTGATCAGCCTAAAGTACCCTACACCATGCATAACATCTCATGTGTGCATGTCGGTTCCCCGACAATTTTATATAATTTTCCCCTTCCATGAGGGTTGTTTATCCCAGTAGAATTATAAGAGTCCGCACCAAGTCAATTGGTTTAAATAGCTTTCTTACATATGATATTAGTCTAGCCGAATTAAATGGCTTAGATAACTTTTGTAATGCATTTAGGAACGATGCTTGCAACAACATCAAGATAAAAAGTCGATGTTCGAATAATAACAAATATTTGTTCGACATGGCAACAATTCGGATTTATACAATATGTAAAGTGAAAAGAGTTAGGGAACTTGCTCAATAAAGAGTAGGGTTAAGAAACTTGTTCAATAAGGAGTAAGGTTCGAATACTTGCCGTATGCGTAGTTTATCAACCTCTAGCTTATCAACACTTCACGAACTAAGATACCCTATTTTAACATAGTTATGCATATATGTATTTTCAATAGTTACACAAGTCGAATACATATACTTGGTATGTAAATTAAACACATACATAAGATCCTATCTTAGTCGTACGATCCTATACGTATGTCATTACATATCTTACGTACATATAGCACAAAATTCAGTTTGTATGTTATTATATAAGCAAATAACATAACTCGTAGTTATTGTTGCTTTAGAGTTTTTGAAAGTTCATAAACACTTATCATTTCCATGGTTTCTATCATTAATATGTTTATAGTACTTGAACACCCCACTATACATGTATGGCAGTTTAGAACATTAGTGATAGCATACATGCAGTTTCAGATTACAACAAAATAGTCAGATTACTTTGCATGGCGGCGCAGCCGCGCTTGGTTTGAACTAGGGAGTGGCGCGGCCGCGCTGGTCCCAGTTCAAAGCAGAACTGAAAAGTCAGTTTGCATGGCCTAGCTCGCTTACTCGCATACATTGATGACGACACATGCAAAACATACATATTATGAGGTTCATGATTAGGTTCGATCTTACATCTTGCGTTTAACATAGTTCATTATCAACTTTCCATTTAAGAAGCTTAACGTGATCAATTAGAAAGGCTTCTCATGTTTAGCCATTATACATATGCAATGGGGTCAATAAGCCTTAATCATACATGCTCAAGTCATCCTAGTCATGTATTTCAAAGTAACATAGTTGTACTTCTTTAGACTCACTTGGACTATGCTTTTTTAGTTTGTAACATACATGGCTAGTTAGGCGCACACGTTAGTCGTGTCTATATGCATACGATATCCTATCATGATGGTCATATATTTCAGAAAAAACATTAGGTAGTTATGAACATCGTTAGTTTTCAACTCTTATGTTTCCTTTCAAAATCTCATGTTAAACCAACCAAGCATGCAAAATAACCATACATACTATATATCATACTCATGTACGCATATAACTAAACCATAATAGCATGCTCACAAGTTCAGAATTCAAAGTATACTTAGTTCGTTAACTTTCATTTTCTAACGTTAAGCTTCCTTTACAATGTTATCAAACCAAGCTAAGGTAGGTGATAACGTGCAAGACAACCTACGTTAGTACGTCAGGGTCATAAATAGGTATAAGTAAGTTACGCTAGCATGTTCAACATTGCAGAAACCAAATAAAAGGGATTTTGGTTCTGCAGATTGGCCTGGCCGCGCCGTATATGTACTAGGGAGTGGCGCGGTCGCGGCACTCCGGTTCCAACCCAGGAAGTTTCTGCAATAGCAGAGATTCCAACAACTTCCAAAATTCTTCATGAATCATGCTTGAAATCAACTACATTACATCTATAACATGTATATATACTATACTAATCATGCTAACATCATCTCACGTATCCAATTTCAACTAATTCATGCAACTCCATGAACTATAATTGTTTGAATTTCAAAATGTGTTTAACTATTATACCTCTTGAAGTTTGAATTAAAACTCTGTTGACTCCAATTTCAGAATACACTCTCAATTCACTCTTTATAACACTTAGCAAACAACTCAACAAGGTGAATTAAAGAAGATGAGCTCTTAATTTATAGACAAATGAATATCCATACAAGAGCTTTGCACAATGAATCAAACCAAGAGATGAAGAAAGAAGATGATGGGTATTCATAAGTTGGTGAAATAGTGGCCAACCACCAAATCAAACCACTCCCCTTGCCATTATTTGATTGAAGCTAACATGAAATTGGGAAATAGGCTAGGACAATGGCCATTCACATGAAGGGAAGAAATGACACTCAATATGGGACAAGTCTCCTAATCTCAGCTTTTGCAAATTGGTTAATGCCATTACTTAAGGTTTTATTTCATGTACCACCACATAATGTATATGTATGTATAAGTAGGTTTAACTCTCTTTTAATTTGCAATGTAGCTTTAATGGGGAATTAATATTTCATTGTAGCAATTTGGGGGTACACATATATACATAATATATAATCCATGTACATTTGATAATACCAAAATATAATATATTTGAGTATTATCATTCCACATTATCATAAACTTTATTATTTCAATTATACTTAATTATTGAAATAATTATTAAATAACAATTATTTATTTTGTCTAATTTAATATTTCTCATAAAGTACATATTTAATGTATCCACACATAACATAGTCACATAAGCTTTTTTAGGTAACTTATATGATTCATTTAATTGTACTATATAGTTTTCTATATTATATAGCCACCTTGTAGTGTCACACCCCATCTTATATTAAATGAATGTAGGTACCATATAATATACAATCACTCATCACATATTATTGTACACAATAGTAAATTGAATAAACATTAATCTATTATTTTAATTAATTAATTACCCATTAATATGCTATTACTCATAATAACAATTGATTAACAATATTATATTAATTAATCCTTCACTTAGAAATTCCTTCTTTAATTTAATTAAACTGTCATAATACCCATCCTCGTGCCACACAAGGCATTTCACGAGTTCATCATAAACTCTCTACATTTCTCAATTATTATAAATTTAATTTAATTAAATTGAGTTACTCATCTCATGCTACGTAAACATTAATATAAAAATAAATATTCACACTTTTATTAATATCAATATTAATATTATTTATAAAATTCACGGGTATTACACTAGTCGTGATGTGTAGTGCATCAGACACTTTGACTAGGGCTCATTTACCTTCGTTTATTTCCTTCGAGGGATGCGCCTACACTTAGAAGAAGTGACAGAGGCTTGGCTAGACTTTTACCCATTTTTGTTGGTGGGCAATTTCCCCTTATCTTTCAATTTCCCTCATTACGCGTTTCTCGAAAATTCAAAAATAGTTCCCGATAAGAAACGGTTAAATAGTGATTTTACGGAAAATTCTCAGAAAACTTTTATTTTCGTCTTATAAATTCACATCAATTATTTCCATCACGTAGCTAGAATACTAACCATTTCCACATTCTCCAGGTCATAGAACGACCTTTAATTATCTTACTCAGTTTAATAAATATTTAATTAATTTTTATTAAATAAATCAAATAAAATTGATTTACATAAACGTTCAATTTTCTCGGGCATTACAATGGGCATATCATAGTGTATATAGACTGGATACTCTCGTTCGGCATTAATAGTTCCTAGATTTCTATTGATGATGTACTTGACCTGCTGATGAAGAGTTGACGGAACTGCTCCTACCATATGGATCCACGGTCTCCCTAACATTAAATTATATCCTGTGGTGATGTTCAACACTTGGAAGGATATGTAGAAGGTGTCGACGTTGGAACATTTAAGAAATACCACGGGTCGATTCATAACCCGGTTTTCCTCAAATCGATCTTCCTAAGTTATCTCTACCCTTATTCTTTTTATTTCAAAAAAGGTTTCGAAGGGTTTTTAGGAAAGGGGCCAACATGTGTATATGTCGACGATTTGATTTAAATAGAGTCGTCAGGTGGTAGTTTTGAAAATGGTTGTACCAACTCAACCGAATTTGATTTGAAAAGAGGCCCAATTGCTGGACACTGTCGAAACTTGATCTTTGAAATCGGAGTTTTGAGTTCGGGGGCTTGGTTAAGTGTGGGGAAGGTGTTAGGCACCCCACGACTCCTGTGTAAACACGGTACCGCAATCTTTTCAATATTTCCCTTAAAACTGAAATGTGTGAGTGAATGTTGTTTGAAAATTGGGCCTTTTGATTGATTGAAAGCTTTGACAGGCTTCGTTGGGCCTATATACGAAGGGTTTGATTTGATTTGAAAATCAATCTTTGATTTAATTTGCTAAAAAAAGCATCATTTAATTTGATTTGCAAAAATGTTTTGAATTGAATTGACAATGATGTTTTGAAAGCTGATTTTATCAAACCCTTACGCTGACATAGGAATTGAAGCATATCGCTACTCTCAATTTTATCTTTATAGCCTTAAGGCTGCATGCAAATGGTGATTTGTCGGGCTGCGAAACATCCTCGACCACAGAAATATAAAGTGTCGGTCTCCTCATGGGTATGAAAACCATCGGAGGAACGCTGACACGACAATCCATATTTTCACTATGTTGAGACCTTAAATCCGGATAATCGTTTTAAGGTCTGTGTCTGTACATTTTACAGAAAAAATTGACAAGGTACATCTGTAAATCGGAGTTTGTCCATCGTGGGAATCAGATTCTTATCAGTTTGATCATGGATCCCACGATTCCTAGGCTCACATATGAATAGCTAGAAAACCTGCACAGTTCAAATTTGTACAGAAGCAGATAAATATCCCAAAATAGCCAGAACCAGGGATTCATTCGGTAAATCCCGATCCGCACGACCGAAGCGTCTCGTTCCCACTAGATAGTGATCTAAGGGACGTGAGGTTGCTTTTGAAGCTAAACTTATAAAAATAACTAGATTTAAAGAAATCTTAGCCATTATAGCTTCCAGGTTCTGTCGGGACCTGTTTGACCCGTTGAAAGCTAGAAATGGTGAGATTTGGATAAATCTAGTTCGCTTGCAGAGATGTCAATGCAAATTTATATACAAACGATTGTTAAATGTAACAGTTGAATAAATTGAATAAAGCAATATATATAGTTAGATATATATAAAAGCTGTAAAGGGCGATGGGTTTTCACTCGCAAGCCTGGACTGGAATTGAAATATATATATAGATATATATATTGACAGAAACGTAGTCAATCAAGACTAGAAAGATGACCAGTGATGATGAAGGCTGCTTATATATGTATAAGTATATATAAAAGTAGTAAAAAGGCCACAGAATGATTTAGGCCGAACTGAAATGTAAATTGCAAAAAAACAGTCAACCAGTGACTGGGAGAGCACCCAGTATGGTGAAGTGTGCAAAAATAGTAAAAAGGGCGATAGGTTTTCGCGCCTGTGCCCGAACTGAATTAATAAATATATATTGATAGAAATGTAATCAACCAATACTGGTACGAAGACCAGTTATGGTGAGAGTCGCTTATATATGCGTAAATATATATAAAAGCGGTAAACTACCTCAAATTTGACATCCGGGCTTGACAAAATTGAAATGTTAGTATATAAACAGTTAAATATGTAAAAAAGGCCAAATACGGACTGAGAAGATAACCTAGTCCGATGAAGTTGCCAAAACGGTGTGTGTTAGTGTATTGAAGCTACTAGAGCTAACGGATCGTCAATCCGAGTTGTAAAAATATTGAAAACCGAAGTTTATATACAAAAATATATCAATTTTTGACGAAAACGGCCACGAAACTAAGTTTCAGGCAAATTCAAAAGATAAAACTTTATGTGCAGGTGCAAAACAGTGCAAAGTAGTAGTATTGACTTGCTGATCATAAAAATATTTGCAATGGGCTGCACTACGGGCTTTTTGCCGAATCGTAGGCCTTAAACATCCAAATCTACCAGTGGTTTTTTGATATGTGGTAGTATATGGTTATATCTATGTGTTGGAGTGAAAATATTTGGATTTGGAAGAGGTGTAAAAGTCCAAGAATCAGTCGTGCAGGGCTTCGCTGCGCTTCTTGCTTTTGAAAATAAGAGGGGGTTGCCCCTCTATTTATAGAGGGGGGAGCCGCAGGTAGAGGTGCGGCCAATCGAGGTGGGTCCCGCTTGCCCGGCTTGGTCATCTTGAAGTACATGCTCTCTGAGCATTGCGATGTCCGATCGAAAACTTTCTAACTTTTGAACGGAGCGTCTGTTTGAGGTGTGCGATACCTTTCTGGAAAGCTCTCGCCTAGAGTGTTGCAATGACATGGAATTTTTTTTTTTGGGTCCAGGAAGATGGGTTCATAACCAGGTCTTCGATTCCCCGCAGTTTGTCCGTTGAACTGTCTTGCGTTGTTGCCACTCGGGATCGTCGTTAGAGTTCATTCTGACTTTGGCGGCATCGATTTGGCTTGAGTTTGACCAAGTCGGTTAAAAGTTTATAAAATGACCGTTGTACCCCTCCAGGGGCTGCCTGTAGTGTCGGCATGGTCGCTGGTTAACTTTCGATATCTGATTTTAAGAGTAGGATCCCAGTCGAGTCCTTTGACCTCAGGGTTATCTCTGAGGCTGATGTGGTCATTCTAGGTTTTGCTATGCAGTTATTGTGATGCTTCAGGTTGATGTCTAATGTTGGCCTAACATCCCGGGTTGAGACCGGGGATGACCTGCACTTCTTGGGTTGAGATCGGGGTTCATTGGTAACTCTCGGGTTGCTGTTGGGGCTGATTGATACCTCCTGGGTTGAGACCAGGGTTAAGCTTGATGATCCGATTGACTGTCGGAGCTTGATTGATAGTCCGATTAAATGTCGGAGCTGGATTGATGGTCCGATTGAATGTCGGAGCTTGATTGATGGTTGGATTGACTGTCGTAACTTGATTACCGATATTGGGAATCGAACTTGACTGGAGCACCTGTGACGCCCCCAAATTCAGGTACTTGAAACCCGAACTTGGTGCTACACGATATCATTTCTTTGAGCGGCATAATTATAATATAAATAAACAAACAAACTTAATTTACATATCAGAGTTGTCTAATCCCAAGTACACGACCTTTAAACATTCATTACATGATAGATAATAAATAATATTGTCTTAATAAAGTCTAACTATTACACACAATACCATAAAACTTATTCTTGCAGCTTTCCTTTCCCTTCGTTTTTGCCAGAGCCTTCTGGTTGATCACGCTTAGCTGAAAATATTTAATTTAAAGCAAGAATGAGCATTCAATTGCTCAGCAAGTAATAGCAGTTAATAAACTTTAGTTGAAAGAAGTAAATGTCTTCTTTGAGGCATACTTCTACAACGAATCAATAGTTGTGAAGTCTTTCGAAACATATCTTAATAACATATCAAATCGTTTAAAATTTTGAAACGACGTAGTGACTATAAATACTGAGCGGTCAATGGACCATGAACTTTTATTTTTTTTTATTTTCAAAAAGGTTAAACAGAAATTCATCTGTAAACCGCTCTGGTCTTACGGACATGTAGGGTGATCAGCCCCGTTATGTCCTGTATTGATCAATACTATCTATTTGAATGATAAATTCATTCACTCTGTTCGCCTTGGGCACATAAACAATTTCCCCATTAAGGGTTGTTCATACTCAGTCTGGAGTCCTAACTAAACAATTCAGTTGGACGACTTTATCATAACCAATACTATCTAACAATGAAATTCAAACTATGTCTAGCCGAGTCAAATAGCTTAGACAGTCTTTAAATCATGAACGCATACCAAAATTTTATAGTGTGTAACAGGATTTGTTGTGACGCCCCCCAGAATAGGTCCATTCAACCCAACCCATTCTGAGTCGCCAAATACATGGTACAGAATTCAAATACAAACTTTATATCATACGGTCGTGCAAAATACGACCACACAACTGTGAGTCTCAGTACAAATATGTAGAAAATATTAAGATTCAAACTAAATCCTCATTACAATTATTATCACACTATTTATCAGAAATAGTGAGGACTACTACTGCTCTAACTCGGACCATCACTCTGTCCCCCGACTAGTCCCCGCAACATTCTCATTTCCTGAAGAGGACAACAGATGAAAAGGGTGAGCTCAACTAGCTCAGTAAAGAATATTATGACTAAGATAATGGGAAACAAATTATCGTTAGTCTTCAACAAATCAGATAAAATATAATGGACAACCAACTTCAGATCAATATTCGCAGCGGAAATAACAGTTCATTAGAAGAATTAAGCAGAGAATAAAGTCTACTATCTTCTATGATTTAAAAGTCCATCATCAATATTTTATCCCTGTAACATCAATCAATATACATCTCGAATCAAATATTCATCTTTGCACTACAGGCCAAAGATATTCATTTGCATCATCAGTAGTCATGTTCATCTCAACACCTGTCATCTTTGCACTACAGGCCAAAGATATTCATCAGGTAATCATTCATCTTTGCTCTACAGGCCAAAGATATTCATCAGGTAATCATTCATCTGTGCTCTACAGGCCAAAGATATTCAGTTACATCACCTTTTAAGACTGAGGATGATGAAAAACATTTTAAAGAACGAATCCAGTGAGATAAAAGACAAAGATCAAGGATTCGTATTTCAGTTTATCAAATTCACAAATACTTCGTAATAATCAATTGTGGAGCAAAATTCAAGAATAAAGCTCAAAACTTGGATACAATCAAGGATAGTAACCTTAACAAGCAATTTGAACAAACAGAAGAAATTTTAATTTTTTCGTGAATAGTGCCGTATACGTGAATAGTGTCGTATACGTGAATAGTAATCCCCGACACAGAAAAGATAGAAACTCCATAAGAAAAATCATACTTCGTGAATAGTACCGTATTCGTAAATAGTGCCGTATACGTGAATAGTGCCGTATACGTGAATAGTAACTCCGACGGAAAAAGTAAGAATTTCAACATAAAATTCAGGACAATATTTCGGTATAATGATATTGAAAAGAATAACATCATTTACGAAAGAAATAACATCCCTTACCTCAAAAGAACAGTACCTCTGACTGGAATATCGGATATAATATCGAAGGAAACTTGCACTGAATAGTAACTCTCAAAGTACTGAAATACTCACAAAAATACGCTCGATATTATAGAGAGAGAAAACTTCGAATTCTGGTGTGATTTTCAATTCTAACCTAAGCACCCTATTTATAGGAAAAGCTTAGGATGCCAAAGGAGACTAAATGAATAAAATAATATTATTTTTTTAAAAAAATTTCAAGCCGCCGGCTGCTCAGAATTTTCAACAAACCAACAAAAGTGGGTCCCACCCTTTAAAAAAATATTTATTTTCCAAAACATCAATAATTCATAACAAATAGCCCCTTCGTCAGAAAAATACAAATTCTATGTCCTTTCATAGGAAATTTAATTCTCTACAACTTTGCAGAAGGAAGTTTTTCCAAATTCCAACCATAAATTATCCGAAATCCAAAAACAAATGATTTCTCACACCAAAATATTGATAAAAACTCACCAGCGCCAATTCCTTCTTTAATATCCACAAAATAAATATTTTCTTATCATATAAATCAATAATTAATTATTCACAAATAATATTATAGAACTACAATATTAACAACCAGGTCGTTCCCAGGACAGAGGGGGCCTTCCGATAAGGACTTCTCCTTACTGGCGCCCAATTAAATAACCCCTCCTAGACAGAACTTCCTTAGACATTATCAATAATGCTATCTAATAATATTATTCAAATAATATGAATTATTGAGTTGATAATGCGAAATACTGTGCAATGACAATTATTGAATTGATACTACAAAATATCAACTGTAGCCATTATTGAATCAATCATATAAAATAGCAACGTAGCAATTATTGAGTCAATAAAATATCAATGTAACAATTATTGAGTCAATAATATAAGATATCATCGTAGCAATTATTGAGTCAATAATATAAAATATTGAACAGTAATTACTGTAACAATAATTGAGCAAGTGCCTTCTCACGTAAGACTCAATAATTCAAAATACTGTGCAATACCGTGTGCTACTGTGCAACACCGCGTATCACTGTATTTTAACCACCGGGTATTTCAACAGTACTAACGGTAACAACCACGCCGTTATTTTGTAAAAAAGTTATTTCTGTCGCTTTCTATATCCGACAGTTATTCCGTTGTGGGGGCCCACAAATAGCTGTGCCGTCGTACGAATATTCCCCGACAACAAGAATATTCCACGACCAAACGAATATTCCCCGACAACAAGAATATTTTATAACCACTTGCTCATTTTAAAAATGTTTGCACATTTCACCCATAACTTTCATATTTATCAAAACAACACCTTACTATTTCGAAATAATATATAAAGAAAATTAAATCTTTATTCATAAAAGTTGGGGTCTTACAACCTCCCCTCCTTATGAAATTTCGTCCTCGAAATTGACGTACGTACCTGGTATGTCAAAAAGGTGAGGATACCTCGCTTTCATTTCCGATTCCAACTCCCACGTCATTTCCTCAATTGCATGGTTTCTCCACAAAACTTTAACTTGAGGTATAATTTTCGAGCGTAGGACATGCTCCTTCCTATCCAAGATCTTGACAAGTACCTCCTCGTACGTTAAATCTTCAGCTATCTCGTCTGGTTCTAACTCAATAATGCGGTTTGGATCCTTCACATATTTACGTAACACGGATATGTGAAACACGTTATGAACACGAGACATGCTTGGAGGTAAAGCGAGTCTATAAGCCACATTTTCTATTCGATCAAGAATCTCAAATGGACCAATGAATCGTGGGTTGAGCTTTCCTCTCTTCCCAAACCTTGTAACTCCTTTCCATGGAGCAATACGTAATAACACATGGTCTCCAACATTAAATTCCACGTCCTTTCGATGAAGATCCGCATAACTCTTTTGTCGATCTTGTGCGGTTTGTATACGTTGTCGAATCATTTGGATCTTTTCTGTAGTCATACGTACTAACTCCGGTCCCAACAATGTTGTTTCACCCACCTCGTTCCAACATACTGGAGAACGACACTTTCTCCCATACAACGCTTCGAATGGAGCTACGCCTATACTTGCCTGATAACTGTTGTTGTAGGAGAATTCCACCAATGGTAAGTACTTATCCCAACTCCCTTTGAAGTCTAGAACACAGAGTCTCAATAGATCTTCAAGAGTTTGAATAGTTCTTTCCGATTGTCCGTCTGTTTGAGGATGATAAGCCGAACTGAATCATAAATCCGTACCCATAGCTTTCTGCAAACTGATCCAGAATCGTGAAGTGAATCTTGGATCACGATCCGAAACTATGGATACTGGCATGCCATGCAATCTCACAATCTCATTCACGTACATATGAGCAAGACGTTCAAGGGAATAAGTCTCTCGTATCGGCAAGAAATGAGCAGACTTGGTTAATCTATCAACAATAACCCAAATCGCATCTACGCCTTGAGAAACCTTAGGAAGACCTGTAACGAAATCCATCGTAATATGCTCCCACTTCCATTTTGGAATCTCCAGTGGTTGCAATGGACCCTTCGGTACTTGATGCTCCGCCTTTACTCGTTGACAAGTTAAACATCTCGAGATAAACTCCGCGATCTCTCTCTTCATATTGCCCCACCAAAATGTATGTCGAAGATCACGATACATTTTAGTACTCCCAGGATGGATTGCAAACGGTGTGTTGTGTGCCTCCATCATGATTCTATACTTCAAGTCGAAATCGTTAGGAACACAAAGTCTGGAGTTGACTCGAAGTATTCCTTCTGCATCGATTCTTGCTTCTGGAATGGCACCTTCTTGCACCTTCTTCTTCATCTTCATCAGTTCCGCATCCGTAGCTCGAGCAGCTTTAACTTTATCAATCAAAGCTGGTTCTACGCGTATACTTGACATCATCGCACTCGTTCCCACATATGATCTTCTACTCAACGCGTCAGCTACCACGTTCGCTTTTCCAGGATGGTATTGGATAGTATGATCGTAATCTTTCAACAGCTCAAGCCAACGTCGTTGCCGCATATTGAGTTCCTTCTGAGTGAAGAAATATTTAAGGCTCTTATGATCTGTATAAATCTCCACTTTCTCTCCGTACAAGTAATGTCTCCATATCTTCAACGCGAAAACGACTGCTGCCAACTCTAGATCATGAGTAGGATAATTCCTCTCATATTCTTTGAGTTGTCGCGAGGCATAGGCTATGACTTTCCCATGTTGCATGAGAACACATCCTAACCCTTTGCCCGAAGCATCGCTGTAGATAACAAATCCATCCGAACAAGATGGTATTGTCAGAACAGGTGCCGAAATGAGCCTCCTCTTGAGCTCTTGGAAGCTCTTCTCACATTCCTCGCTCCAAACGAATTTCGTATCTTTCCTGGTCAACTGAGTTAATGGAGTAGCGATTCGAGAAAATCCCTCTACGAACCTACGATAATAACCAGCTAAGCCTAGAAAGCTTCGTACCTCGGTCACCGACTTAGGTTGCTCCCAGCTTTGTATTGCTTCAATCTTCGCCGGGTCAACAGATACTCCACGTTTCGATACCACGTGCCCAAGGAATGCTACTTCCTCAAGCCAGAACTCGCATTTCTTCAGCTTGGCGTATAGCTTGTTCTCACGAAGCTTTTGAAGTACCAGCTTCAAATGGTGCTCATGATCTTCACGGCTTTTAGAATAGATGAGAATGTCATCAATAAAGACAACAACGAATTGATCTAAATATTCCTTAAATACACGGTTCACCATATCCATGAAAGCAGCACGAGCATTAGTCAGTCCAAAAGACATGACTAAGAACTCATAATGCCCGTACCGTGTTCTGAAAGCAGTCTTTGGAATATCCTCAGTTTTAATCTTCAACTGATGATATCCAGAACGAAGATCGATCTTTGAAAAGAATTGCGCTCCTTGCAACTGGTCGAACAGGTCATCAATACGAGGTAGCGGATACCTATTCTTAATGGTGACATGGTTCAACTCTCGATAGTCAATACAAAGTCGCATACTCCCGTCTTTCTTCTTTACGAATAAAACAGGAGCACCCCAAGGAGACGTACTAGGATGAATAAAACCGATATCTAACAACTCTTGTAATTGAATCTTTAACTCCTGAAGTTCAATAGGAGCCATTCGATATGGGGTTTTAGAAATGGGCTTTGTACCGGGCTCAAGGTCAATAAAGAATTCAACTTCACGTTCTGGGGGTAGACCGGAAAGTTCTTCGGGAAATACATCAGGAAACTCATTAACAACGGAAATATCATTCAAATCTGATGTATTCTGATTTAGATCAGTGACATGAGCTAAGAAAGCTTGACATCCATTTTTCAATAAACGAATAGCCTTGGGATTTGAAATGATATTGACTGATTTTAGTGGTTTGGTAGTTTGAATTCGCACAACAGGTTGATTAGGAATATGAAAACTAACAACCTTACGAAAACAATCAATTTTGGCATGGTAAGTGGTTAACCAGTCAATTCCTAAAATCACGTCAAATACAAGTATTTTCAAAGATATAAGATCAACAGGTAAGGTAAGGGTACCAATCTGAATCAAGCAAGATTTATAAACTGTAGATGTAACAAAGGTTTCTCTTAACGGAGTTTCAACAGATAAGTCAAAGTCTAATTTATCAGAAGTCAAGTTCAAACGTTGAGCACAAGCAGGTGAAATAAAGGAATGGGTAGCACCGGTATCTAACAAGGTATAAACTTCGCAAGTGTTTATGATCAGCTTACCCGTAATCACCTCGTGTGAATTCTTCGCGTTTTGGGCTGTCACGACAAACGCTCTTCCAGGAATTACCGACTTTGACTTGTCTGCAACCGCCTTTGGAATCACCACCCCCGCTGAACTTGGTTTCGCTATAGGACAATCTCGAGCTATATGTCCTTCTTTTCCACAGTTATAGCATCCTTTGAATAGTAGTGGGCAGTTTGGGCTGATATGTCCCTCTTTCCCGCATTTAAAGCATACGACCGGTGGTCGTTCTCCTCCCCTCGAAACAGTTGATGCTGGTGCTGATGTCGACGTCTTCACGTTCTCATTGTTGTACCTTCTCTTCTTGAAATCTCCACCCGATTCGCTCCTTCTACTATCATGACCACGATTACCACCGGAGTGGTTACCGCTTCTGTCATACTTTCCTCCTCGCTGGTTGTCATTGCTCCGATGACTACTGCCACCGGTACGACCTTGGTTGTGGTCCCTCGGTTGAACGTAATCATTATCTCGTTCTAATAACTGGGCCCTGTTTACTACATCCGAATATAAAGAAAATTTATGAGAAATGAGGTATTGACGTATTTCGGGTTTCAAACCTCTTAGAAACATCCGCGTCATACGTTCCTCATTCTCCACCAAATGAGGTGCAAACCTGGACAGCTCCGCGAACTTAGCCTCGTACTGGGATACCGTCATGTTATTTTGCTCGAGTCTAATAAATTCTACTTCCTTCATATGACGAATACTTTCAGGAAAGTACTTGTCATTGAACAGTTTCTGGAACGCTTCCCAAGACATCTGGAGTGCGGCAGGCTGGGTACGTTTCACAGATTCCCACCAGTAATCTGCCTCTCCACGGAACATAAACGTGGCGAATGGAACCTTCTGTTCCTCTGTACATCCCAAGACATCAAATATCTTGGTAATTTGTTTAATCCACGTCTCCGCCTTGATCGGATCTGGCTTTCCCAGAAACTCTGGTGGTCCCAATTCTTTGAACTGCTTAGCAGTAACAATTCGCGAGTTGTTATTATCGCCACCTATATGTTGCACACGAGTCTCCCTCGTCTGGTTTTGCATAAACTGCAAAAAACTTCTAAACATCTCATCGTTTATCGTCTGACCAGCGTTATTTTCAGGATGAACATTGCCTTCTTGTTGCACGTTCTCCTGGTTAACGATTAAAGGTGTCTCCACGGTCTCATTCACTTCGTTGTTAACATTCTCAGCTGCCATTCTCAAATACTGTCATAAAACAAGGGTTAATTAAACAAATTAACATATCCCATATTAACCCTATGCTCTGACTGACCAATTAAATACCACATAAGCTTAGGTAGGACACACTAGCGAAGGATTTACTCGTCTCTCCCCTCCTAGTTCTATTCCCCGATCTCCGCCAGAGATCATATCCCTAAGCTCTGATACCAACTGTGACGCCCCCCAGAATAGGTCCATTCATCCCAACCCATTCTGAGTCGTCAAATACATGGTACAGAATTCAAATACAAACTTTATATCATACGGTCGTGCAAAATACGACCACACAACTGTGAGTCTCAGTACAAATATGTAGAAAATATTAAGATTCAAACTAAATCCTCATTACAATTATTATCACACTATTTATCAAAAATAGTGAGGACTACTACTGCTCTAACTCGGACCATCACTCTGTCCCCCGACTAGTCCCCGCAACATTCTCATTTCCTGAAGAGGACAACAGATGAAAAGGGTGAGCTCAACTAGCTCAGTAAAGAATATTATGACTAAGATAATGGGAAACAAATTATCGTTAGTCTTCAACAAATCAGATAAAATATAATGGACAACCAACTTCAGATCAATATTCGCAGCGGAAATAACAGTTCATTAGAAGAATTAAGCAGAGAATAAAGTCTACTATCTTCTATGATTTAAAAGTCCATCATCAATATTTTATCCCTGTAACATCAATCAATATACATCTCGAATCAAATATTCATCTTTGCACTACGGGCCAAAGATATTCATTTGCATCATCAGTAGTCATGTTCATCTCAACACCTGTCATCTTTGCACTACAGGCCAAAGATATTCATCAGGTAATCATTCATCTTTGCTCTACAGGCCAAAGATATTCATCAGGTAATCATTCATCTTTGCTCTACAGGCCAAAGATATTCAGTTACATCACCTTTTAAGACTGAGGATGATGAAAAACATTTTAAAGAACGAATCCAGTGAGATAAAAGACAAAGATCAAGGATTCGTATTTCAGTTTATCAAATTCACAAATACTTCGTAATAATCAATTGTGGAGCAAAATTCAAGAATAAAGCTCAAAACTTGGATACAATCAAGGATAGTAACCTTAACAAGCAATTTGAACAAACAGAAGAAATTTTAATTTTTTCGTGAATAGTGTCGTATACGTGAATAGTGTCGTATACGTGAATAGTAATCCCCGACACAGAAAAGATAGAAACTCCATAAGAAAAATCATACTTCGTGAATAGTACTCGTGAATAGTACCGTATTCGTAAATAGTGCCGTATACGTGAATAGTGCCGTATACGTGAATAGTAACTCCGACGGAAAAAGTAAGAATTTCAACATAAAATCCAGGACAATATTTCGGTATAATGATATTGAAAAGAATAACATCATTTACGAAAGAAATAACATCCCTTACCTCAAAAGAACAGTACCTCTGACTGGAATATCGGATATAATATCGAAGGAAACTTGCACTGAATAGTAACTCTCAAAGTACTGAAATACTCACAAAAATACGCTCGATATTATAGAGAGAGAAAACTTCGAATTCTGGTGTGATTTTCAATTCTAACCTAAGCACCCTATTTATAGGAAAAGCTTAGGATGCCAAAGGAGACTAAATGAATAAAATAATATTATTATTTTTAAAAATTTTCAAGCCGCCGGCTGCTCAGAATTTTCAACAAACCAACAAAAGTGGGTCCCACCCTTTAAAAAAATATTTATTTTCCAAAACTTCAATAATTCATAACAAATAGCCCCTTCGTCAGAAAAATACAAATTCTATGTCCTTTCATAGGAAATTTAATTCTCTACAACTTTGCAGAAGGAAGTTTTTCCAAATTCCAACCATAAATTATCCGAAATCCAAAAACAGATGATTTCTCACACCAAAATATTGATAAAAACTCATCAGCGCCAATTCCTTCTTTAATATCCACAAAATAAATATTTCCTTATCATATAAATCAATAATTAATTATTCACAAATAATATTATAGAACTACAATATTAACAACCAGGTCGTTCCCAGGACAGAGGGGGCCTTCCGATAAAGACTTCTCCTTACTGGCGCGCAATTAAATAACCCCTCCTAGACAGAACTTCCTTAGACATTATCAATAATGCTATCTAATAATATTATTCAAATAATATGAATTATTGAGTTGATAATGCGAAATACTGTGCAATGACAATTATTGAATTGATACTACAAAATATCAACTGTAGCCATTATTGAATCAATCATATAAAATAGCAACGTAGCAATTATTGAGTCAATAAAATATCAATGTAATAATTATTGAGTCAATAATATAAGATATCATCGTAGCAATTATTGAGTCAATAATATAAAATATTGAACAGTAATTACTGTAACAATAATTGAGCAAGTGCCTTCTCACGTAAGACTCAATAATTCAAAATACTGTGCAATACCGTGTGCTACTGTGCAACACCGCGTATCACTGTATTTTAACCACCGGGTATTTCAACAGTACTAACGGTAACAACCACGCCGTTATTTTGTAAAAAAGTTATTTCTGTCGCTTTCTATATCCGACAGTTATTCCGTTGTGGGGGCCCACAAATAGCTGTGCCGTCGTACGAATATTCCCCGACAACAAGAATATTCCACGACCAAACGAATATTCCCCGACAACAAGAATATTTTATAACCACTTGCTCATTTTAAAAATGTTTGCACATTTCACCCATAACTTTCATATTTATCAAAACAACACCTTACTATTTCGAAATAATATATAAAGAAAATTAAATCTTTATTCATAAAAGTTGGGGTCTTACATTTGTCATATCAAAGAATTTTTAGTTCCAGAGTTCTTTATGAGTACAACAGTTCATACAAGTGGGGACACTTGTATGATAACAGCCAAAATGAGATATTAATAAATAATAACTGAATTGAATAAAATTCCACAATATAAGAATAAGTTCATAAGTGAATCATGGATATCATTACAGATATGAATAATTGACAATAATTATTCATGAATATGCTTTTAACTTACTGGGATCCATCACATAGAATAACTGCGAGGAGTAGAGATACTTGATCAATATAACATTTGAGTAAGGTTAGAGAACTTGCCTTGATAGTTGATTACTGCTACGTAGTATAGCTTAAGCTGTTATCTTTAATACAAAGTCCTATCATCAATAGAATTATTCTTTTAATTAGAATAATGTAACTTAACACATAATACTGCTTTAAACATGTTGTCACATAGTCATATCAGTCATTAAAACACATAAGAACGTATACCTAGTCAAACTATGTCAATTTGGTTTGAGTTTGATATAGTTTCGGCATCCCGAGTGCATTATCGGATAATTAATGACTTTATTTTTAATGAAACTTTGTTCAAGAACTTAAATATTATATTAGATAATTTAATTATCATTTATAATATTTTTCCAAACATTAAAATTATTTATTATAATTTTTCAAACACTAATATCATTTTTTAATGATTTAATTGTCAAATAATATCATTATCATTAATATTTAAATAATTTAAAATATTAATGATATTCATGTCAACACTTTAAAAGTTATTTATTATAACTTGAAAATATTTTTAAAACCTTAATATTACCTTTAAATGATTTTTTTTTAAGATATTAAAATCATTTTTAAATAATTATCATTAATATTAAAATATTAATGTATTTCATTTCCAAATATTAAAAGTTATTTATTATAACTTAAAATATTTTTAAAACCTTAATATCAATTTCAAATGATTTTTATAGTATTAAAATCATTTTTAAATAATTACTATGAATATTAAAATATTAATGTTATTCATATCAAAATATTAAAAGTTATTTATTATAACTTAAAATATTTTTATTACATTTATTTCACCTTTAAATGATTTATAAAACATTTAAATCATTTTTAAATAATTTATTTAATATAATTATTAAATAAATTTATTATCATTAATATTTATATATTAATGAAATTCTTATCAAAATATTATAAGTTATTTATTATAACTTAAATTACTTTTTAAAATCTTAATATCATTTTTAAAATATTAAAACCATTTTTAACTAATTTATTTAATATAATTATTAAATAAATTTATTATCATTAATATTAAATTATTAATAAAATTTAACTCAAAATATTAAAAGTCATTTATTATAACTTAAAATATTTTTTAATACTTTAATATAATTTTAAATGATTTTTAAAATATTAAAATCATTTTTAAGTAATTTATTTAATATAATTATTAAATAAATTTAATGTCATTAATATTTAAATAAATTAAATTATTAATGAAATATATCTCAAATTATTAAAAGTTAATTTTTATAACTTAAAATAATTTTTAGAATTATTTTTAGAATTTTTAATAATTAATTTCTATTTATTTTAATTAATATAATTAATTTTAATTTAAAACCGTCGCTAAAGGGCTATCGCGACGGAAAGTGTCGCCTTAGGTGTTCTTGAGCCTCAAGAAAATTCAAACTCAGTGTTCAAGGTACCTACTTTGACCACTTATAATTATTTGATTTTGATATTTTCTGGGTTGGTAATTTGGTTAGTGTTATAGTATTGATGTAATACTACAACCACAACCACGTTTCATGGCCATCCAACATCACAACTAGAAATTATAAGCAATCAAAGTAGCTGTCAGAGGCTGTTCTTCATTTTCTAGGCAGCCCAGAAACGTGAAGTCATGGCCGGTCAACGTACTTTGACCTTAAATAACTTTGATTCTGTTGTTAATCTAGGTGTTCTAAAGGCATGATTGTGTAGTCCATATGTCAGACTACAAATAACAAACACTAACATGGTCCAAAACATTATTAATAGCAAGATCCGAGGTTTGCAAAATGGTTGTCAGAAACTGTTCAACACTTAGAAAATTTCTAGGTTTTCCAGAAATTAAAAATCTGATCGGTCAACCATGTTTGACCACTTATATCTTGAGATATAGACATGGTATGGACTTGATTCCACTTCCAGTATACTCTCTTCATGGCATAGAACAAGTTTATAACATCAAACACACATAAAATCCAACACAAAAAGATCTATGAGCTCTGACATATGGCTGTCAGACCACTTTTTTTAAAATTTCTAGATTTTTGAAAATTTCAAATTCTTGCATCTAGATGTTATAGATCTATCATATACTAACCCAGATCATTAATAGACATAACATACCACATATTTTAACACTTAATCACAACATCCAACTTAGCATACAAGATCAAATTTTAGGTTAGGATTTTATACCTTTCTTGAATGATTTTTGATTTCCACCTTCTGATCTTGATGTTGGATTGCTATGGAATGATATTGAATGATATTTGGGACAAGTTAGAGAGAGAAATTCGTGGCTTAGAGAGAGAGAATGTCTTGGCTTATTAGTGAATGAAATGTAAGGTTTTTTTTTTCTTTTTTTTCTTTTTTTTTTAATCCAATGATCCTAGGCTTGCAAGGTGTCAAACAATGGATGATTGAGGAGAGATTGAGCATGTGTTGATATCTTGAGTTGGTGAATCCAAATATTTTGGCAAGATTTGCAAGTTACCTTCAATAATTCAAAAATGGCATTTAGGTCATTTGCCATCTAATTTTAATGGCTAACTTGTCATTTTTTCTAACCCTTAGGGTTTAACCCTAAGATTTTACAATTTCATTTTATAGAATTTTGTAATTATGGCTAAATGAAAATCTTAGTTTCTAAAAAAATAAAAATTAGAGTTTTGTAAACATACTTAGTTTCCTAACTACATAGAACATGAAAATTAGACTTAAGATTTACAAATTATTTCCTTAATCACATAAATATCCACTTTCATTTAAATACAACATGATCAATTATTATGTTAATATTTAAATAAAATGAAATAAATTAATTCATAACCTATATTCATATAATTATGTTAATTATCATAATTATATATATAATTCATAATCATATCTTGTATTAACATACTTACATATATTTAGAGACAAATATAATTAATAATTATATTTAATATCCAAATTCCTTAAGAAAATAATTTCTTATTATTCACCACATAAATATACTTTCATTTTAAATACAATTATATAATAATTGTATAAATTCTAAAATTTCATAACATAGATCAAAATTAGGGTTTTGATCTATAATGACACTTTACCTAATATATCCCATTATTAATTAAGTTAAAATAATTAACTTAATTAATTTTGATTAATTCATATAATAAAATAATTATTATAATAATTCTATAAATCATTTCTTATATTATTGAAATAATATATTAGTCATATTTTCATGAAAATTAAATAATAAAATATTTTTTACTCCAAATTAATTTATTATAAGAATATAATTTATAATAATCAACAATTCTTTTATCGAAAAATTTATTTAAAATTATTCATGCAATAAATAAATATATATGTATCACATAAATACATATTCTTTTCCTTGCACATACACCCACATATTATTTTGATAAAAATAATATAAAAAAAAAATTATACGCAAAATTCCCTATTTAATTATATAAAATATTGGGTTATTACATTCACCCTCCCTTATAAGGATTCCGTCCCCGGAATCACCGTTTCAAAACTTATATACACAAGGGTAAATAACATACGCATTCATTGTATAGAGATCTCGATCGGATTCGATCGAACTGATCTTTAACTATTCAGCACAAATCTTGTCTATCTGTTTAAACGGAATCTGATTTCTAATAGAACTCAAATTCCTCCTTCAAAATTTCTTAATAAAACGATTTACTATATATAAGAAAATCATATATAAGAAAATAAAATTTATTCGAATAATACCTGGAATTTCATCCTCGGCTGCTACCGTATCTTGAACCGTCATATTGAAGGTCCTCGCAGTTGGCTTGTTTGTCGGAGTTGGATACGTGATCGCCAGCTTTCCGCTGCTTTTCCCGGCATTCACGTTTCCCCCATCGGCATTCCTTTTTGGACAATCCCTTGCCATATGATCAGTTGATCCGCAGATGAAACAACCACTATTCTTCCTTGAATTAGGACAATTAGGAGAGATGTGTCCCTCCTGCCCGCACTTGTAGCACACAAACTTTCCTTTGAGACACTCACCTGAGTGACTCTTCCCACAATTTCCACATGGTTCCACCTTCTTCCTTATTCCTTCTTGACTATTTCCAGTATTTCCCAAATTTGTCCACTTTCTTTTTCCACTTGCACTTCCACTATTTCCTTCCACCTTAACTTTTCTTCAATCCTACCCTTATTCTTCCTTTCCTTGTTATAGAGAGTCATGGCCTCACTTGCTCCTTCAGCAATAATAGCCTTTTCCAGTAGCGTTCCAAACGAGTTAATCTGCAGCACTGCAACCTTGTTGTAGATCCAGGGCTTTAGACCATGTTCGAACCTTCGTGCCTTTCTTGCCTCAGTGTTCACTTGTTGTGAAGCGAACCTAGCTAATTCGTTAAACTTGGCGGCGTATTCTGATACGGTCATATTTTCTTGTTTCAATTCTAGAAATTTAACCTCCATCCTGTCCTGCATACTGGACGAGAAGTAATTCTAGTTGAACAGTTCTTTGAACCTTGTCCATGTTACCACTTCTGCTCCGGCTCGAGTTTGGTTAGCCTCCCACCAGAAGTTCGCTTCCCCTTTTAACATATAGGTAGCAAAAGCTGTTTTTTGCTCCTCCGCTACCCTAGCAATAACAAACGCTTTTTCTATTTCCTTTACCCAAGTTTGGGCTTCTATAGGGTCGGTCGTTCCTTTGAATTCAGGCGGTCCTACTGCCTTGAAATCTTTGAAGTTCACCAATTGATTCCCTGGAGGATTTCCTGCAGCTGGTGCTCGATTTTGCATAGCCTCAGTTAATATATTCACAAAATCCTGCATAGGATTTTCTTGACCTCCTGCATTGTTAACAAAGTCTTCCACCCTTCGGGTTCGTGGTTCTCTTCTTGGCGGCATTATCTGGTTAAACAAAATTTTAAAGTTATTACCTTATCATTCATATACCATTATTAATGGTATCATAAAAGATAGAATATAAAATTCTAAATTTTAGACTAATTCAGCTTGCTGGATTCCCAATTTAGCTTGCCGAATTAACAAATTGACATTTAATCAACATACTAACTTGACATATAATAATATCATAACATTTATATTAATATTTAAACAGTACATAGTACTTTTCATTCCACAATACAGACTGTCATAGTCAGCTACTATCCCTTAATGACAACAAAAGTCGGGATTCATCATAATACTTATGCAAAAGTAATACATATCACTCCTATACATACTATATATAATCCTATTTTACTTATCCTATTCATTTCCTACACCTTCCTTAGATCCTGGACAAATCTTTGCCTGATGACCTACCAATCCACAGACAAAACATACGCATTGCTTCGGATCAGGGCAATGAGATGAGATATGTCCTTCACGTCCGCAATTATAGCATACATTCTGTCCTTTCATACATATGCCTTCATGTTTCCGATTACAATTCGCACACGTTCCTATTTTCTTGAAGTTCCCTTGATTAAAATCAGAATTTCCTAAATCACGGTCATTCATTTTTCTTTTCCCTTTCTGGCTTGGAGCTTCACACGATTTGCTGCATTTGGCTCCCATCTGTTCAATTTGAACCTTCAACTTATCTTGTTCTTCCATTGTTTCGATTAATGCCTTTTGCAACTGGTTGTTTAGTAGCCTTTCCACTGCCAACAACCTTTCCAAACATAACAGCTTGTTCTTTAGATTCTGCACTTTTGTTGATGCTTGGCCAGCTCCAACTTCAGTGTCTGAATCACTATCTGTCAATAAAATCGTTTCTGGTTCTGGTTCTATATTTTCCAAAATGATTACTTCATCTGGGTTGCTTTCAGGGGGAGTGATTTGCTCCTTCTTTATGACATGAGAGCCTTCTAATCTTTTCCTTCCTGACATCTATACACAAATTATCTTGATTAGTACATAATATATACACATAACAAATAATAGTTTATATAAGTTATTTTTATTTCATTTTACGATGAATTTCCTTAATTCATCTCCTTTAAACTCTATTTGAGTTATTTATTTTTCAACGCTTCTATCTAGCTTAAGGTTATAGCCTAAGGTATCCCCCACCTATGGTTTCTAACCTAAAGCTCTGATACCAACCTGTGACGCCCCCAAATCCAGGTACTTGAAACCCGAACTTGGTGCTACACGATATCATTTCTTTGAGCGGAATAATTATAACAAACTTAATTTACATATCAGAGTTGTCTAATCCCAGGTACACGACCTTTAAACATTCATTACATGATAGATAATAAGTAATATTATCTTAATAAAGTCTAACTATTACACACGATACCATAAAGCTTATTCTTGCAGCTTTCCTTTCCCCTTGTTTTTTGCCAGAGCCTTCTGGTTGATCACGCTTAGCTGAAAATATTTAATTTAAAGCAAGAATGAGCATTCAATTGCTCAGCAAGTAATAGCAGTTAATAAACTTTAGTTGAAGAAGTAAATGTCTTCTTTGAGGTATACTTCTACAACGAATCAATAGTTGTGAAGTCTTTCGAAACATATCTTAATAACATATCAAATCGTTTAAAATTTTGAAACGACGTAGTGACTATAAATACTGAGCGGTCAATGGACCATGAACTTTTATTTTTTTTTATTTTCAAAAAGGTTAAACAGAAATTCATCTGTAAACCGCTCTGGTCTTACGGACATGTAGGGTGATCAGCCCCGTTATGTCCTGTATTGATCAATACTATCTATTTGAATGATAAATTCATTCACTCTGTTCGCCTTGGGCACATAAACAATTTCCCCATTAAGGGTTGTTCATACTCAGTCTGGAGTCCTAACTAAACAATTCAGTTGGACGACTTTATCATAACCAATACTATCTAACAATGAAATTCAAACTATGTCTAGCCGAGTCAAATAGCTTAGACAGTCTTTAAATCATGAACGCATACCAAAATTTTATAGTGTGTAACAGGATTTGTCATATCAAAGAATTTCTAGTTCCAGAGTTCTTTATGAGTACAACAGTTCATACAAGTGGGGACACTTGTATGATAACAGCCAATAATGAGATATTAATAAATAATAACTGAATTGAATAAAATTCCACAATATAAGAATAAGTTCATAAGTGAATCATGGATATCATTACAGATATGAATAATTGACAATAATTATTCATGAATATGCTTTTAACTTACTGGGATCCATCGCATAGAATAACTGCGAGGAGTAGAGATACTTGATCAATATAACATTTGAGTAAGGTTAGAGAACTTGCCTTGATAGTTGATTACTGCTACGTAGTATAGCTTAAGCTGTTATCTTTAATACAAAGTCCTATCATCAATAGAATTATTCTTTTAATTAGAATAATATAACTTAACACATAATACTGCTTTAAACATGTTGTCACATAGTCATATCAGTCATTAAAACACATAAGAACGTATACCTAGTCAAACTATGTCAATTTGGTTTGAGTTTGATATAGTTTCGGCATCCCGAGTGCATTATCGGATAATTAATGACTTTATTTTTAATGAAACTTTGTTCAAGAACTTAAATATTATATTAGATAATTTAATTATCATTTATAATATTTTTCCAAACATTAAAATTATTTATTATAATTTTTCAAACACTAATATCATTTTTTAATGATTTAATTGTCAAATAATATCATTATCATTAATATTTAAATAATTTAAAATATTAATGATATTCATGTCAACACTTTAAAAGTTATTTATTATAACTTGAAAATATTTTTAAAACCTTAATATTACCTTTAAATGATTTTTTTTAAGATATTAAAATCATTTTTAAATAATTATCATTAATATTAAAATATTAATGTATTTCATTTCCAAATATTAAAAGTTATTTATTATAACTTAAAACATTTTTAAAACCTTAATATCAATTTCAAATGATTTTTATAGTATTAAAATCATTTTTAAATAATTACTATGAATATTAAAATATTAATGTTATTCATATCAAAATATTAAAAGTTATTTATTATAACTTAAAATATTTTTATTACATTTATTTCACCTTTAAATGATTTATAAAACATTTAAATCATTTTTAAATAATTTATTTAATATAATTATTAAATAAATTTATTATCATTAATATTATATATTAATGAAATTCTTATCAAAATATTATAAGTTATTTATTATAACTTAAAATACTTTTTAAAATCTTAATATCATTTTTAAAATATTAAAACCATTTTTAACTAATTTATTTAATATAATTATTAAATAAATTTATTATCATTAATATTAATTATAATGAAATTTAACTCAAAATATTAAAAGTCATTTATTATAACTTAAAATATTTTTTAATACTTTAATATAATTTTAAATGATTTTTAAAATATTAAAATCATTTTTAAGTAATTTATTTAATATAATTATTAAATAAATTTAATATTATTAATATTTAAATAAATTAAATTATTAATGAAATATATCTCAAATTATTAAAAGTTAATTTTTATAACTTAAAATAATTTTTAAATTATTTTATGAATTTTTAATAATTAATTTCTATTTATTTTAATTAATATAATTAATTTTAATTTAAAACCGTCGCTAAAGGGCTATCGCGACGGAAAGTGTCGCCTTAGGTGTTCTTGAGCCTCAAGAACATTCAAACTCAGTGTTCAAGGTACCTACTTTGACCACTTATAATTATTTGATTTTGATATTTTCTGGGTTGGTAATTTGGTTAGTGTTATAGTATTGATGTAATACTACAACCACAACCACGTTTCATGGCCATCCTACATCACAACTAGAAATTATAAGCAATCAAAGTAGCTGTCAGAGGCTGTTCTTCATTTTCTGGGCAGCCCAGAAACGTGAAGTCATGGCCGGTCAACGTACTTTGACCTTAAATAACTTTGATTCTGTTGTTAATCTAGGTGTTCTAAAGGAATGATTGTGTAGTCCGTATGTCAGACTACAAATAACAAACACTAACATGGTCCAAAACATTATTAATAGCAAGATCCGAGGTTTGCAAAATGATTGTCAGAAACTGTTCAACACTTAGAAAATTTCTGGTTTTCCAGAAATTAAAAATCTGATCGGTCAACCATGTTTGACCACTTATATCTTGAGATATAGACATGGTATGGACTTGATTCCACTTCCAGTATACTCTCTTCATGGCATAGAACAAGTTTATAACATCAAACACACATAAAATCTAACACAAAAAGATCTATGAGCTCTGACATATGGCTGTCAGACCACTTTTTTTAAAATTTCTAGATTTTTGAAAATTTCAAATTCTTGCATCTAGATGTTATAGATCTATCATATACTAACCCAGATCATCAATAGACATAACATACCACATATTTTAACACTTAATCACAACATCCAACTTAGCATACAAGATCAAATTTTAGGTTAGGATTTTATACCTTTCTTGAATGATTTTTGATTTCCACCTTCTGATCTTGATGTTGGATTGCTATGGAATGATATTGAATGATATTTGGGACAAGTTAGAGAGAGAAATTCGTGGCTTAGAGAGAGAGAATGTCTTGGCTTATTAGTGAATGAAATGTAAGGTTTTTCTTTCTTTCTTTTTTTTCTTTTTTTTAATCCAATGATCCTAGGCTTGCAAGGTGTCAAACAATGGATGATTGAGGAGAGATTGAGCATGTGTTGATATCTTGAGTTGGTGAATCCAAATATTTTGGCAAGATTTGCAAGTTACCTTCAATAATTCAAAAATGGCATTTAGGTCATTTGCCATCTAATTTTAATGGCTAACTTGTCATTTTTTCTAACCCTTAGGGTTTAACCCTAAGATTTTACAATTTCATTTTATAGAATTTTGTAATTATGGCTAAATGAAAATCTTAGTTTCTAAAAAAATGAAAATTAGAGTTTTGTAAACATACTTAGTTTCCTAACTACATAGAACATGAAAATTAGACTTAAGATTTACAAATTATTTCCTTAATCACATAAATATCCACTTTCATTTAAATACAACATGATCAATTATTATGTTAATATTTAAATAAAATGAAATAAATTAATTCATAACCTATATTCATATAATTATGTTAATTATCATAATTATATATATAATTCATAATCATATCTTGTATTAACATACTTACATATATTTAGAGACAAATATAATTAATAATTATATTTAATATCCAAATTCCTTAAGAAAATAATTTCTTATTATTCACCACATAAATATACTTTCATTTTAAATACAATTATATAATAATTGTATAAATTCTAAAATTTCATAACATAGATCAAAATTAGGGTTTTGATCTATAATGACACTTTACCTAATATATCCCATTATTAATTAAGTTAAAATAATTAACTTAATTAATTTTGATTAATTCATATAATAAAATAATTATTATAATAATTCTATAAATCATTTCTTATATTATTGAAATAATATATTAGTCATATTTTCATGAAAATTAAATAATAAAATATTTTTTACTCCAAATTAATTTATTATAAGAATATAATTTATAATAATCAACAATTCTTTTATCGAAAAATTTATTTAAAATTATTCATGCAATAAATAAATATATATGTATCACATAAATACATATTCTTTTCCTTGCACATACACCCACATATTATTTTGATAAAAATAATATAAAAAAAAATTATACGCAAAATTCCCTATTTAATTATATAAAATATTGGGTTATTACATTCACCCTCCCTTATAAGGATTCCGTCCCCGGAATCACCGTTTCAAAACTTATATACACAAGGGTAAATAACATACGCATTCATTGTATAGAGATCTCGATCGGATTCGATCGAACTGATCTTTAACTATTCAGCACAAATCTTGTCTATCTGTTTAAACGGAATCTGATTTCTAATAGAACTCAAATTCCTCCTTCAAAATTTCTTAATAAAACGATTTACTATATATAAGAAAATCATATATAAGAAAATAAAATTTATTCGAATAATACCTGGAATTTCATCCTCGGCTGCTACCGTATCTTGAACCGTCATATTGAAGGTCCTCGCAGTTGGCTTGTTTGTCGGAGTTGGATACGTGATCGCCAGCTTTCCGCTGCTTTTCCCGGCATTCACGTTTCCCCCATCGGCATTCCTTTTTGGACAATCCCTTGCCATATGATCAGTTGATCCGCAGATGAAACAACCACTATTCTTCCTTGAATTAGGACAATTAGGAGAGATGTGTCCCTCCTGCCCGCACTTGTAGCACACAAACTTTCCTTTGAGACACTCACCTGAGTGACTCTTCCCACAATTTCCACATGGTTCCACCTTCTTCCTTATTCCTTCTTGACTATTTCCAGTATTTCCCAAATTTGTCCACTTTCTTTTTCCACTTGCACTTCCACTATTTCCTTCCACCTTAACTTTTCCTTCAATCCTACCCTTATTCTTCCTTTCCTTGTTATAGAGAGTCATGGCCTCACTTGCTCCTTCAGCAATAATAGCCTTTTCCAGTAGCGTTCCAAACGAGTTAATCTGCAGCACTGCAACCTTGTTGTAGATCCAGGGCTTTAGACCATGTTCGAACCTTCGTGCCTTTCTTGCCTCAGTGTTCACTTGTTGTGAAGCGAACCTAGCTAATTCGTTAAACTTGGCGGCGTATTCTGATACGGTCATATTTTCTTGTTTCAATTCTAGAAATTTAACCTCCATCCTGTCCTGCATACTGGACGAGAAGTAATTCTCGTTGAACAGTTCTTTGAACCTTGTCCATGTTACCACTTCTGCTCCGGCTCGAGTTTGGTTAGCCTCCCACCAGAAGTTCGCTTCCCCTTTTAACATATAGGTAGCAAAAGCTGTTTTTTGCTCCTCCGCTACCCTAGCAATAACAAACGCTTTTTCTATTTCCTTTACCCAAGTTTGGGCTTCTATAGGGTCGGTCGTTCCTTTGAATTCAGGCGGTCCTACTGCCTTGAAATCTTTGAAGTTCACCAATTGATTCCCTGGAGGATTTCCTGCGGCTGGTGCTCGATTTTGCATAGCCTCAGTTAATATATTCACAAAATCCTGCATAGGATTTTCTTGACCTCCTGCATTGTTAACAAAGTCTTCCACCCTTCGGGTTCGTGGTTCTCTTCTTGGCGGCATTATCTGGTTAAACAAAATTTTAAAGTTATTACCTTATCATTCATATACCATTATTAATGGTATCATAAAAGATAGAATATAAAATTCTAAATTTTAGACCAATTCAGCTTGCTGGATTCCCAATTTCAGCTTGCCGAATTAACAAATTGACATTTAATCAACATACTAACTTGACATATAATAATATCATAACATTTATATTAATATTTAAACAGTACATAGTACTTTTCATTCCACAATACAGACTGTCATAGTCAGCTACTATCCCTTAATGACAACAAAAGTCGGGATTCATCATAATACTTATGCAAAAGTAATACATATCACTCCTATACATACTATATATAATCCTATTTTACTTATCCTATTCATTTCCTACACCTTCCTTAGATCCTGGACAAATCTTTGCCTGATGACCTACCAATCCACAGACAAAACATACGCATTGCTTCGGATCAGGGCAATGAGATGAGATATGTCCTTCACGTCCGCAATTATAGCATACATTCTGTCCTTTCATACATATGCCTTCATGTTTCCGATTACAGTTCGCACACGTTCCTATTTTCTTGAAGTTCCCTTGATTAAAATCAGAATTTCCTAAATCACGGTCATTCATTTTTCTTTTCCCTTTCTGGCTTGGAGCTTCACACGATTTGCTGCATTTGGCTCCCATCTGTTCAATTTGAACCTTCAACTTATCTTGTTCTTCCATTGTTTCGATTAATGCCTTTTGCAACTGGTTGTTTAGTAGCCTTTCCACTGCCAACAACCTTTCCAAACATAACAGCTTGTTCTTTAGATTCTGCACTTTTGTTGATGCTTGGCCAGCTCCAACTTCAGTGTCTGAATCACTATCTGTCAATAAAACCGTTTCTGGTTCTGGTTCTATATTTTCCAAAATGATTACTTCATCTGGGTTGCTTTCAGGGGGAGTGATTTGCTCCTTCTTTATGACATGAGAGCCTTCTAATCTTTTCCTTCCTGACATCTATACACAAATTATCTTGATTAGTACATAATATATACACATAACAAATAATAGTTTATATAAGTTATTTTTATTTCATTTTACGATGAATTTCCTTAATTCATCTCCTTTAAACTCTATTTGAGTTATTTATTTTTCAACGCTTCTATCTAGCTTAAGGTTATAGCCTAAGGTATCCCCCACCTATGGTTTCTAACCTAAAGCTCTGATACCAACCTGTGACGCCCCCAAATTCAGGTACTTGAAACCCGAACTTGGTGCTACACGATATCATTTCTTTGAGCGGAATAATTATAATATAAATAAACAAACTTAATTTACATATCAGAGTTGTCTAATCCCAGGTACACGACCTTTAAACATTCATTACATGATAGATAATAAATAATATTGTCTTAATAAAGTCTAACTATTACACACAATACCATAAAACTTATTCTTGCAGCTTTCCTTTCCCTTTGTTTTTGCCAGAGCCTTCTGGTTGATCACGCTTAGCTGAAAATATTTAATTTAAAGCAAGAATGAGCATTCAATTGCTCAGCAAGTAATAGCAGTTAATAAACTTTAGTTGAAAGAAGTAAATGTCTTCTTTGAGGTATACTTCTACAACGAATCAATAGTTGTGAAGTCTTTCGAAACATATCTTAATAACATATCAAATCGTTTAAAATTTTGAAACGACGTAGTGACTATAAATACTGAGCGGTCAATGGACCATGAACTTTTATTTTTTTTTATTTTCAAAAAGGTTAAACAGAAATTCATCTGTAAACCGCTCTGGTCTTACGGACATGTAGGGTGATCAGCCCCGTTATGTCCTGTATTGATCAATACTATCTATTTGAATGATAAATTCATTCACTCTGTTCGCCTTGGGCACATAAACAATTTCCCCATTAAGGGTTGTTCATACTCAGTCTGGAGTCCTAACTAAACAATTCAGTTGGACGACTTTATCATAACCAATACTATCTAACAATGAAATTCAAACTATGTCTAGCCGAGTCAAATAGCTTAGACAGTCTTTAAATCATGAACGCATACCAAAATTTTATAGTGTGTAACAGGATTTGTCATATCAAAGAATTTCTAGTTCCAGAGTTCTTTATGAGTACAACAGTTCATACAAGTGGGGACACTTGTATGATAACAGCCAATAATGAGATATTAATAAATAATAACTGAATTGAATAAAATTCCACAATATAAGAATAAGTTCATAAGTGAATCATGGATATCATTACAGATATGAATAATTGACAATAATTATTCATGAATATGCTTTTAACTTACTGGGATCCATCGCATAGAATAACTGCGAGGAGTAGAGATACTTGATCAATATAACATTTGAGTAAGGTTAGAGAACTTGCCTTGATAGTTGATTACTGCTACGTAGTATAGCTTAAGCTGTTATCTTTAATACAAAGTCCTATCATCAATAGAATTATTCTTTTAATTAGAATAATATAACTTAACACATAATACTGCTTTAAACATGTTGTCACATAGTCATATCAGTCATTAAAACACATAAGAACGTATACCTAGTCAAACTATGTCAATTTGGTTTGAGTTTGATATAGTTTCGGCATCCCGAGTGCATTATCGGATAATTAATGACTTTATTTTTAATGAAACTTTGTTCAAGAACTTAAATATTATATTAGATAATTTAATTATCATTTATAATATTTTTCCAAACATTAAAATTATTTATTATAATTTTTCAAACACTAATATCATTTTTTAATGATTTAATTGTCAAATAATATCATTATCATTAATATTTAAATAATTTAAAATATTAATGATATTCATGTCAACACTTTAAAAGTTATTTATTATAACTTGAAAATATTTTTAAAACCTTAATATTACCTTTAAATGATTTTTTTAAGATATTAAAATCATTTTTAAATAATTATCATTAATATTAAAATATTAATGTATTTCATTTCCAAATATTAAAAGTTATTTATTATAACTTAAAACATTTTTAAAACCTTAATATCAATTTCAAATGATTTTTATAGTATTAAAATCATTTTTAAATAATTACTATGAATATTAAAATATTAATGTTATTCATATCAAAATATTAAAAGTTATTTATTATAACTTAAAATATTTTTATTACATTTATTTCACCTTTAAATGATTTATAAAACATTTAAATCATTTTTAAATAATTTATTTAATATAATTATTAAATAAATTTATTATCATTAATATTATATATTAATGAAATTCTTATCAAAATATTATAAGTTATTTATTATAACTTAAATACTTTTTAAAATCTTAATATCATTTTTAAAATATTAAAACCATTTTTAACTAATTTATTTAATATAATTATTAAATAAATTTATTATCATTAATATTAATTATAATAAAATTTAACTCAAAATATTAAAAGTCATTTATTATAACTTAAAATATTTTTTAATACTTTAATATAATTTTAAATGATTTTTAAAATATTAAAATCATTTTTAAGTAATTTATTTAATATAATTATTAAATAAATTTAATGTCATTAATATTTAAATAAATTAAATTATTAATGAAATATATCTCAAATTATTAAAAGTTAATTTTTATAACTTAAAATAATTTTTAGAATTATTTTATGAATTTTTAATAATTAATTTCTATTTATTTTAATTAATATAATTAATTTTAATTTAAAACCGTCGCTAAAGGGCTATCGCGACGGAAAGTGTCGCCTTAGGTGTTCTTGAGCCTCAAGAAAATTCAAACTCAGTGTTCAAGGTACCTACTTTGACCACTTATAATTATTTGATTTTGATATTTTCTGGGTTGGTAATTTGGTTAGTGTTATAGTATTGATGTAATACTACAACCACAACCACGTTTCATGGCCATCCTACATCACAACTAGAAATTATAAGCAATCAAAGTAGCTGTCAGAGGCTGTTCTTCATTTTCTAGGCAGCCCAGAAACGTGAAGTCATGGCCGGTCAACGTACTTTGACCTTAAATAACTTTGATTATGTTGTTAATCTAGGTGTTCTAAAGGCATGATTGTGTAGTCCGTATGTCAGACTACAAATAACAAACACTAACATGGTCCAAAACATTATTAATAGCAAGATCCGAGGTTTGCAAAATGGTTGTCAGAAACTGTTCAACACTTAGAAAATTTCTAGGTTTTCCAGAAATTAAAAATCTGATCGGTCAACCATGTTTGACCACTTATATCTTGAGATATAGACATGGTATGGACTTGATTCCACTTCCAGTATACTCTCTTCATGGCATAGAACAAGTTTATAACATCAAACACACATAAAATCTAACACAAAAAGATCTATGAGCTCTGACATATGGCTGTCAGACCACTTTTTTTAAAATTTCTAGATTTTTGAAAATTTCAAATTCTTGCATCTAGATGTTATAGATCTATCATATACTAACCCAGATCATCAATAGACATAACATACCACATATTTTAACACTTAATCACAACATCCAACTTAGCATACAAGATCAAATTTTAGGTTAGGATTTTATACCTTTCTTGAATGATTTTTGATTTCCACCTTCTGATCTTGATGTTGGATTGCTATGGAATGATATTGAATGATATTTGGGACAAGTTAGAGAGAGAAATTCGTGGCTTAGAGAGAGAGAATGTCTTGGCTTATTAGTGAATGAAATGTAAGGTTTTTTTTTTCTTTTTTTTCTTTTTTTTTAATCCAATGATCCTAGGCTTGCAAGGTGTCAAACAATGGATGATTGAGGAGAGATTGAGCATGTGTTGATATCTTGAGTTGGTGAATCCAAATATTTTGGCAAGATTCGCAAGTTACCTTCAATAATTCAAAAATGGCATTTAGGTCATTTGCCATCTAATTTTAATGGCTAACTTGTCATTTTTTCTAACCCTAAGGGTTTAACCCTAAGATTTTACAATTTCATTTTATAGAATTTTGTAATTATGGCTAAATGAAAATCTTAGTTTCTAAAAAAATGAAAATTAGAGTTTTGTAAACATACTTAGTTTCCTAACTACATAGAACATGAAAATTAGACTTAAGATTTACAAATTATTTCCTTAATCACATAAATATCCACTTTCATTTAAATACAACATGATCAATTATTATGTTAATATTTAAATAAAATGAAATAAATTAATTCATAACCTATATTCATATAATTATGTTAATTATCATAATTATATATATAATTCATAATCATATCTTGTATTAACATACTTACATATATTTAGAGACAAATATAATTAATAATTATATTTAATATTCAAATTCCTTAAGAAAATAATTTCTTATTATTCACCACATAAATATACTTTCATTTTAAATACAATTATATAATAATTGTATAAATTCTAAAATTTCATAACATAGATCAAAATTAGGGTTTTGATCTATAATGACACTTTACCTAATATATCCCATTATTAATTAAGTTAAAATAATTAACTTAATTAATTTTGATTAATTCATATAATAAAATAATTATTATAATAATTCTATAAATCATTTCTTATATTATTGAAATAATATATTAGTCATATTTTCATGAAAATTAAATAATAAAATATTTTTTACTCCAAATTAATTTATTATAAGAATATAATTTATAATAATCAACAATTCTTTTATCGAAAAATTTATTTAAAATTATTCATGCAATAAATAAATATATATGTATCACATAAATACATATTCTTTTCCTTGCACATACACCCACATATTATTTTGATAAAAATAATATAAAAAAAAATTATACGCAAAATTCCCTATTTAATTATATAAAATATTGGGTTATTACATTCACCCTCCCTTATAAGGATTCCGTCCCCGGAATCACCGTTTCAAAACTTATATACACAAGGGTAAATAGCATACGCATTCATTGTATAGAGATCTCGATCGGATTCGATCGAACTGATCTTTAACTATTCAGCACAAATCTTGTCTATCTGTTTAAACGGAATCTGATTTCTAATAGAACTCAAATTCCTCCTTCAAAATTTCTTAATAAAACGATTTACTATATATAAGAAAATAAAATTTATTCGAATAATACCTGGAATTTCATCCTCGGCTGCTACCGTATCTTGAACCGTCATATTGAAGGTCCTCGCAGTTGGCTTGTTTGTCGGAGTTGGATACGTGATCGCCAGCTTTCCGCTGCTTTTCCCGGCATTCACGTTTCCCCCATCGGCATTCCTTTTTGGACAATCCCTTGCCATATGATCAGTTGATCCGCAGATGAAACAACCACTATTCTTCCTTGAATTAGGCCAATTAGGAGAGATGTGTCCCTCCTGCCCGCACTTGTAGCACACAAACTTTCCTTTGAGACACTCACCTGAGTGACTCTTCCCACAATTTCCACATGGTTCCACCTTCTTCCTTATTCCTTTTTGACTATTTCCAGTATTTCCCAAATTTGTCCACTTTCTTTTTTCACTTGTACTTCCACTATTTCCTTCCTCCTTAACTTTTCCTTCAATCCTACCCTTATTCTTCCTTTCCTTGTTATAGAGAGTCATGGCCTCACTTGCTCCTTCAGCAATAATAGCCTTTTCCAGTAGCGTTCCAAACGAGTTAATCTGCAGCACTGCAACCTTGTTGTAGATCCAGGGCTTTAGACCATGTTCGAACCTTCGTGCCTTTCTTGCCTCAGTGTTCACTTGTTGTGAAGCGAACCTAGCTAATTCGTTAAACTTGGCGGCGTATTCTGATACGGTCATATTTTCTTGTTTCAATTCTAGAAATTTAACCTCCATCCTGTCCTGCATACTGGACGAGAAGTAATTCTCGTTGAACAGTTCTTTGAACCTTGTCCATGTTACCACTTCTGCTCCGGCTCGAGTTTGGTTAGCCTCCCACCAGAAGTTCGCTTCCCCTTTTAACATATAGGTAGCAAAAGCTATTTTTTGCTCCTCCGCTACCCTAGCAATAACAAACGCTTTTTCTATTTCCTTTACCCAAGTTTGGGCTTCTATAGGGTCGGTCGTTCCTTCGAATTCAGGCGGTCCTACTGCCTTGAAATCTTTGAAGTTCACCAATTGATTCCCTGGAGGATTTCCTGCGGCTGGTGCTCGATTTTGCATAGCCTCAGTTAATATATTCACAAAATCCTGCATAGGATTTTCTTGACCTCCTGCATTGTTAACAAAGTCTTCCACCCTTCGGGTTCGTGGTTCTCTTCTTGGCGGCATTATCTGGTTAAACAAAATTTTAAAGTTATTACCTTATCATTCATATACCATTATTAATGGTATCATAAAAGATAGAATATAAAATTCTAAATTTTAGACCAATTCAGCTTGCTGGATTCCCAATTTCAGCTTGCCGAATTAACAAATTGACATTTAATCAACATACTAACTTGACATATAATAATATCATAACATTTATATTAATATTTAAACAGTACATAGTACTTTTCATTCCACAATACAGACTGTCATAGTCAGCTACTATCCCTTAATGACAACAAAAGTCGGGATTCATCATAATACTTATGCAAAAGTAATACATATCACTCCTATACATACTATATATAATCCTATTTTACTTATCCTATTCATTTCCTACACCTTCCTTAGATCCTGGACAAATCTTTGCCTGATGACCTACCAATCCACAGACAAAACATACGCATTGCTTCGGATCAGGGCAATGAGATGAGATATGTCCTTCACGTCCGCAATTATAGCATACATTCTGTCCTTTCATACATATGCCTTCATGTTTCCGATTACAGTTCGCACACGTTCCTATTTTCTTGAAGTTCCCTTGATTAAAATCAGAATTTCCTAAATCACGGTCATTCATTTTTCTTTTCCCTTTCTGGCTTGGAGCTTCACACGATTTGCTGCATTTGGCTCCCATCTGTTCAATTTGAACCTTCAACTTATCTTGTTCTTCCATTGTTTCGATTAATGCCTTTTGCAACTGGTTGTTTAGTAGCCTTTCCACTGCCAACAACCTTTCCAAACATAACAGCTTGTTCTTTAGATTCTGCACTTTTGTTGATGCTTGGCCAGCTCCAACTTCAGTGTCTGAATCACTATCTGTCAATAAAACCGTTTCTGGTTCTGGTTCTATATTTTCCAAAATGATTACTTCATCTGGGTTGCTTTCAGGGGGAGTGATTTTCTCCTTCTTTATGACATGAGAGCCTTCTAATCTTTTCCTTCCTGACATCTATACACAAATTATCTTGATTAGTACATAATATATACACATAACAAATAATAGTTTATATAAGTTATTTTTATTTCATTTTACGATGAATTTCCTTAATTCATCTCCTTTAAACTCTATTTGAGTTATTTATTTTTCAACGCTTCTATCTAGCTTAAGGTTATAGCCTAAGGTATCCCCCACCTATGGTTTCTAACCTAAAGCTCTGATACCAACCTGTGACGCCCCCAAATTCAGGTACTTGAAACCCGAACTTGGTGCTACACGATATCATTTCTTTGAGCGGAATAATTATAATATAAATAAACAAACTTAATTTACATATCAGAGTTGTCTAATCCCAGGTACACGACCTTTAAACATTCATTACATGATAGATAATAAATAATATTGTCTTAATAAAGTCTAACTATTACACACAATACCATAAAACTTATTCTTGCATCTTTCCTTTCCCTTTGTTTTTGCCAGAGCCTTCTGGTTGATCACGCTTAGCTGAAAATATTTAAATTAAAGCAAGAATGAGCATTCAATTGCTCAGCAAGTAATAGCAGTTAATAAACTTTAGTTGAAAGAAGTAAATGTCTTCTTTGAGGTATACTTCTACAACGAATCAATAGTTGTGAAGTCTTTCGAAACATATCTTAATAATATATCAAATCGTTTAAAATTTTGAAACGACGTAGTGACTATAAATACTGAGCGGTCAATGGACCATGAACTTTTATTTTTTTTTATTTTCAAAAAGGTTAAACAGAAATTCATCTGTAAACCGCTCTGGTCTTACGGACATGTAGGGTGATCAGCCCCGTTATGTCCTGTATTGATCAATACTATCTATTTGAATGATAAATTCATTCACTCTGTTCGCCTTGGGCACATAAACAATTTCCCCATTAAGGGTTGTTCATACTCAGTCTGGAGTCCTAACTAGACAATTCAGTTGGACGACTTTATCATAACCAATACTATCTAACAATGAAATTCAAACTATGTCTAGCCGAGTCAAATAGCTTAGACAGTCTTTAAATCATGAACGCATACCAAAATTTTATAGTGTGTAACAGGATTTGTCATATCAAAGAATTTCTAGTTACAGAGTTCTTTATGAGTACAACAGTTCATACAAGTGGGGACACTTGTATGATAACAGCCAATAATGAGATATTAATAAATAATAACTGAATTGAATAAAATTCCACAATATAAGAATAAGTTCATAAGTGAATCATGGATATCATTACAGATATGAATAATTGACAATAATTATTCATGAATATGCTTTTAACTTACTGGGATCCATCGCATAGAATAACTGCGAGGAGTAGAGATACTTGATCAATATAACATTTGAGTAAGGTTAGAGAACTTGCCTTGATAGTTGATTACTGCTACGTAGTATAGCTTAAGCTGTTATCTTTAATACAAAGTCCTATCATCAATAGAATTATTCTTTTAATTAGAATAATGTAACTTAACACATAATACTGCTTTAAACATGTTGTCACATAGTCATATCAGTCATTAAAACACATAAGAACGTATACCTAGTCAAACTATGTCAATTTGGTTTGAGTTTGATATAGTTTCGGCATCCCGAGTGCATTATCGGATAATTAATGACTTTATTTTTAATGAAACTTTGTTCAAGAACTTAAATATTATATTAGATAATTTAATTATCATTTATAATATTTTTCCAAACATTAAAATTATTTATTATAATTTTTCAAACACTAATATCATTTTTTAATGATTTAATTGTCAAATAATATCATTATCATTAATATTTAAATAATTTAAAATATTAATGATATTCATGTCAACACTTTAAAAGTTATTTATTATAACTTGAAAATATTTTTAAAACCTTAATATTACCTTTAAATGATTTTTTTAAGATATTAAAATTATTTTTAAATAATTATCATTAATATTAAAATATTAATGTATTTCATTTCCAAATATTAAAAGTTATTTATTATAACTTAAAACATTTTTAAAACCTTAATATCAATTTCAAATGATTTTTATAGTATTAAAATCATTTTTAAATAATTACTATGAATATTAAAATATTAATGTTATTCATATCAAAATATTAAAAGTTATTTATTATAACTTAAAATATTTTTATTACATTTATTTCACCTTTAAATGATTTATAAAACATTTAAATCATTTTTAAATAATTTATTTAATATAATTATTAAATAAATTTATTATCATTAATATTTATATATTAATGAAATTCTTATCAAAATATTATAAGTTATTTATTATAACTTAAAATACTTTTTAAAATCTTAATATCATTTTTAAAATATTAAAACCATTTTTAACTAATTTATTTAATATAATTATTAAATAAATTTATTATCATTAATATTAAATTATTAATAAAATTTAACTCAAAATATTAAAAGTCATTTATTATAACTTAAAATATTTTTTAATACTTTAATATAATTTTAAATGATTTTTAAAATATTAAAATCATTTTTAAGTAATTTATTTAATATAATTATTAAATAAATTTAATGTCATTAATATTTAAATAAATTAAATTATTAATGAAATATATCTCAAATTATTAAAAGTTAATTTTTATAACTTAAAATAATTTTTAGAATTATTTTTAGAATTTTTAATAATTAATTTCTATTTATTTTAATTAATATAATTAATTTTAATTTAAAACCGTCGCTAAAGGGCTATCGCGACGGAAAGTGTCGCCTTAGGTGTTCTTGAGCCTCAAGAAAATTCAAACTCAGTGTTCAAGGTACCTACTTTGACCACTTATAATTATTTGATTTTGATATTTTCTGGGTTGGTAATTTGGTTAGTGTTATAGTATTGATGTAATACTACAACCACAACCACGTTTCATGGCCATCCAACATCACAACTAGAAATTATAAGCAATCAAAGTAGCTGTCAGAGGCTGTTCTTCATTTTCTGGGCAGCCCAGAAACGTGAAGTCATGGCCGGTCAACGTACTTTGACCTTAAATAACTTTGATTCTGTTGTTAATCTAGGTGTTCTAAAGGCATGATTGTGTAGTCCATATGTCAGACTACAAATAACAAACACTAACATGGTCCAAAACATTATTAATAGCAAGATCCGAGGTTTGCAAAATGGTAGTCAGAAACTGTTCAACACTTAGAAAATTTCTAGGTTTTCCAGAAATTAAAAATCTGATCGGTCAACCATGTTTGACCACTTATATCTTGAGATATAGACATGGTATGGACTTGATTCCACTTCCAGTATACTCTCTTCATGGCATAGAACAATTTTATAACATCAAACACACATAAAATCTAACACAAAAAGATCTATGAGCTCTGACATATGGCTGTCAGACCACTTTTTTTAAAATTTCTAGATTTTTGAAAATTTCAAATTCTTGCATCTAGATGTTATAGATCTATCATATACTAACCCAGATCATCAATAGACATAACATACCACATATTTTAACACTTAATCACAACATCCAACTTAGCATACAAGATCAAATTTTAGGTTAGGATTTTATACCTTTCTTGAATGATTTTTGATTTCCACCTTCTGATCTTGATGTTGGATTGCTATGGAATGATATTGAATGATATTTGGGACAAGTTAGAGAGAGAAATTCGTGGCTTAGAGAGAGAGAATGTCTTGGCTTATTAGTGAATGAAATGTAAGGTTTTTTTTTTTTTTTTTCTGTTTTTTTTTTTTTTTTAATCCAATGATCCTAGGCTTGCAAGGTGTCAAACAATGGATGATTGAGGAGAGATTGAGCATGTGTTGATATCTTGAGTTGGTGAATCCAAATATTTTGGCAAGATTTGCAAGTTACCTTCAATAATTCAAAAATGGCATTTAGGTCATTTGCCATCTAATTTTAATGGCTAACTTGTCATTTTTTCTAACCCTAAGGGTTTAACCCTAAGATTTTACAATTTCATTTTATAGAATTTTGTAATTATGGCTAAATGAAAATCTTAGTTTCTAAAAAAATGAAAATTAGAGTTTTGTAAACATACTTAGTTTCCTAACTACATAGAACATGAAAATTAGACTTAAGATTTACAAATTATTTCCTTAATCACATAAATATCCACTTTCATTTAAATACAACATGATCAATTATTATGTTAATATTTAAATAAAATGAAATAAATTAATTCATAACCTATATTCATATAATTATGTTAATTATCATAATTATATATATAATTCATAATCATATCTTGTATTAACATACTTACATATATTTAGAGACAAATATAATTAATAATTATATTTAATATCCAAATTCCTTAAGAAAATAATTTCTTATTATTCACCACATAAATATACTTTCATTTTAAATACAATTATATAATAATTGTATAAATTCTAAAATTTCATAACATAGATCAAAATTAGGGTTTTGATCTATAATGACACTTTACCTAATATATCCCATTATTAATTAAGTTAAAATAATTAACTTAATTAATTTTGATTAATTCATATAATAAAATAATTATTATAATAATTCTATAAATCATTTCTTATATTATTGAAATAATATATTAGTCATATTTTCATGAAAATTAAATAATAAAATATTTTTTACTCCAAATTAATTTATTATAAGAATATAATTTATAATAATCAACAATTCTTTTATCGAAAAATTTATTTAAAATTATTCATGCAATAAATAAATATATATGTATCACATAAATACATATTCTTTTCCTTGCACATACACCCACATATTATTTTGATAAAAATAATATAAAAAAAAAAAATTATACGCAAAATTCTCTATTTAATTATATAAAATATTGGGTTATTACAACACCGATATTGTGGATCGAATTTGGGTTAATTGACGATTTTACCCTTCTACTAGATGAGTATTGGGGCAAGGAAAATCTCGAGTGTCTACAGAAGGTATGTGGGCTAATCCCCACTGGAAGTTTGATTTCTCTTACATTATCTCGTCCGGACCCATCGAAGGCTCTTATGATTATATGACTGCTCCGGATTTGATTTGGATTGATCTTCATTCTTTCCAAAGTGTCATAGGGACAGATCTCCATAGAAGATCCTCCTTCTATCAACACGCCTCCTATCACATATCCAGAGGATATCACTGCTATATGCAATGACTTGCAATGACCAGTACCTTTTGAAAGTATGTTATCATCAGTGAAAGATATCACATTGCTATTGAAAATGTGATCTATCAATTAATGGAACTTTTTCGTATTCACTGCCTTCGGTAAATGCACTACTTCCAGTACTTGCATTAAGATTTTATGATGATCTTCTGAGGATAATGCCAAATCTAGAATGGATATCTGTCGGGGTGCCACTTTTAATCTTTGAACCAACTTAGCTTCATTGTGCCCCATTTTGCAGAGGAATCCTTTAATTTTCTCCTCGGGCACTCTACCCTTGGTTTTAGTGAATAAATTTATCACTCGTTGAGGTAGATACATTAGATTTTCTTTTAATACAGTAGCAGTGTGATTCAATGTTGATCCCTCATCCTTCCCAAAAATCCATTGGACTATCTTCAAGCTGATTAAGGGATATTGCGGTCTAAATGGCAATATCAGTGGTTTTGGTGCGGCCACTTTCACATGATTATTTCTTTATTTATACCCCTTTCCTAGAATTGTCAGGGGTATTCTAACTATGTCCTTCTCACTGGAAATGACTGCTACAACTCCCTTTAAACTCCATGCTAGAGGAGGAAATATTGCTTCTTCATCAGAAAAGCCATTATCTTAACTTGCTTTTAGTAGCTCGCCACTTTCAATCATGTTCTGAATTAGATGTCGAAGTCCCCAATATTCTTCTGTATCATGGCCAGAAGTGTTGGAATGATATTGATATATTTTAGAAGGATTGAACTTCCTTAATCGAGGTTCCACTAGGGGTAACAACTCTATGACTCTTCCCACAATGATCAGTATTTGGAGAATTTCTTCGATAGGCTGATTCAAAGAAGTGAACTTTCTTTTGAATGCCAACTCTATATGAGCTCGGAATCTTTCTTCCCTGGAAACTTTATCAGCCCAGGGTTCATATTTATGGAATCGATAGTGATCCTTCCTTGCAATTAGAAGAACTTTAGGCGCGGGAGGATTTGCTCTCCTTTGGTTCACCTGAGTTATCAACTGTCGCGTCACTTGGTGTTGATATACCGTCAATTCTGCCAGTTGACCAATCTAGTCCTTGATAGACTTCATTTATTGTTCTATCATAAACCGACATTCCGAATACCCCCATTTATCATAGCTATCCTTGCTTGTTTAGGGAGTCCCCAACATACTTGAGGTACTTGAAAGCTTCTCCACTCCCTATACTGATCATATTGACTCCTTCCTCATTGTGTTGAGGCAAAGGATTATCTTGAATATGTGGCTGCTCTGGTGTTGTTTGCACAATCTCGCCACTGTCTATTATATCCTGAATTTTATGCTTCATAGACTAACATTCTTGTGTATCATGGTCCGAAGCCCCAGAATTGTAAGCACATTTCTTCTTTAGGTCAAAGTTCTTCCCACTTGGATTGGCTGGGGGAAGGAGCTGAGAAATTTTCTTTTGTGCTGTCAGAAGCTTTAGTATATTCTCAAGTGAGTCCCCTATAGGTGTAAATATTCTGCGACGTCTAATCTCTCTAGCTTTTTGGAACGGAGGATTTGAAGGATGTACATATGTTTGGAAAGGGGAATAATGTTTCCTTTGAATGGGCAGGTTTTGATTGCCTCTCCGAGTTTGACCTTGGAGTATCAATGATACGTCTTCTTCCTTTTTCTTATGAACTCTCCGAGGATTATTTCCATAATTTTGGGCTTAAAATGCTCAGCCATGGCTTCTAAAACAGTTAGGTCTTTAATCTTTCCAGACTTTAATCCCATCTCAGCTAATTCTCTGTGTTTAATCATTTCTAAGAATGGTTTCCCTATGCCCACTAGGACTCTTTCATAGAATGGAGCTTCTTGTATATCAATGAATGTCATTACCATATCAATTTCTGTTATTGATGGAATGACTTTTGCAGCCAAACGTCTCCATCTTTGGGCGTATTCTCAGAATGACTCACTGTTCTGCTTTTTAACCTTAGTAATTTAATATCTTTCTGGAGCCATTTGTGACTGGAAGTTGTATTGATTTAGGAAGGCATGAGCTAGCTCTTCCTAACTATGAATTATGGAGTTATCTAGTCGAGCATACCAGGCTCTGGCCACTTCGGTTAGACATTTTTGAAATAACTACATCCTTAGCTTCTCATCCTCTTCATAGGATCCGACTTCATAGTACTCTTACTTCCTCATTGTGCAGAGGATTCTAGTTGAGTGACTATTTGTTGACCCTGAGTACTTTTGCTCTGTTCTTTCAGGAAGATAGCTAGTTCTTTTATCTGATTTCTGAGTCCCTCGAATTCATCTCGAGACACGAAACCTGACCCCTATTGGGTACATTTTTCCATGTTAGTAGATAGGCTTTGTGCCTTCTTAGATTTGGATCTGGTAGTGGGACCAATCTTTCCTACAATAAAAGTAGGTAGTTCTGTCTTAATAGACATTAACAGGATGCATGCTATGCAATGTATCAATTTTTAGGGGTTTAATGTGTTCCTGCAAAACAGAGGTCAGTTGTTTTGATGACAGGATATCATGACAGGATTTGATATGACAATGAATTTGAAAGAATTTACAACATTTAATATTTGACATGGAATTGAAAGGGAAAGGTATTAAGAGCCTTCCCTTCGCATTTAATTTATCAGAGGCTGACCTATCATAGGTTTACTCTCACGGGCTTTTTGGCATGAAGGCTTCCAGATCATCGCAATCTACTAGATGGGAAGTTAATCCAATCTTTCAATTAGAGAGGATTTGAGTGGCACCTTTCTTGAGCCTTTCGGGATTACTATCCTCCGAGTTCAGTAATCAACAACCTACGGGTTCGTCTCCTTGTGGAGGAATCACACAACATACATTCATCGTGTCTTACCGTATGCAGTATGATGACATTGTCCGAAGTACTAGTATAAAATGTTGTAAAGAGACATTCATTCACATCCATTCAATGTAAAGATAACATTCACGCACATGCAAATAAAAGGGAATTGAAAAGATTAAAATGCGGCTTAAGCCCTCTACTGTCCCCAGCGGAGTCGCCACCTGTCGATGCCTGGAAAAAATCCTCAATTCTTAGGTGTTTGTTTCTTACCCTTTATTGTTTTCTATATGGTTTAAATTATCTTACTTTAAAGGGTGAGATTTTAGGAAGAGACCGATATAAAATGTCAACGATTTGAAAAGATTTGATTTTATTGATTGGGCCGAATTAGACAGAGCCGCCAGTTGGTATGAGTTAAATGGTTGTACAAACTCAACCAAATTTTGAAAGGTTTTACAATATGGCCTAATATGTGACTTCGTTTAATTGGTCTTGGAAACCTAGATTCATAGAGTTTGCGGGCTTGCTTAAGCGGGGGGGGGGGGGGGGGGGGGGGGGGGGGGGGAAGGTGTTAGGCATTCCTCGACTTTCGTGAAAAACGGTTACCGCGTCTTTTCATTCCCTAAGCATTGTGTATGTGTGTGTTGTAGTTAATTGTGCTCTAAGTACTTTATTTAAAAGTTGTGTTGTTTTTCGTTAGACCTATATATGAAGGATTTGATTTATTGAAAAGTCCATTTTAAACAAGGATATGAAAATGATGTTTTGAAAAGTGATTTTAAAACCCTTTCGCTCGCATAGGAATTGAAGCCCTTTGATACTTTCATTTTATTCCATATTCGTCTCGTTTTGATTTTATTCTCGACATGCCAACATTTTTGACAAAATAATATATATATTACTGTCGAGCTCCTTATGGGCATAAAAGCCATCGAAGCGAGCCCAAACACCACAATCACAGTTTTCACTATTTCAGGGCCTTAAACCCGTATTTAAAAGTAAAAAATTTTGCGAGCTGGCTATACAATTGAAAAGGTCTATCACGGGAACCGAATCTAGATTCATTGATTGAATCGTAGATCCCGTGGCTCATAAGCTCACAGGATATCACATAAACATCCTGCATAACGAATATACATAAATAAAACATATATTTATACTTGATATCGCTGGACGAAGGATTCATCAGTTAAATCCTCATTAGCAAGTAGCCCATAGCTTTCAGTTTCCTCCAGATACAGATCTAGGGTCACATGGTCACTAAATACTTACAAAAACTAGAAAGAAAACTATATCTGTACAGATCTTAGCCATTCTAGCTTTCAGGTTCAAGTTTTACAACTTTTGAACGGTTCAAAGCTTGATCTTGCTAGATCCAGTACAGATCTAGTCAATAAAGCTCAAATATTTACTATTTAAAATAAATAAATGGTTCAAAAGTCAGATCTAATGAATATAAACTACTAACTATTTATATAACACTTATATACGTATTATAGTAAGCGAAGAAGACGGATCTGGCAAAATCTTACGGTATTTCTTGTGAACGGCTCTCGAACAACTTCTAGCGTCTCTGTAGACATTTAAATTTTTTTTTCTCTATTACTATCACTATAGGAGGGGCAAAATTATCTTTTGAATCAACCCCGATCTCTATACTAGGCCATCAAATAAACCCCGGTCTCAATACCAGGTCATCAAATCAACCCTGGTCTCAATACCGGGCCATCAAATAAACCCTGGTCTCTATACCTAGCAGTTAATTCAACCCTGGTCTCAATATCGGGCCATCAAATCAATCCCGGTCTCAATAACAGGCAGTCAACTCAACCTCGATCTCAACCCGGGAGGTACAGGGCAGCCTCGGTCTCAACCAAAGAAGTACAGATCAACCCAGGTCTCAACCCGGGAGGTATAGGTCAGCCCGTCTCAACCCGGGAGGTACAGATCAGCCCTGATCTTAACCCGAGAGGTACATGTCAGCCCCGGTCTCAACACGGGAGGTACAGGTCAGCCTCGGTCTCAACCCGGGAGGTACAGGTCAGCCCCAGTCTCAACCTGGGAGGTATAGGTCAACCCCAATCTCAACCCGAGAGGTATAGGTCAGCCTTGATCTCAACCTGAGAGGCACAGATCAGCCCCGGTCTCAACCCGAAAAGTACTGGTCAGTCCCGGTCTCAACCCGAGAGGTAGAGGTCAGCCCGGGTCTCAACCCGGGAGGTACAGGTTAGCCCCAGTCTCAACCCGGGAGGCACAGATCAACCCCGGTCTCAACTCGGGAGGCACAGGTCAGCCCCGATCTCAACCTGGGAAGTAAAGGTCAGCCTCGGTCTCAACCCGGGAGGTACAGGTCAGCCCCGGTCTGAATCCGGAAGATTTAGGTCAGCCCTGGTCTCAACCCGGGAGGTACAGGTCAGACTCGGTCTCAACCTGGGAGGTACAGGTCAGCCCCAATTCTATCTCGGGAAGTACAGGTCAGCCCTGGTCTCAACCCGTGAGGTACAGGTCAGCCCCGGTCTCAACCTGAGAAGTACAGGTCATCCCCTGTCTCGACCTGGGAGGTTAGGTCAACTTCAAAACAAATCCTAAAGCATCACAACATCTCCAGAGGAAAACCTAGATCGACCAAGTCAACCTCAGAGACAACACTAAGGACAAAAAGACTCAAATGGGATACAAATCTTGGAAACAGCCTCAGGAAGTCAACCGAAGACCATACCGACACTGAAGGCAACCCCGAGAGGGGAAAAATGGTCCTTTTACCAACTCTAAGATGATTCGGTCAAACTCAAGCTGAATTAATGCCACCAAGGTCAGAACAAACCATAACGATGATCCTGAGTGCAAACAGCGCAAGACAGTTCAACGGACAAACTGTGGGGAATCAAAGACCTGGTTATGAACCTATCTTCTTTGACCCAGAAAATGTTATATCCCATGTCATTGTGACACTCTCGGTGAGGGCTTTCCAGAATGGTATAGCACGCCTCAAACGGACATTCCAATCAAAAGTTAGAAAGTTTTGAATCAGACCTCGCGTTGCTCGGAGTGCACATACTTCGAGACGATGAGACCCGCAATGTGGGCCCTACCACATGGAGTCGTACCTCTACCTATGGTTGCAGCAGGTGGAGTGGAGGCTCCCTGGCCTATATATAGAGGTGCACCCCCCTCTCATTTCAAGAATTCAGAAACGCTCGGAACCCCTACCTGTTTGGTTTTCTATCTATTTGCTTGTCTTCCAAACCCAAAATTTTTCACTCTAACACGTAGATATACCCACATACTACCAGATATCAGAAAATAACTGATAGATTCGGATGTGTAAAGCCTACGATTTGGCAAAAAGCCCGTGCAGCAGTCCATTGTGAGTATTTTTACGATCAACAAGTCAATACTACTTCTTTACACTATTTTACACTTGCACATTTAATTTCGTTTTCTAAATATGCCCGAAACTCAGTTCTGTGGCCGTGTTTGTCAACTTTTGGTACATTTCTGTACTTCAACTCATTTTCTGGCATTTATATAACTCGGATTGACGATCCGTCGCTTCCAGTAGCTTTTAAATACTAATATCTACGTTTTGAGCAACTTTTCCGGACTTGGTTATCTTTCTAGTCCAGGTTTGGCTTCTTTTTTTTTTGTATATATTTAACTGTATATATACTAACTTTATAATTCTGTCAAGCCCGGAAGTCAAATTCGTGGTAGTTTACAGTATTTATATATAAATATGCATATATAAGCAGCCTTCACCACACTGGGTTATCTTCCCAGTCTTAGTTGACTACTTTTCTATCTCTATATATATATTTATATTTCAGTTCAGCCTGGATCATTCTGTGGCCTTTTTACTGCTTTTATATATAAATATGAATATATACGCAGCCTTCACCACACTGGGTTATCTTCCCAATCTTGGTTGACTACTTTTCTATACATTTACATTTCAGTTTGGCATGGATCATTCTGTGACATTTTTATTATTTTTGCGCCATTCACCATACTGGGTTATCTTCCCAGTCCTGGTTCACTACGTTTCTGTATATATTTATATTTCAGTCTGGGCACAGGCGTGAAAACCCATCGCCCTTTTTACTATTATATATATATATATATATATATATATATATATTTATATTTCAGTCTGGGCACAGGCGTGAAAACCCATCGCCCTTTTTACTATTATATATATATATATATATATATATATATATATATATATATATATTTCAATTCCAGTCTGGGCACCGGTGTAAAAACCCATCGCCCTTTATATCTTTCATATATATAATTGTATATATATATATATATATATATATATATATATATATATTGCTTTACTCGCTTTTAATAAAATATTTCTTTAAATATTCATTTGATATGAATCGGCACTGACATTTCTGCGGGCGAACTAGATTTCTTTAAATCTCGCCAACTCTAGCTTTCAAACTATTTAAAATAGGTCCAAACAGAACCGAGAAGCTAGAATGGCTGAGATTTATTTAAATCTAGCATTTTTCTAGTTTCAGTTATAAAAGCAACCTCGCGGCCCTTAGATCGCTATCTAGTGGGAACGAGACGCTTTGGATTAGCGTTAGCCAGGATTTACTGATGGATCCTTGGCAATTATAGCGTTTGGATATATTCCTGTATAATTTTAAGCTGTGCAGGTTTAATGGCGTCCCTATGTGAGCCTAGGAATCGTGGGATTCATGATCTAGCTGATTAGAATCTGATTCCCACGATGGACAAACTCCACTTTTCAAATATATCCTGCCAGTTTTTCTATAAAAATGTACATACAAAATGTACATACAAAAGATGCTGGGTCCCGCATGCCCAGCTTGGTCATCTCGAAGTATGTGCACTCCGAGCAATGCAATGTCTGGTCGAAAACTTTCTAACTTTTGATCGGAGCGTCCGTTTGAGGCGTGCGATACCTTTCCAGAAATCTCTTGCCGAGAGTGTGGAAATGACATAGAAAAAACATTTTTTGGGTCCAGGAAGACGGGTTCATAACCAGGTCTTCGATTCCCCGTAGTTTGTCCTTTGAACTTTCTTGCGTTGTTGCCATTTGGGATTGTCGTTAGGGTTCATTCTGATTTTGGCGGCATCGATTTGGCTTGAGTTTGACCAAGTCGGTTAAAAGTTAGTAAAACGACCGTTGTACCCCTCCCAGGGCTACCTATAGTGTCGACATGGTCGCTGGTTGACTTCCGGTAGCTGATTCCAAGACTTGGATCCTAGTCGAGTCGTTTGACCTCAGGGTTGTCTCTGAAGCTGATGCGGTCATTCCAGGTTTTTCTATGGAGTTATTGCGATGCTTCAGGCTGATGTCTGAAGTTGGCCTGGCGTCTCGAGTTGAGACCGAAGATGACCTACACTTCCCGGGTTGAGACTGGGGTTGATTGGTGCCTCCCGGGTTGCTGTCGGGGCTAATTAATACCTCCCGGGTTGAGATCGGGGTTAAGCTTGATGATCCGATTGACTTTCAGAGCTTGATTGATGTCCGATTGAATGTCGGAGCTTAATTGATGGTCTGATTGAATGTCGGAGCTTGATTGATGGTCCGATTGACTGTCGGAACTTGATTACCTATATTGGGAATTGGACTTGATTGGAGCACCGATATTATGGATCGGATTTGGGTTGATTGATGGTTTTACCCTTCTACTGGATGAGTATTGGGGCAAGGAAAATCTCGAGTGTCTACAGATTCCCCTCTTTATCATGTCCATGTAACGTAGTGGAATGGACAGGATAAAGATTAGTAGACATTGGGAATAGAAAATGCCAGAGTCATTTCTAAGGCTGGGCAACTTGAAGTAGAATGGGCTACTTTTTGCTGCGTGCGTTATCACTTGGCTGGGGATAACGCCGTCTTGTATAGCCCTTGATGGTATTAGGGAGTTACTGCGAACTACCTTTGTCATTTTCTACTGGGGATGACATTATTCACGATAACTGGTTTGACTCTGATTAGATTGGCGGAGTTAAGCTATCATAGATTTTTCCATCTTGATCTGTTAAGGATGACGTCCTTTGCGATAGCTTCGCAAATTCTGATTGATACTACCTCAATGATCCCCTTTGAGGATGTGTATAACAGATTCCATCATTTGTGATGGATTGTTATAATTGTTTCCATTGACAGATCCCTTCTATTGCTTGGCTGGGGTTAAGCCGTCAGTTGAAGTGTCATTGGGGTTGAGCCAATGATTGGACTGTATTTTGATCTGTACTCGACCTTTGCTGGGGCTGAGCCAACGGCTGAAACTGCTTATGTCAGTACCCAAACTTTGCTGGGGCTGAGCTAACGACTGAAACTGCTTCGGTCAGTTCCCGAACTTTGCTAGAGCTGAGCCAATGGCTGAAATTGCTTTGGTCTGAACTCGAACTTTGCTGTGCCTAAGCCAACGGCTGAAATTGCTTCGGTCGGAACCCGAACTTCGCTGTGGCTGAGCCAATGGCTGAAATTACCTCGGTCGAAACCGAACTTCGCTGGGGCTGAGCCAATGGCTAAAATTGCTTCGGTCAGAACCCGAACTTTGTTGGGGCTGAGCCAACGTCTAAAATTGCTTCAGTAAATACCCGAACTTCACTGGGGCTGAGCCAACGGCTGAAACTGCTTCGGTCGGAACCCTAACTTCAAAAAACGGTAGTTTTTGGCAGTTTCGCGCAATTCTTGGTCAATTTTTTCACAGTTTGATCTTTTAATCCCCGGACATAGCTCCAGGATGAATATCAAGGTTCCTAGGGTAAATTTCCCTTTTTGTCAGCATTACGCTGCTTAAACGCAGGATTTCTGGACAAACCGCTCAATCGCGTAGCGATTTCTCTTCAGATTTAACTTGGCAGCCCGTTTAAACTCCATTTTGACTCAAATTGAACCGGGCCCTGGGGGAGGGGGACCCACCTGGGCTGCCGCAGATAGAGGTACGGCAGCCGCAGGTGGAGCTGCGGCTACCCATCTTATTTATTGTGCTGCAGAATTTTTCATTTTGCAAGTTTCCCGTTTGAGCAGCGAAAGGATTTTCGATCTTCTTTTTCAGATCTACTGAGTTCTGGCAGTCGGATTTTGAATCCGTCAATTTTTACGGGTTTAGCTCAGCGAAGGTAACGTTTTACATCCTTCTTTCGCAGTTTTTGACAGTTAAAAGCATGTGAACCACCTATGGTGTTTTTAATTGTAATGCATGAAAAATGTATGTCTATGTGACCTGTAAAAATTTTTTTGTCTACATATATATGCATATTTTACTATAATGCACGTTTGGATGTAAGAAAATTTAGGTTCTGAGATAGTACTATTTTGAGTTTTTTGGTTAGTCTAATCATCCTTTTTGAGGCCTAGCGAGCCTGGATTTTCAACTAAAAATGTCTATGGTATTTTGGAGACCATGTGAGGCTGGTTTTTGATTTGTTCCAGTAAATATGAGCTGTTTACATTTTTGGATAGGTGTGCTACTGAATGGCCACCTAGGCATACATGTGTGCATGTGGACAATCCATTTTACTAAGGAGACTCTGGCGAAATTTTTCCAAAATCTTAGGTTTTGAAAAACATGCATTTTTGACCCTGTGGGGAGTTTTTTACTGACCCAATGTAGGTTTTGAGCTTTTGGGATTTTGAAAATATGCAGTTTTGACTATACGGGGTATTTTTGATGGACCCATGCATGTTTTAGGACTTAGATATGTATGCTGGATTGATTGATTAATGAGCCATAGGTTTCAGGCTTACCACACCCTGTCTGAGGTGATTTCAGAGTACTGGTGTATGCAATGGATTGTAATAGACCTGACAGCTCTACCAGGGTTTCATCAGGCATTAGACGGAGGAGGGCTTCTGTCGTCCCACAGGCCCGTCCAGCTAGGATGCCTCGTAGATTGGTATAGAGCATGATACGTCCAGCACAGGACGAGCAGCCCATTGACATTGATGACGAGGAGGCTACTTTTGTTGCTTCTGTTCCAACTCAAGTTCCACGTGCGGAGGTCCCGAGCATTGCTGTGCAGACACATGAGTTGCTAGGCGACTTGAATTTCCATCCTTTGAGATATCTTCAGGCCAACGAGATGACTTGAAGTCTTCCTTCCCTCTGGATTCTTTTCCCATCTTCTGGCCATTCTCGAGGCACGGGTTTTTGACATTGGTTAATTTTTGATGCAGGTCCCTGGCTTGACATAGCCACGAGGGAACTGGAAGGCCACATCGCGCCATATTGCCCAAACCCCAAGAAAGGAGCTTGTTATATATGTGGATCCAAGGATCACATGGCTCGTAATTGCCCTAAGAAGCCAATGACAGGGTCAATAAGGAATGGAGGGAAGGACAACGGCAGCACTCTGACTCTTGCCGAACCATCGCCACTACAGACCGTTCGACCCACTTCCTGCACATTCAACATGACGGTGCAAGACGCGGTGCAATCAAAAGATGTGGTGGCAGGTATTATTCCGATCAATAGTATAAATGCATATGTATTATTTGATTCGGGTGCTACTTGTTCATTCAAATCTTATGATTTTGCTAAAACCCTAGACTTACCTGTAGAGAAGTTAGTTTACCCTTTGAGCATAGAAATTGCGAATAGGGAGATTATTCCTGTTAGGAGTGTTTATAGGAATTGTAGACTGGATATTAAAGGTCAGGAACTTAGAGTAGATTTGATTCCGATTAAACTTGGGGAATTCGACGTCATACTAGGTACGGACTGGTTGTTCAACCATGGGGATATAATCGACTGTCAGAAGAAGTTAGTAAACCTTACGACTCCGTCAAAGTTGGTGTTCTATGGTAGTAAATCGCTTAGACAAGTGAATTGTCTGACGGTGATGCAAGCTAAGAAACTTTTGATGCAAGGCTGTGTAGGATATTTAGCCTACATAGTAGATACGTGTAAGGAGAGCCCTAAGGTAGAGGAGATATCGGTAGTTAAGGAGTTTGTGGACGTTTTTTCGAGAGATTTGCCAGGACTTCCGCCAGATAGGGAGACAGAGTTCGTGATCGATTTAGCGACGGGAACTGCTCCAATTTCGAAGGCTCCATATCGAATGGATCCAGTCGAGATGAAGGAACTGATGGTTCAACTGCAAGAACTGTTAGACAAGAAGTATATCCAACCAAGCGTTTCGCCGTGGGGAGCGCCTGTTTTATTCGTGAAGAAGAAGGATGGATCGATGCGTCTCTACATTGATTATAGGGAGTTGAATAAAGTTACGATCAAGAATAGGTACCCTTTACCTAGGATCGATGACTTATTTGATCAACTGAAGGGTGCGAAGTACTTCTAAAAAATCAATTTGAGAAGCGGGTATCATCAGTTGAAGGTGAGGAAGGAAGATATACCAAAAACTGCTTTTAGAACTCTGTATGGTCATTACGAGTTCATGGGGATGTCATTTGGTCTTACGAATGCCCCAGCTGCATTTATGGACCTAATGAATAGGGTGTTCAAGCCATTTCTGGACAAGTTTGTGGTAGTGTTTATAGATGACATCCTGGTTTATTCCAAGACCGAGGAGGAGCATGCTGAACACTTAAGACTAACCTTAGAAGCACTGAGACGAGAAAAGCATTACGCTAAATTCTCAAAATGCGAATTTTGGTTGGGACGTGTGCAATTTCTAGGCCACGTGATCGACAAGGATGGTATTTCGGTAGATCCATCAAAGGTTGAAGCGGTAATGAATTGGGATCAGCCGAAGACGCCGTCTGAAGTGAGGAGTTTCTTGGGATTGGCAGGTTATTACCGGAGATTTATCCAAGACTTTTCTAAAATTGCAACTCCGTTGACGAATCTGACTCATAAAACAGTTAAGTTTGTTTGTACGGAGAAGTGTGAGGAGAGTGTTTTCAAGAGTTGAAGAAGAGGTTGAGTACTGCGCCTGTATTATCTTTACCGGATAGTTCAGGGAATTTGGTGGTATATAGTGATGCCTCACATAAAGGATTAGGCTGTGTGTTGATGCAGAGCGGCAAAGTCATTGCCTATGCGTCACGTCAGCTGAAGGACTACGAGAAGGGGTATCCGACCCATGACTTGGAGTTGGCAGCAGTAGTGTTTGCTCTAAAGATTTGGAGACACTACTTATATGGAGAGAAGTGTGAAATATACACAGATCATAAGGGTCTGAAGTATATCTTTACCTAGAAGGATTTGAACATGCGCCAAAGGAGATGGTTGGAACTGATTAAAGACTACGATTGCGAGATACTTTACCATCCGGGTAAAGCTAACGTTGTCGCCGACGCTTTGAGCAGGAAAGGTCGGGAGAAGCTAAATATGTTAACTGATCAGGATCAGTTAATAGAGCAGATGGCTAGATTAGAGCTGGAAGTAAAGTTTCCAAAGAAATTGGATGAAAAGTTGTTCCAAGTAACCACTGGTTCTATAATTGTGGACAAGGTAAAAGAAGCTCAACTTCACGATGAAGAATGCGAGAAGATTCGAAAGAGAATAGCTGATGGCGAAGAGGTTAAATTCAAGATCGACAGTGAGGATCTGTTACGATTTGAAGGTAGAATCTGGGTACCGCCAGTATCGGAAGTTAAGGAGGAAATCTTGAGCGAAGCTCACAGCTCGAGATATTCAATTCACCCTGGAAGTACGAAGATGTACCAGGATCTCAGGCATTATTTCTGGTGGTCGAATATGAAGAAGGATGTAGCTGAATGCGTTGCGAAATGTCTAACTTGTCAAAAAGTCAAAGCAGAACACCAAAGACCTAGCGGATTGCTGCAACCGTTAGAAATTCCAGAGTGGAAGTGGGAGCATATCACGATGGATTTTGTGGTTGGTCTTCCAGCGACTCAGAAAGGTTTCGATGCAATATGGGTTATTGTGGATCGACTGACGAAGTCAGCCCACTTTTTACCAATCAGGATTAAATATAACTTGGAACAATTAGCTAAATTATACGTTAAGGAGATTATTTCTCGACATGGTGTTCTAGTGTCGATTGTGTCAGACAGAGATCCACGTTTTACGTCAAATTTCTAGAAGCGTTTATAAGAATGTTTGGGAACGCAGTTGCGAATGAGTACAGCGTACCATCCTCAAATCGATGGCCAGAGCGAGAGAACAATTCAGACGCTTGAGGATATGCTGAGAGCATGTGTGATGGACTTCAAAGGAAGCTGGGACGATCATCTACCGTTGGTGGAGTTCGCCTACAACAATAGTTACCACGCGAGTATCGGCATGCCGCCTTACGAAGCGTTATACGGTAGAAAGTGCAGAACTCCTCTATGCTGGAATGAAGTCGGTGAACGTCAGCTGTTGGGACCGGAATTGGTACAACAAACTGCTGAAATTGTGAAGCTGATCAGAACAAGATTGGTTGCTGCTCAGGACAGATTGAAGAAATATGCCGATCAACATCGACAGAACCGAGAATTCTTACTAGGAAGCTTCGTTTTCCTAAAGGTATCTCCCTGGAAGGGGAAGATTAGATTTGGCAAGAAAGGGAAACTGAGTCCCCGATTTATTGGACCTTTTAAGGTATTACGAAAAGTTGGCGAGGTAGCTTACGAAGTGGCATTACCTTCGGAACTCGAGAATATACATAACGTATTTCATATTTCCGTGTTACGGCCTTACAAACACGACTATAAACATGTAATAGAATACGAGCCTTTATAATTTGATAAAGACTTAACTTATGAAGAGGTTCCTGTTCAAATTATTGACAGAAAGGAACAAGTACTTAGGAATAAAGTGATACCTTCTGCTAAGGTAATTTGGAGGAACCACAGTGCTGAAGAAGCTACGTGGGAACTCGAAGATGTTATGATGAAGTCTTATCCTCAATTATTTGCTTAATTGAAGTGTGTAACCCCTTAGATATCGATTCTGGGGACAGAATCCTTTTAAGGGGGGACGAATGTAACAGATGAGAATTTTTATGAGATTTTTTTTATGTTGTGATTCTGGGGACATAATCCTTTTAAGGAGGGAAGACTGTAACGATTGAGAATTTTATATGTTAATTGTAAATATTTATTGAATTAAATAAATATTTTATGGAATTTATTTGTGAAGATAAATAAATAAATTGTGCGATTGTTGTGGACAACTTAATTAAGTGCTATATGATTAATTAAATTGATATGTTAGCAATGGTGTAGCATCATTTTAATTTAATTGGGAATAATTTAATTAGAGTTAATGTTATGTGCTAAGTGATAATAATTTGTTAGACAAATTATGTTTAATAAAGAAAATTCAATTGTGTGACAATTTGGTATTATGTGAATGTTAGTTTATTTAATTGAATTAGAGTGTTGTAATTTAATTAAATAAGTATAATATTTAATCTATGGATTTAAAGAGTTATTAAAAGACTAGAAAAGGATTTTAAAGTGTTTTACCAAACAAGGCCCTCGTACTTGTTTAATCTTATTTTACCCAAACAAGGCCTTAGCACTAAAAACCTATTTTTCTAAGAGGTAGCCAAACATGGACTTGGACTTTTCAAATTTTATAACCTATGTTATTAATAAGAATTAATATGGTTATAAGTATTATATTTATTATATATAAGTTACATATCTATTATATATGTATATTGTATATTGTATAATATATGTTAAGTTAAAAGTTACGTTAGTTTTACAAAACAAAGAAAGAAAGAAGAAGAGGGTTAGAGAGAATTGTCAGAGAAGAAAAAGAGAGAAGAGGAAGAAAGGCTTGAGAAGGCATAAGAGGATCATCATCTTCATCATCTCTTCTCTTTAAGTAAAACTAGTAAGGTTTACCCTAACCCTTGTACTCAATTCTTATGTGTTGTAATTCTTTTTTATCAAATTAGGTTTTTACAATCATAAAATTATATGTATATATGGTGTTCATATGTTTTCATATGTAATTGTATGCCATGAAAGGGTTTTCAAAATACAGTTGTTGTAAAAACAAGTTTTCAAAGCATATTCTTTTATGTTTTCATGGTTTTAGAACTCTATGTGAAAGTCTCTTTGTGAAAGCTATTTATTTTGATATGTGAATGGGATATGTATGTATATATACATATATATATATATATATATATATATATGTTTACATGAGGGTTTCATAGTTGTTTAAGAATTTCAATTCATAAGTATATGATGAATACTATGAAATTCATGTTCATAGTGTTAGATTATGAATTTATGTTGAAAATTTCTTTAAATCCTTGATGTGAGCATGAATTATGTGTAATATGTGATATAATATGATTATATATGAGTTATATGGTTGTTCTAGCAATTCAATCAATGAATTTTTGATAAACAATAGGAAGTGTGTTCGTAGTGATTTTCGGTGAAGTTGTTTATGAAAAACGGCTTTTAAAACTATCAAATTGATGTTGATTTTGAGTCATTGTTAAAATTGATCATGTATTAAGTTAATATGTTAAGAATATGAGTGATTACAATTGGAATCACTTGAATTGGATGAAAAACGAATTCGTAGTAGCAATTTTCGTCAAGAACGCTTAAAATTGTGTTTTCTTTGAAAATCATGAAATCTTGTTTTGGATTATGTGTTTTATGGATTATATATGTTATGAGCATGTTAATAAGTTTAAAATATTGTTAGTATCAAGTTTTATGTTTATCTTGTTGGAAAAAAATTGAATTCGGTGTGAAGGAATGAGCTAAATTGGCTTAATTCTCCACCAGTTAGCGAACCAAGTGGTGCAGCAGGGGGAGCACCCACCCAAGCGGGTGTATTGCCCTATGGGGACCCGCCCCAGCTGGTGAGGTTGCTGCCCAGAAAATTTTAAGTTTTGTTTTTGAGTTTTTATGCCCTGTTTGTTAAGCTAACTTGTTTTTAAGACTTGGAAAGTGAAAGGTGTAATAAGATAACATGTTTTTGATGTGTTTAAGTTAGATTGAAATATATTATGAATGTGTTACATGTGTGTGTGTGTGTTGCTTTCACGAGGCACACAACACGATTCATTGAGTTATAGGCTTATGAATGTATGCCGTGAGTATAGACTCACGTACTTGACTAATTAGCAACCAATGTGGTAAATTATATTGTGAGTTGGACTTAGATATGAAGTTCGATGGTTTAAATATTGTAGTTGGATACTAATAGATGGTTTGAATGTAATATAAATGTGTAGGGTGTTTGTGAAGTGGTTATAATTGTTAAAGTGTAGCTTGCGCTTAAGGCAAGTTCTCTTACCCTTATTCTCTTATGTTAAGCAAGTTTCTAAACTTGTTATTTATATTGTGCAAGTTCTTTAAGCTACTCTTGAATGCTATACAAGCCTATTCATTGTATATTTTCTTTGTGCAAGTTTCCTAACCCTTGCTCAAGAAATCATGAAAGTTCATTCACGTTCCTTAACTTGTTATATCTGGTACAAGTTATACCACACTCATAAAGCGTAAGTATTAAAGCGTTATTTTAGTAATATGATCTTGACTTAGTTGTTCAAGTAAGATCTACTTAGTTTATCGAATGCTTTAAGTTGTTTCTAAAAGCATGCCTATCTATTATGAAGTTTATTGTCATATTTTGCAATTGGTTCATGATTCTTATATTATTGAACTGTAAAGAACTGAAAGTCGATTCAACTACTCCTAGTTGATGATAGTTGAACTCTAAAGTTCCCTTATCTATCCAAACCAAACTTTCTTTGGTGCGGACTTGTATTCAATTTCTGAGAAGGAACAACCCTATTAATTAGGGTATATTTTATGCGAAAGCGTTAAGATGGTTGTGCACAATTTATGGTACAAAGGGTTGATCCCCCTGAGTACGAGTTAATATCTATAGTCTTATTGACTGTTAAAGGTTTAAATAGAAATATTTATAACCTAGGACAATGGTTCAAGGTCTTATGACCCTCAGATGATTCCATATTCGAATTCTATATATTGATGAAAGAATTATAATTCAATTCTTTATATTGATGAAAGTAAAGTTATTCAAACTCTTTTGAAAAGATTCACTTATGTCATATCACTGTTGTATTTTCAAGTGAGCTTTTGTTTGCTCACTTTTACCTGCTTTACCACCACTTGCAGTTGAGACCAAGAATGTTGACATACCATCAACAAGTAAAGGAAAAGGAAAGATGAATAAATGAAGGCTTGTTATGTCAAGTTGCTTTTGTAATAAGACTTAGTTGGTTATGTTTATGTTTCCACATTTACGTTATCTGAATGATGTTAAGGTTTAGATAACCCTGGGATTTTATTGAACAAGTTGTCATTCTTTCTAGAGGGAGATTTTTATTAAGGTTTTATGAAGGTTGTAATTAGTTTGAAATTCTTTATTACTAGGTAGATGTATGTTTTAATTAGAAAGTGAACACCAAATCATGTGGAAACGAAGTACCCGGATTTGGGGAGTGTCACAGTTGGAGCTCTTGACGATGGGCTCGATCACCTGGACGCCGTACACATCCGAGAACTTGACGGTCGGATTTGATGGAGGTTTCCCCACTGGTCGGGAGTTTGATTTATCGACCCGCAGAGTCCCTATGTTGACAGAGGGAGGCTGGGAGCTCTATCTTAGAGATCATGCCATTCAGAGCGTCATAGGGGAGATCCGCATTCCCATTGATCCTCCTGATTGGCATTATTGGCCATTGTCCGTGCCTTTGACAGATATCCCTTTGGAGGGTATAGACGACTTTGATCTATCAGAGGGCCCATATAGCCAGGCAGCCTTCTATAGTTGGTGGAGTCCTCGCACTATCGGGGCTCAAACTCGTGCCACTCATTTTATGGCAGACATGGTGCCGGGGTCCGTGATGATGACGGACTGGATAGCTTGTATTAGAGAGTCTACTCATACAGACCAGATAACACATCTCACCGGGGAGTTGGACCAGGCTCGTTTCTTTATCAGGCACCTTGGCCGAGATCCATTAGAGGCATCTTCATTTGACCCATCCAGCTCTGGAGCAGGCCCCTCTTCAGGTCCATTCAGTAGCAGTTATACAGGGGCAGATCCTCCCTTATATCGCCCCGATATGCCTTATCCCAGCAGCTTTGTCCGGACAGAGGATCTAGAGCAGGTCGATCGGTTTGATACTGAGGTCTTTGACATCCTCTGAAAGCTATGGCAACTATATTTTTGGTCAGCCACTGTTTTGGCTATTCAACGTCTGTGCCATCATTTTGATAGACCACTGTATTAGCTGGGTGGTGGTGCCCCATTTCCCTGTATTCTTCCTTTCACTTTATACCAGGATATAGGGATGATGTATGCAGTAGATTGCTTTTTATAGATATTTCTGTCATCTTTATCTGCTGCATCATGTTTATATCGTTGTCACCATGCATGTATCATGTGTATGCATTCAGATAATTGCAATTTGACTTGACCTCTGGACGGTCTTGTGATACTGTGCTACAGATGACGACGTCTGTAGTTAGCCGTATAGAGCATTTGCCATTGTCAGAGGTGGCGTAATTGTTGCAGTCATGGTATGATAGTCTACCCTTTCTAGCTAGGGGGACAGTTGACCAGATGCTGGGGCATTCAATGGCCCTTGTAGATTTCAGGGTTTCAGACGGCTTTATTGATGGCGTCCTACCCTTACGGGTACCGAAGAGACAGATATTCCACATTGGGCAGTGTGAGCTTTCGCCTACGCTGGAGGAGTACCAGAGATTTACTGGCTTAGATTTAGAGTCATCGTGTGCTCGGACGACTATCAGTGATATGCGGAGACCGTTTACTCGGCTGTCCGGTCTTCAGCAGAGCATAGTCATGGATGAGATCGTTTCAGGGCATGTGATGTAACGATTGAGAATTTTATATGTTAATTGTAAATATTTATTGAATTAAATAAATATTTTATGGAATTTATCTGTTGAGTTAATAAATAAATTGTGTAGTTGTTGTGGATAATTTAATTAAGTGCTACATGTTTAATTAAATTGATATGTTAGCAATGGTGTAGCATAATTTTAATTTAATTAAGAATAATTCAAATTAGATTTAATATTATGTGCTAAGTGTTAATAATTTGTTACATGAATTATGTTTAATAAAGGAATTACAATTGTGTGACAATTTGGTATTAGGTGAATGTTAGTGTTGTAATTTAATTAAATAAGTGTAATATTTAATCTATGAATTTAAAGAGTTATTAAAAGAATGGAAAAAGGTACCAAACAAGACCCTTATACTTGATTAACTCTATTTTACCAAACAAGGCCTTAGCTAAAAAGTGGTTTTTAAATAGCTTTGTTTTGCTAGACATGGCCTTGCTCTTTTTAAATTTTGTAACCTATGTAATAAGTGGTAGTTAGTATAGCAATTAGTATATTAGTTATTAGCTATATTAATAATATAAGTTACATATATATTATATATTATATATGTATATGTATATTGTATATTGTATAATATATGTTAAGTTAAAAGATACGTTAGTTTTTTTAAAAAGCCTAAATCAAAACAAAGAAAGAAAAAGAAGAAGAGAGTTAGAGAGAATTGTTAGAGAAGAAGAAGAGAGAAGAGGAAGAAAAGCTTGAGAAGGCAAGAGAGGATCATCATCTTCATCATCTCTTCTCTTTAATTAAAATTAGTAAGGTTATACCCTAACCCTTGTACTCAATTGTTATGTGTTGTAACTCTTCTTTATCAAATTAGGTTTTTACAATCATGAAATTATATGTATATATGGTGTTCATATGTTTTCATATGTAACTGCATGCCATGAAAGGGTTTTCAAAATACAATTGTTGTAAAAATAAGTTTTCAAAGCATATTCTTCTATGTTTTCATGGTTTCAGAATTCTATGTGGAAGTCTCTTTGTGAAAGTTGTTATTTTGATATGTGAATGGGATATGTATGTATATATATATATATATATATATATATATATGTGTGTGTGTGTGTGTGTGTGTGTGTGTGTGTACATGAGAGTTTCATAGTTGTTTAAGAATTTCAATTCACAAGTATATGATGAACACTATGAAATTCATGTTCATAGTGTTAGATTATGAATTTATGTTGAAAATTTCTTTAAATCCTTGATTTGAGCATGAATTATGTGTAATATGTGATATAACATGATTATATATGAGTTATATGGTTGTTCTAGCAATTCAATCCATGAATTTTTCATAAACAAAAAAATAGGAAGTGTGTTCATAGTGATTTTCGGTGAAGTTATTTCTGAAAAATTGCTTTTCAAACTATCAAATTGATGTTCGATTTTGAGTTATTGTTAAAATTGATCATGTATTATGTTAATATGTTAAGAATATGAGTTATCACAATTGGAATCACTTGAATTGATTGAAAAACGAGTTCGTAATAGTAATTTTCGTCAAGAACGCTTAAAATTATGTTTTTCTTTGAAAATCATGAAATCTTGTTTTAGATTATGTGTTTTATGTATTATATATGTTATGAGCATGTTAATAAGTTTAAAATATTGTTAGTATCAAGTTTTATGTTTATTATGTTGGGAAAAATCGAATTCAGTGTGAAAGAATGAGCCAAATTGACTTATTTCTCCACCAGTTCCCGAACCATGTAGTGCAACAGGGGGAAGACCCGCCCCAACGGGTGTTTTTCCCAATGGGGACCCGCCCCAGCGGGTGATGCTGCTGCCCGGAAATTTTGGATTTTGGTTTTTGAGTTTTTATGCCCCGTTTGTTAAGCTAATTTGTTTCTAAGACTTGGAAAGTGAAATGTGTAATAAGATAACATGTTTTTGATGTGTTTAAGTTAGATTGAAGTATATTATAAATGTGTTACATGTGTGTGTATGTGTGTTGCTTTCACGAGACACACAACACGATTCATTGAGGTATAGGCTTATGAATGCATGCCGTGAGTATAGACTCACGTACTTGACTAATTAGCAACCAATGTGGTAAAATATATTATGAGTTGGACTTGAATATGAAGTTCCATGGTTTAAATGTTGTAGTTGGATAATAATAGATGGTTTGAATGTAATATAAATGTGTAGGGTGTTGGTGAAGTGGTTGTAATTGTTAAAGTGTAGCTTGCGCTTAAGGCAAGTTCTCTTACCCTTATTATCTTATGTTAAGCAAGTTTCTAAACTTGTTATTTATATTGTGCAAGTTCTTTAAGCTACTCTTGAATGCTATACAAGCCCATTCATTGTATCTTTTCATTGTGCAAATTTCCTAACCCTTGCTCTATAAATCATGAAAGTTCATTTACGTTCCTTAACTTGTTATATGTGGTACAAGTTATACCATACTCCAATATTCATAAAGCGTAAGTATTAAAGTGTTATTTTAGTAACAAGATTTTGACTTAATTGTTCAAGCAAGATCTACTTAGTCTATCGAATGCTTTGAGTTGTTTCTAAAAGCATGCCTATCTATTATGAAGTTTGTTGTCATATTTTGCAATTGGTTCATGATTCTTATATTATTGAACTGTAAAGTACTGTAAGTCGATTCAACTACTCCTAGTTGATGATGGTTGAACTCTAAAGTTCCCTTATCTATCCAAACTAAACTTTCTTTGGTGCGAACTTGTATTCAGTTTCTGAGAATGAACAACCCTATTAATTAGGGGATATTTTATGCGAATGCGTTAAGATGGTTGTGCACAATTCATGGTACAAAGGGTTGATCCCCCTGAGTACGAGTTAATGGTCTATAGTCTTATTGACCGTTAAAGGTTTAAATAGAAATATTTATAACCTAGGACAATGGTTCAAGGTCTTATGACCCTCAGAAGTTTCTATAATTCAATTCTTTATATGGATGAAAGTAAAGTTATATAAACTCTTTTGAAACGATTCACTTATGTCATATCACTGTTGTATTTTCAAGTGAGCTTTTGTTTGCTCACTCTTGCATGTTTTACCACCACTTGCAGTTGAGACCAAGAATGTTGACATACCGTCAACAAGTAAAGGAAAAGGAAAGATGAATAAATGAAGGCTTGTTATGTCAAGTTACTTTTGTAATAAGACTTAGTTGATTAAGTTTTATGTTTCCACATTTACGTTATTTGAATGATGTTGAGGTTTAGATAACCCTGGGATATTATTGGACAAGTTGACAATTTTTCTAAAGGAAGATTTTTATGAAGGTTGTATTTAGTTTGAAATTCTTTATTTGGGTAAATGTATGTTTTAACTAGAAAGTGAGTACCAAATCATGTGGAAACGAAGTACCCGGATTTGGGGATGTCACAGGTTCGTATCAGAGCTATAGGTTATGAATCCTTAGGTGGGGAAAAACCTTAGGTAGTAGCCTTATGGTAAGATCGAAAAGATAGATGTGATAGGTAAAGATAATAAACTACCTTATGTGCTATGTGTTTACGTTTCAGTATTCGAAGAGTGATGACTCGATATCACGTAATAATAAACTTTAAAATTCTTTTGTCAGGATGACGAACGTTGGAGAACCTAGTCGAGCTAGAGAGGATGTACCTCAGGTGCCTAGAGAGGAGGAGCCCCGTGACATACATGTTGTCTGGGAGCAGCTGGTTAGGAGAGAGCCATCTCTAGTGATCACCGTAGCTGGTCGGGAGCTTGAGCTGACATCTATTCTAGAGGATGAGGACGAGGATGAGTCTAAAGAGGAGGAAGAGGATCCCGAAGAGGAATTCCCAACTCACTCTACTAGTGCTGAGATGTACGAGGCAGTCTACGATAGCAACGTGGAGCTTCATGGACGAGTAAGAGATCTCGAGGAAACTATCCAGCAATGAGACAATACGATCGAGGAAATGGCAAGTGACCTGGGAGATGCACAGTGGAACCTGATACATATGGAGGTTGATAGAGATGCTGCTCGATTTGAATTGGCAAAGATGAAGCAAGACATCCAGGAGGAGTCGAGGAAGCGTGCCAGGGCTGAAGAGTCAAGCTTGAGGGCTAATCAACGAGCTGATCGAGCTGAAGATGAAGCTGAAGCAAAGAGGGCCAAGCTGAGGGAAACGGAATATGCTTTTCATACAGCGATAGAAAGAGCTCAGGACCGTATTTTCTACTACCCAGCTCAGTTCCAAGGTTTACCGTGGTACGTGGTGGACCGAAGAACGGCATTTCGGGTAATGGAAGAGGAACGCAGAGAGGCTTTGCGATGTATTAATATGCCTAGGCAGTAGCAGCAGTAGCAGTAATAGTAGTAGTAGCAGTAGCAGTAGTAGTAGAGCTTTTGTTTATGTGTTTCTTTTGTAGTAAATAAAGTAAATTCCATAATTGAGATAAGAATGGGATAAGTTAATAATGTAATCCTGCAACTTTTTCAGTTCAGGAAGGATGATGTAAATGGCAGAAATGCTATCTGATTGATATTTTAAACGACTAATGAATAAAAGAGGTTTATTGATATGCTATGTGTGAACTAAGTTATTTGAAAGTTTAAGTATGAACTTGAATACTTAGGATTTGAATAAAGGATCTAATAATAATATTTTCTTATCAGAAAATGCCTCCTAGAAGAAGAGTAACACGTCAAAACCCCAAGGGTTTGACGAACAACAACAATAATGATGCAACAAACCCTAATGCAGTTCAGTAATTAGTGAACCTGCTGGCAGGAGCAATGGCGAATCAGCCGCAAGTGCAGGCCACGACATTCAAAGAGTTTAAGGCAGTAGGACCGCCGAAATTTAAGGGGTCGACAAACCCTATAGATGCTTAGACGTGGATTATGGAAATAGAAAAGGTATTTGACATGGCTAAGGTCAGTGAAGACCAGAAAACGGCATTTGTGACTTTTATGTTGAACTCAGATGCTAGCTTCTGGTGGCAGACGAATAAGACTAGAGAGGGAGAAGGAGTCATAACGTGGGAACGTTTCAAAGAGATGTTTTACGAGATGTACTTCCCAGTGAGTTCGCAGGACCAGATGGAGGTCCAATTCCTAGAGCTAAAGCAGGGAACGATGTTAGTGTCGGAATACGTGGCGAAGTTTAACGAACTGGCCAGGTTCGCTACTTACCAGGTCAGTACGAATGCTAGGAAGGCGAGGAGGTTTGAGCGGGGACTGAAACCCTGGCTCTACAGCAAGGTCTCTATGTTCCAGCTAAACACATTTGCAGCTGTGCTGGAAAAGGCTATTCTAGCTGAAGGGGGGAGCGAAGCGGTGACTAAATTCAACCAAGATAAGAAGAAGAAGAATGAAACGAAAACTAAGGCTAGTGGTAGCGGGGCTATCCATTAGAAGAGGAAGTGGAATGACAATAACTCTGCTGGGAGTCATCAGGGAGGCCAGCAGAAGAGGAAGCTCGAAGTGTGTGCTACATGCGGGAAGACTCACACTGGAGTGTGTATAAAAGGGAAACGCGTGTGCTACAACTATGGTCAGGAAGGCCACATCCCGCCAAATTGCCCAAACCCCAAGAAAGGAGCTTGTTATACATGTGGATCCAAGGATCACATGGCTCGTAACTGCCCTAATAAGCCAGCGACAGGGTCAACAGGGAATGGAGGAAAGGGCAGCGGTAGCACTCTGACTGTTGATGGACCATCGCCACTACAGGCCGTTGGACCCACTGCCCGCACATTCAATATGACAGTGCAAGACGCGGTGCAATCAAAAGACGTGGTGGCAGGTATTATTCCGATCAATAGTATAAATGCATATGTATTATTTGATTCGGGTGCTACTTGTTCATTCATATCTGATGATTTTGCTAAGACCCTAGACTTACTTGTAGAGGAGTTAGTTTTCCCTTTGAGCATAGATATTGCGAATAGGGAGGTTATTCCTGTTAGGAGCGTTTGTAGGAATTGTAGACTGGACATTAAGGGTCAGGAGCTTAAAGTAGATTTGATTCCGATTAAACTTGGGGAATTCGACGTCATACAAGGTATGGACTAGTTGTTCAACCATGGGGCAGTAATCGACTGTCAGAAGAAGTCAGTAAACCTTACGACTCCGTCGAAGTTGGTGTTCTATTGTAGTAAATCGCCTAGACAAGCTAATTGTCTGACGGTGATGCAAGTTAAGAAACTTTTTATGCAAGGCTGTGTAGGATATTTAGCCTACATAGCAGATACGCGTAAGGAGAGCCCGAAGGTAGAAGAGATATCGGTAGTTAAGGAGATATCGGTAGTTAAGGAGTTTGTGGACGTTTTTCCGAGCGATTTTCCAGGACTTCCGCCAGATAGGGAGACAGAGTTTGTGATCGATTTAAAGCCGGGAACTGCTCCAATTTCGAAGGCTCCGTACCGAATGGCTCCAGTCGAGATGAAGGAACTGATGGTTCAACTGCAAGAATTGTTAGACAAGAAGTATATCCAACCGTGCGTTTCGCCGTGGGGAGCGCCAGTTTTATTTGTGAAGAAGAAGGATGGATCGATGCGCCTTTGCATTGATTATAGGTAGTTAAATAAAGTTACAATCAAGAATAGGTATCCTTTACCTAGGATTGATGACTTGTTTGATCAACTGAAGGGTGCGAAGTACTTCTCAAAAATTAATTTGAGAAGCGGGTATCATCAGTTGAAGGTGAGAAAGGAAGATATACCGAAGCCTGCTTTTAGGACTCGGTATGGTTATTACGAGTTCTTGGTGATGTCATTTGGTCTCACGAATGCCCCAGCTGCATTTATGGACCTAATGAACAGGGTGTTTAAACCATTTCTAGACAAGTTTGTGGTAGTGTTTATAGATGACATCCTGGTTTATTCCAAGACCGAGGAGGAGCATGCTGAACACTTAAGACTAACCTTAGAAGCACTGAGACGAGAAAATCTTTAAGCTAAATTCTCGAAATGCAAATTTTGGTTGGAACGTGTGCAATTTCTAGGCCACTGATCGACAAGGATGGTATTTCGGTAGATCCATCAAAGGTTAAAGCGGTAATGAATTGGGATCAGCCGAAGACGCCATCTGAAGTGAGGAGTTTCTTGGGATTGGCTGGTTATTATCGAAGATTTATCCAAGACTTTTCTAAAATCGCAACTCCGTTGGCGAATTTGACTCGTAAAACAGTTAAGTTTGTTTGGACGGAGAAGTGTGAGGAGAGTTTTCAAGAGTTGAAGAAGAGGTTGAGTACTGCGCCTGTATTATCTTTACCGGATAGTTCAGGGAATTTCGTGGTATATAGTGATGCCTCACATAAAGGATTAGGCTGTGTGTTGATGCAGAGTGGCAAAGTTATTGCCTATGCGTCACGTCAGCTGAAGGACTACGAGAAGGGGTATCTGACCCATGACTTGGAATTGGCGGCAGTAGTGTTTGCTCTAAAGATTTGGAGACACTACTTATATGGAGAGAAGTGTGAAATATACACAGATCACAAGAGTCTGAAGTATATCTTTACCCAGAAGGATTTGAATATGCGGCAACGGAGATGGTTGGAACTGATCAAGGACTACGATTGCGAGATACTTTACCATCCGGGTAAAGCTAACGTTGTCGCCGACGCTTTGAGCAGGAAAGGTCGGGAGAAGCTGAACGTGTTAACTGATCAGAATCGGTTAATAGAACAGATGGCTAGATTAGAATTGGAAGTAAAGTTTCCAAAGGAATTGGATGAGAGGTTGTTTCAAGTAACCACTGGTTCTACTATTGTGGACAAGGTGAAAAAAGCACAACTTCACGATGAAGAATGCGAGAAGATTCGAAAGAGAATAGCTGATGGCGAAGAGTTTAAATTCAAGATCGACAGTGAGGAACTATTACGATTTGAAGGTAGAATCTGGGTACCGCCAGTACCGGAAGTTAAGGAGGAGATCTTGAGCGAAGCTCATAATTCTAGATATTCTATTCACCCCAGGAGTACAAAGATGTACCAGGATCTCAGGCATTATTTCTGGTGGCCGAATATGAAGAGGGATGTTACTGAATACGTTGTGAAATGTCTAACTTGTGAAAGAGTCAAGGTAGAACACCAGAGACCTAGCGGATTGCTGCAACCGTTAGAAATTCCAGAGTGGAAGTTGGAGCATATCACGATGGATTTCGTGGTTGGTCTTCCAGCGACTCAGAAAGGTTTCGATGCGATATGGGTTATTGTGGATCGACTGACGAAGTCAGCCCACTTTTTACCAATCAGGATTAAGTACAACTTAGAACAATTAGCTAAATTGTACGTTAAGGAGATTATTTCTCGATATGGTGTTCCAGTGTCGATTGTGTCAGACAAAGATCCGCGTTTTACGTCAAATTTTTGGAAGTGTTTGCAAGAATGTTTGGGAACGCAGTTGCGAATGAGTACAGCGTACCATCCTCAAATCGATGGCCAGAGCTAGAGAACAATTCAGACGCTTGAGGATATGCTGAGAGCTTGTGTGATGTACTTCAAAGGAAGCTGGGATGATCATCTACAGTTGGTGGAATTCGCCTACAATAATAGTCATCATGCGAGTATTGGCATGCCGCCTTACGAAGCATTATACGGCAGAAAGTGCAGAACTCCTTTGTGCTGGGATGAAATCGGTGAACGTCAGCTGTTGGGACTGGAATTGGTGCAACAAACTGCTAAAATTATGAAGTTGATCAGAACAAGATTGGTTGCTGCTCAGGACAGACAGAAGAAATATGTCGATCAACATCGACAGAACCGAGAATTCTTACCAGGAAGCTTCGTTTTCCTGAAGGTATCTCCCTGGAAGGGGAAAATTAGATTTGGCAAGAAAGGGAAGCTGAGTCCCCGATTTATTGGACCTTTTGAAGTATTACAAAAGGTTGGCGAGGTAGCTTACGAAGTGGCATTACCTCCGGAACTCGAGAATATACATAACGTATTTCATATTTTCGTGTTATAGCCTTACAAACATGACTATAAACATGTAATAGAATATGAACCTTTGCTATTTGATAAAGACTTAACGTATGAAGAAGTGCCTGTTCAAATAGTTGATAGAAAAGAACAAGTACTTAGGAATAAAGTGATACCTTCTGTTAAGGTAAGCTGGAGGAACCACAGTGCTGAAGAAGCCACGTGGGAACTCGAAGATGTTATGATGAAGTCCTATCAGCATTTATTTGCTTAGTTGTGTGTAACCCCTTATATACTGATTCTGGGGACAAAATCCTTTTAAGGAGGGAAGAATGTAATAGGACGAGATTTTTTTTTTCTGTGTGATTCTGGGGACAGAATCCTTTTAGGGAGGGAAGACTGTAAGGATTGAGAATTTTATATGTTAATTATAAATATTTATTGAATTAAATAAATATTTTATGGAATTTATCTGTTGATTTAATAAATAAATTGTGTAGTTATTGTGGATAATTTAATTAAGTGCTACATGTTTAATTAAATTGATATGTTAGCAATGGTGTAGCATAATTTTAATTTAATTAAGAATAATTCAAATTAGATTTAATATTATGTGCTAAGTGTTAATAATTTGTTACATGAATTATGTTTAATAAAGGAATTATAATTGTGTGACAATTTGGTATTAGGTGAATGTTAGTGTTGTAATTTAATTAAATAAGTGTAATATTTAATCTATGGATTTAAAGAGTTATTAAAAGAATGGAAAAAGGGTTTAAAGTGTTTTACCAAATAAGGCCCTTATACTTGATTAACTCTATTTTACCAAACAAGGCCTTAGCTAAAAAGTGGTTTTTAAATAGCTTTGTTTTGCCAAACATGGCCTTGCTTTTTTCAAATTTTGTAACCTATGTAATAAGTGGTAGTTAGTATAGCAATTAGTATATTAGTTAGTAGCTATATTAATAATATAAGTTACATATATATTATATATATATATGTATATTGTATATTGTATAATATATGTTAAGTTAAAAGATACGTTAGTTTTTTTAAAAAGCCTAAATCAAAACAAAGAAAGAAAAAGAAGAAGAGAGTTAGAGAGAATTGTTAGAGAAGAAGAAGAGAGAAGATGAAGAAAAGCTGAGAAGGCAAGAGAGGATCATCATCTTTATCATCTCTTCTCTTTAATTAAAATTAGTAAGGTTATACCCTAACCCTTGTACTCAATTGTTATGTGTTGTAATTCTTCTTTATCAAATTAGGTTTTTACAATCATGAAATTATATGTATATATGGTGTTCATATGTTTTCATATGTAATTGTTTGCCATGAAAGGGTTTTCAAAATACAATTGTTGTAAAAACAAGTTTTCAAAGCATATTCTTCTATGTTTTCATGGTTTCAGAATTCTATGTGGAAGTCTCTTTGTGAAAGTTGTTATTTTGATAAGTGAATGGGATATGTATGTGTATATATATATATATATATATATATATATATGTGTGTGTGTGTGTGTGTGTGTGTGTGTGTGTGTGTGTGTACATGAGAGTTTCATAGTTGTTTAAGAATTTCAATTCACAAGTATATGATGAACACTATGAAATTCATGTTCATAGAGTTAGATTATGAATTTATGTTGAAAATTTCTTTAAATCCTTGATTTGAGCATGAATTATGTGTAATATGTGATATAACATGATTATATATGAGTTATATGCTTGTTCTAGTAATTCAATCCATGAATTTTTGATAAAAAAAATAGGAAGTGTGTTCATAGTGATTTTTGGTGAAGTTATTTCTGAAAAATGGCTTTTGAAACTATCAAATTGATGTTCAATTTTGAGTTATTGTTAAAATTGATCATGTATTATGTTAATATGTTAAGAATATGAGTTATCACAATTGGAATCACTTGAATTGATTGAAAAACGAGTTCGTAATAGTAATTTCCGTCAAGAACGCTTAAAATTATATTTTTCTTTGAAAATCATGAAATCTTTTTTTTGGATTATGTGTTTTATGGACTATATATGTTATGAGCATGTTAATAAGTTTAAAATATTATTAGTATCAAGTTTTATGCTTATCATGTTGGGAAAAATCGAATTCGGTGTGAAGGAATGAGCCAAATTGGCTTATTTCTCCACTAGTTCGCGAACCATGTAGTGCAGCGGGGGGAAGACCTGCCCTAGCGGGTGTTTTACCCTATGGGGACCCGCCCCAACGGGTGATGCTGCTGCTCAGAAATTTTGGATTTTGGTTTTTGAGTTTTTATTGTTGGGTTTGTACGTAACGCAATCATGCAATCAAATCACATAAATAGGGCGGAAGCGTAAAAAACTAGGTTTTCAAAAATTTATACAAACCCATTACCATGATCATTCTTATGCATCAATTATCAGTGAATGAGGAAGGAGAAACACAGAATTATACCTGTGAAGATCCAAGCTTCCTCAGGTACAAGTTCTACTCCTTTGATTCCTTTGATTCCTCTGTAGTGGCTCCTTCCCTTGATCAATGTCAGCCACCCAAATGTTTGGCCTCTAACGGTGATCCACCAAGGAAGATGAAGAACTCAGTAAGATGGGTTATTGGCTTAACTCTTGTTTCTATCTCTATAGAATATGTGTACTCCCAACTCTTGAAAAATTCACGTACCTTATTTCTGATATAAGACTCTCTTATATAGATATTAGGTTAACCCTCCTAATCCAATTAGAATAGGGTTTTATTTAATTAATTAATTAAATACTTTTAATTAATTTATATCCTAATCTTTATTAGGATTGAGAGAGAGTACTGATATTATATTAATTCCTAAACTCCTTTAGAATTAAAATAATAATAATAATAATAATAATAATAAGACTCCTCTTATTAATTTATATTTAATATTTCTAAAATATTAAATAATAAACATTAAGCTATTTAATTTATTCTATCATCTTAAATTAAATTAATTATACTTAATGCATTATTACTATCATGCCATTTTCTTCTTAAATAATTCTTCTTCCTTTTATGGTGTGACCTTTTAGGTTCTCCATATTAAACCGGTTGTGAATAAATCAATTAGAACAATTCTAATCTTATTTAAATAAACAAATTAAACTAATAATCTATTTAAATAAATAACATTTATTCTACAATAGGGATAAGCCTCCCTAGCGATCAACGACTTTCCAGATAATATAGATTTCAACATTAATCATAAAAGAACCTGTGAGTTAATAGTTACCGTACAATTCAATCCTTCCACCATACAATGTCCCAATTAAATATAAGACATGGATTTACTGTCAAGTCTTAATTTATTTAATCATATGTATTTCGATTAGAAAATGCACAACTCCAAATAATACAAATTAGAAACCTCTTTCTAATTTCATTCTACCTTGGCCAAGGATTGCTGGGTTGTCATTTAACGAATCACATAGGGCATATCTCCTCTTTTACTAGAGGTGGTAGATATTCTTTATTGATCATTCATTATTTCCATATGTAACTCATTATACCCAAGCATACCCTATATATGCCTTAAAAGGCCTTAAGGAATTAGTTAAAGTATAATTTGTTACATACAAGATACTATGATGATCTCAAGTCCAAGGATCACATGTACTACTATCACATTAGGAATTCCTATTGACAGGCGAGTAAAACTCCATTAGGTATTCCATAGCGAGTCACGTTCAGTGAACTTATTCTCCGATAAACACCTACATACTTGCTTTAGTGTCTCCACACAAATGACCATGAGATCAGTCATCCTCATCCAATGAGCAAGCAACATATGTACCAATCTATCCGAATTTACTAATCTCCATTTTAGTAATCCCACAATTGGAAACTATTTTAGTTTTTAAGCTTTCTAAGAATTTAGATCTCATTATCATGATCTTATCATGATTCTAAAAGCATTGCTTAAAACTATGGGTAATTTACATATTATAAAACCAGCACCATGTAGATAATTATATGCCTTAAATGAATATTTTATTAATAAATAAATAAGATTGTTTACAAAGTATGTGCTTTATCATCATACATGATTGGCTTGTATGCACACTACTATCATTTATGCCCCGTTTGTTAAGCTAATTTGTTTCTAAGACTTGGAAAGTGAAATGTGTAATAAGATAACATGTTTTTGATGTGTTTAAGTTAGATTGAAGTATATTATGAATGTGTTACATGTGTGTGTATGTGTGTTGCTTTCACGAGACACACAACACGATTCATTGAGGTATAGGCTTATGAATGTATGCCGTGAGTATAGACTCACGTACTTGACTAATTAGCAACTAATGTGGTAAAATATATTGTGAGTTGGACTTGAATATGAAGTTCCATGGTTTAAATGTTGTAGTTGGATACTAATAGATGGTTTGAATGTAATATAAATGTGTAGGGTGTTGGTGAAGTGGTTGTAATTGTTAAAGTGTAGCTTGCGCTTAAGGCAAGTTCTCTTACCCTTATTCTCTTATGTTAAGCAAGTTTCTAAACTTGTTATTTATATTGTGCAAGTTCTTTAAGCTACTCTTGAATGCCATACAAGCCCATTCATTGTATCTTTTCATTGTGCAAATTTCCTAACCCTTGCTCAATAAATCATGAAAGTTCATTTACGTTCCTTAACTTGTTATATGTGATACAAGTTATACCATACTCCAATATTCATAAAGCGTAAGTATTAAAGTGTTATTTTAGTAACAAGATCTTGACTTAATTGTTCAAGCAAGATCTACTTAGTCTATCGAATGCTTTGAGTTGTTTCTAAAAGCATGCCTATCTATTATGAAGTTTATTGTCATATTTTGCAATTGGTTCATGATTGTTATATTATTGAACTGTAAAGTACTGTAAGTCGATTCAACTACTCCTAGTTGATGATAGTTAAACTCTAAAGTTCCCTTATCTATCCAAACCAAACTTTCTTTGGTGCGGACTTGTATTCAGTTTCTGAGAATGAACAACCCTATTAATTAGGGGATATTTTATGCGAAAGCGTTAAGATGGTTGTGCATAATTCATGGTACAAAGGGTTGATCCCCCTGAGTACGAGTTAATGCTCTATAGTCTTATTGACTGTTAAAGGTTTAAATAGAAATATTTATAACCTAGGACAATGGTTTAAGGTCTTATGACCCTCAGAAGTTTCTATAATTCAATTCTTTATATGGATGAAAGTAAAGTTATTTAAACTTTTTTGAAACGATTCACTTATGTCATATCACTGTTGTAATTTCAAGTGAGCTTTTGTTTGCTCACTCTTGCATGTTTTACCACCACTTGCAGTTGAGACCAAGAATGTTGACATACCGTCAACAAGCAAAGGAAAAGGAAAGATGAATAAATGAATGCTTGTTATGTCAAGTTACTTTTATACTAAGACTTAGTTGATTAAGTTTTATGTTTCCACATTTACGTTATTTGAATGATGTTAAGGTTTAGATAACCCTGGGATATTATTGGACAAGTTGACAATTTTTCTAAAGGAAGATTTTTATGAAGGTTGTATTTAGTTTAAAATTCTTTATTTGGGTAGATGTATGTTTTAACTAGAAAGTGAGTACCAAATCATGTGAAAACGAAGTACCTGGATTTGGGGATATCACATGTGATCTCCCTTGACTTCTTGATAGAGCGCTATGGTGAGCTTGATAGCTATGACCGTCACGTCAGAGATTTTGTCATTTTTATAGAGGAGTGGCAGACTGCCAGGATAGACATGTTAGTGATATGCATCGTGGCGTATGTTTACATGCCATTGCATTTAGATCACCTTGATGTGGGATTGGTTGTTGTAGTCAGAGCCCTTAGGCAGGGTAGTACCATTATCCCTATGATCTTGGCAGAGACTCTGAGGTCGCTCACCTATTGCAGTACCCATCCAGCGGGGTTTTTTCTAGGTAACTCGGTCGTGCTGTATATGTGGTTGATGTCAGACATACGACCGATTGGATCCTTTAGACCTCATGCCTATTGTTTTAGCCACGGGATATCCTCAGTTTACTCCTTAGAGTCCTGGTTAGCATTTTTGTTGGATATTGAGCATCTGTTCGCAGTGCTCAGGGATGGTGACCCGTTCCGCTTCATTACTTATGCATCTGGCATGAATTATTTACCTTTGGCAGGATTGAGGGGTGTGACTACTTATCATCCCTTGGCAGTTATGGAGAAATTTGATCAGTAGCAGAGTATGCACCATTTTTAGGATTTTGCTGATCAGAGGATGTTGGCTTCATCTATGTCACCGGCTGACTTGGTTAGAGTCTATGAGTGTTGGACTCACAGGGAGAGGGCTGAGTTCTCCAGTAGACATCAGAGTCGTTCTTCGGAATATTCTGCATGGTTAGAGGCAGAGACCGCAGTCGCAGTAGTAGAGTTTCATTTACCTCCGCTTGCGGATTCTGACGAGGAGGAGCCCATGGACGATCCCGATTCTCCTATTGAGGATGAGCTATTTGTAGATTTAGCGGTAGCTTTGATTAGTGAACCCCCAGTTATTCCCATAGGGACAGATCGAGTTTTGTTAGATTCTCTATTCAGGATGACCTTTGAGAGAGATTCAGCTAAAGCGCAGATGTTGGCTGCCCTGTCTGGCAGGGATTTAGCTTTTACTGAGAGGGATAGTCTCAGGACCGCTTTGGATACTAGATTGATTGAGCGGGAGGAGCTTTGCTCTACTTTAGATACTGCCATTGAGGAGCAAGACGAGGTTTGCTTAGCCAGAGATGCAACATATGTTGAAATTGAGGAGACTTTGATTTCTCAGGATGCAGCTTTTGTAGAGAGGGGTGAGGCTATAGCTTTCCATGATTTCCACATTACGGATAGTACTACTCTCCAGTCTTACACCCATGGTTTAGTTACTGAGATGAGTGCTTACATTGATGACCACAGTGCCACCTTGTAGATGACTGTGGATTTTCTTAGCCGTATGAAGGCTGAGTGGACTACTCTTATAGACGCTCCTCTATCTTCACAGAGAGATGACATGCTGGCATTGCTGACCCGCTTATCCTTGGGTCCATAGGCTAGTTTTTTTTTCCTGCACAGATTAGCTCAGCCATTTTTGTCATGTACATGGAGCTATGTATATAAAGCAATTTATATATCAGAGAAATATATTTTTGAGATACTTCCCTGCTTCGATATGTATTGTCATCGCTGAGTGATTACCACTTTCATCATGACTCGCATTTATTGATGCATTTTGAGCTTCTCCTTGATGGACTGACAGTTGAGGTGTTAAGGGAGTTCCTCAAATGGGTCTGGTAACCAGATAGCTTGACAGCATTTAGCTTTTATTTATCTTCGGTGTCTTGGAACTGGTCTTCCATTTTTTTGTTTTTTCTTAAAGGTCAAACCGCCCCGTAGAGGGCTGCTTACGTACTCCCGGGTTGAGGGAGATCAGGTCATGCGTAGTTCTGGTTGAAGAGGTTTGCAAAGTGTTTATCTGGGGTTTGAATTTGGTTCGATGAGCTTTGGAATTTGATGCTGGGATTTGCAAGTTCTTTGGATTTTTGCTTGGTTTGACCGCACCATAGATGGTTGCCTACGTAGTCCCGGGTTAAGGGAGATCAGGAAATTCGTAGTTCATGCTTCTCTAGTGAAAAGATAAACTTGATTTAATTTATAGGACCTAGAGATGGGTATGCATGTGCTTCAGACGTAGTACTTTTTCACGGTGTCTGAATTGATGAGTTGGGGAAATTCGTTCCCGTCCATTTCTTGTAGCCTGATGGCTCCCCCTGTCAGAACTTCCTTGACAATGAAAGGGCCTTCCCAGTTTGGGGAAAATTTTCCTTTGGCTTCATCCTGATTGGCCAAGATTTTCTTTAGCACCAAATCATTTTCTTTGAATCACCGGATTCAGACTTTCTTGTTGTAGGACCTGGCGATCCTTTGCTGGTATAACCGTCCGTGAAAAATGGCCATGGCCCTTTTTTCGTCTATCAGGGACAGTTGATGATATCGGTCTTGCAACCATTGATCTTCGTCCATCTGAGCATCTATTAACACTCATAAAGGCTCCATCTCTACTTCTATGGGGAGGACTGCTTCCATGCCATAGACCAGTGAATAAGGGGTAGCCCAGTAGAGGTGAGCATTGACGTCATGTAGGCTAACAGGGTGTGAGGTAGCAGGTCAGGCCAGTCTTTGTGATTAGCAAACATTTTTTGTATGATCTTCTTAATGTTTTTGTTGGCCGCTTTGAGAGCACCGTTCATCTTAGGCCGATAGATGACAGAGTTGAGATGCTTGATGTGGAACTTGCCGCACATGTTCTACCATCATTTGATTGTTCAGGTTTTTGGCGTTGTTTGATACGATCACCTCTGGCTGTCCATATCGACAGACGATATTATTTCTGATGAAACTGATGATGACCTCTTTTGCGACTTTAGGAAAAGAGGCTGCTTTAACCCATTTGGTGAAGTAGTCGATCATGGTGAAGATGAACCGATGACCGATGCTGGCTTTGGGTTCTACTGGACCTATAACGTCCATTCCACACATAGAAAAAGGTCATGGTGCACTCATGTTGTGCAGCTCATTTGGAGGAACGTGGATGGCATTTCCATGTGTTTGGCATTGAAATCCTCTATTTACGTGATCATCACAATCATCTTTGAGCAAGATCCAGTAGTGTCCTGTTCTAATTATCTTCTTGGCCAGCAGATGGCCCCTCATGTGTGGACCACAGACTCCTCCATGGACTTCATCCATTAGTCTTTGGGCTTGCTCTTTGTCGAGGCATCTTAACAGGCCTATTCCAGCATCCCTTTTGTAGAGTGCATCTCCACTTAGATAGAACTTCATGGCCATTTTGATAATCTATTTTCTCTCTGATTAGCTTGCACCAGCGGGTGTAAATCCATTACAGAGATATTCCTTGAATTCTTGAAACCAAGGTTGCTTGACAGGAGGTATTTCGTCTTATACTTCTCCAATGTAATTCCCATATGTTGGGGCTTTTTGATTTATGAACTGGATGTTAGGAAACCCACTCCTGTTGGATATGCGAATTAATGACGACAACGTTGCCAGTGCATCGGCAAAGTCATTTCTACCCCGAGGAATGTGGACGAAGGTTATTGCTTCGAACTCCTGGGACATTTTGAGGACTTGCTGATGATATGGCAGAAGCTGCAGTTCTTTTGTGAGATACTTGCCGATGGTTTATCTGATGACCAACTCAGAATCTCCAAAGACCAATAAGTGTTTGATACCCATGGATTAGGCTATTTTTAACCCCAGTATACAGCCTTCGTACTCGGCCGTATTGTTGGTGTTTCCAAATTGAAGTTTGGTAGCCACAGGATATTGATCACCTATACCAGAGATAAGGACTGCCCCAGCTCCGGAACCTTCCATGTTTACCGCTCCGTTGAAATATATTTTCCATGGTTGGATTGTATTCTCTGACTAGAGTTATTGAATTGTCATAATCCCATCATCTAGGAAATATGTCTCCAGGGGCTCGAACCCTCCTGAAGGTGCTTCTGCTACTTGTTCTGCAATGCCTTGGCCTTTGATAGACTTATGAGTCACGTAGACAATGTCGAACTACTGTAGAATTAACTACCATTTAGACAGCCGATAATTTAACATTGGTTTGTTGAAGACGTATTTTAATGGATCCATGTGGGATATGAGATACGTCGTGTGCCCATGTAAGTAGTGTTGCAACCTCATGGCGGCCCATGCTAATGCACAGTATGTCTTCTCGATCAGGGTATACTTCTGTTCCCCACTGCTAAATCTTTTGCTGATGTAGTAGATAGCTCTTTCTTTGCTACTATCATCCTTCTGTCCTAGCATACAGCCCATGGCATTGGCATTGGCATTGACGGACAGGTACATGAATAAGGGGACTCCATCCCTTGGAGGTACCAAAATAGGTGCTTCGACAAGCTGCTTTTTGATGGCAAGGAAGGCTTGTTGACAATCCTCATTCCATTTGATGGAGGAACTCTTCCTTAATAGCTAGAAGATGGGCGCACAGGTTGCTGTGAGCTGGGAAATGAATCGACTTATAAAGTTGATCCTTCCTATGAATCCTCGTATCTCCTTCTCTGTACGAGGCACGGGCATTTCAGAAATGGCTTTAATCTTGGCAGGGTCTAACTCAATGCCCTGATTGCTCATCAGGAATCCTAGCAGTTTGCCTGCCTCGACGCCAAAAGCGCATTTAGCGGGATTTAGCTTGAGGTTGTACTTGTGCAACCTGTTGAACAACTTCTTGAGATGGTCTATGTGATCATCCTCCCTCCGGGACTTGATGATGATGTCGTTCACATGGACTTCTATTTCTTTGTGCATCATATCATGAAAGAGGGCCATCATGGCTCGCTGATACGCTGCTCTGGCATTAATGAGGCCAAAGGATAGTCGTCGGTAGCAAAAAGTTCCCCAGGGAGTGATAAAAACTATTTTCTCCCGGTCTTCTTTAGCAACCATGATTTGATGGTAACCAGCAAAGCAGTCTACGTAGGAATACATGTTGTACTGTGCAGTATTGTCAATCAGGATGTGGATAAAAGGTACCGGGAAATTGTCCTTGAGGCAGGCTTTATTTAGATCCCGGTAATCCACGCAGACTCATTCCTTCCCTCCTGGTTTAGGCACGAGGACTATGTTTGATAGCCATTTAGGATATGTTGATACCATGATGATCCCGGCTTTGAATTGCTTAACGATTTCTTCTTTGACTTTGAGACTCCACTCAGGTTTCAATCATCTGAGATTTTGTTTGACTGGTTTGAACCCTTCTTTGATGGGCATTCGATGCATGACAATATATGTGGAGAGACCGATCATGTCTTCATGTGACCATACAAATACATCTTGGTACTGTGTCAGGAGCGCGATCTGGTCGGCTTTTTGATCGAATGTGAGGTCTAAACCTATTTGGATTTCTTTGATGGTTTTGGAGGTTCCTATGTTGATGGTGGATGTTTGGTCGAGATTTGGTTTGGGTTTGTCTTTAACCCATTCCTTAATCTCTTCTGGCACCTCATAGTCATCTTCCTCCTCTTGGTCAAGATTCGTCAAATTGAAGCTCAATCTTGCATCATGGTTGGAGTTATGTTGACAGGTTGGCATCTCATCAGTAGAGACACACACATCCAATGCTTGGGTCCTGAAAACAAAAATGCTTTCATTAATATATACAACTGCTTAAATACACAAAGCATTTGTAAAGCATGACAAAAGTGACTGTTCCAGCTGTGCAATCAAAAGTAAGCAGTAAATGAAAGCATGATTATGGGCAAATTGATTGTCTGCCCCTTTACCTCTTCGACTGAGGCAAGGGACACTGATCCAATTATCTAGGGTTAGATCCTCATGGATAGGGAGGATGCTGGAAGTGGTGTGCTCGTCTGTCTCGTCTGTCTCGTCTTGAATGACAACTGAGACATCCTTTTGGATATGGCCGAGGCTTTTCTGGGGATTGTTCCTCTGTTTACTGCGAGGAAAGTGAAAACAATCTTCGTCGTCACTATCTGGGAGTTCATCATTTATCCCTTCATAGTTGATAATGACTTTCATGTTAGCGAATGGGTCTCATCCTCCGTACAGGATATTTTCTTTTCCTTTTTCGCTATCTACCTCAGGCTTGAGGGCTTTCCTTTCTAAGACAGGTATGATTGAAAGAAATAGCACGGCTAATGCCCTCGTAGGGATCTTCCTTGTAGGTTTCACCCATCCGACATTTGTAAGGTTTGGGAGTAGAATCGTGGAGGCTTGAGCCTTGGGATGTTTGTGTGGATTCCGGTGGTTTGACCCGAATGAAAATCCCAATCCTGCTCTTCATATCTGACTTGGGATTTGGATTGGCATCTTAATGTCATGCTTTTTTTTTCCTAACCCTTCTCCAGGCTTGAAACCCGCAGCTACCATTTCTTGGCCCACTGTTATTACTTCAGTGGAAATCATAGGCCTCTGGTCTGGTGCTCCAATCGGTAGATATTAAATATCGCTCACCTTAAGAGCTTAAAAACTTGCACGCTCAACCCCGGCGTCCAGGCTAATCACTGGCATGTCCCCATGTATGTGGGTAGGGTATTCCGGTTCAGCATTCACTGTGATGAGGCTACCGTTGATAATGTACTTGAGTTGCTGATGGAGGGTGGATGGAACAGCCCCGGCCATATGGATCCATGGCCTACCCAACAACAAGTTGTATCCGGTGGCTATGCTGAGCACCTGGAAAGATACGTAGAAGGTGTGTGGACTAATTTCTAGAGGAAGCTTGATTTCCCCCATAGCCTGGCGGCGAGATCCATCGAAAGCCCGGATAACCGTATGACTGGCTTTGATCCGGTTTGGATTGATCTTCATCCTTTCCAACGTGTCGTATGGACAAATATTGAGGGAAGATCCTCCATCAATAAGAACTCCTCCGATCACGTATTCGGAGGACATAACGGCTATATGCAAAGACTTGTGGTGACCCCTCCCCTCTGCCGGGATATCATCGTCTGTGAAGGAAATCACATTGTTGTTGAAAATGTGTTCTATCACGTGACGGAATTTCTCCGTGTCTACCGTGTGTGGCAAATGGGCTTCTTCTAATACCTTCACTAGGATGTTACGGTGATCCTCTAATGATAGGACCAAGTCCAGGATAGATATTTGCTAGGGTGCATCTTTCAAGCTTTGCACTATCTTGATTTCATTATGTCCCATCTTTTTGAGGAACTCTTTTATCTTTTCTTAAGCCACCCTTTCTTTTGCTTTGGTAACTAGTTTAATCACCCGTTGAGGCAGGTACAATGGATTATCCTTTGACAGGATGGAAATGTTATTTGAAGTCAAGCTTTCAATGTCCCCATAGTTCCATGGGAACTTCTTCAGACTGTGGATTGGGTACTGGGGTCTAAATGACAAGATTAGAGGCTGAGGTGCAGCCACCTTCACAGGATTTTATTTGTCTTAGACCCCTTTACCTGTCAGTACCAGGGGTGTGATGATTGATTCTTTATCGCAAGATATGACAGCCACTGTGTCCTGATACCATGAATCGGGGATCTAGAGGCTATCTTTATTTGTCATGTCGAGGATTTGATCTCCTCTGATTAGGTCACCTTTCTCAATCAGGTCTTGAATTAGGTTACGAAGTGCCCAGCATTCTTCTGTATTATGGCCAGGAGAGTTCGAATGGTAGTGACATATTTGGTCAGGTTTGAATTTTTTGGATTGAGGGTTCAGTGGAGGTAGCAAGTTTTCAACCATTCCCTCGTTGATCATCATTTGCAGGATTTCTTCCATTGACTGGTTCAAATTGGTGAAATTCCTCTAAAATAGGAACTTCATACCTGCTTGGACACTTACTTCTTCGATCCCCTGGTCAGTCCAGGGTGTAAGCTCACAAGTCCGGCTATGATCATGATTGGAATTGACTTCCGCTGGAGGTGAGTGACCATCAATATATTGATGGATTTGCTTCAACATCGTTCTGGTGAGTTGATGTTGGTAGATGACCAATTTAGCCAACTACTCGATTTGTTCCTTGATAGACTTTATTTCTTGCTCTATCATGAATTGTTTATCAAAAGCTTCCCAACTCATTGGGCTGATATGGTTAGATTGAGTTGATTCTTCAACATAGCGGAGGTATTTTGATCCTTCTCCACTTGACCTGTTGATTATGTTGACACTCTCCTCCTTGTGTGTGGGAGAGGGTTATCTTGGACATGCGGTTGATCGAGTTTTGTGACCACAATTTCTCCATTATCAATCAAATTTTGGATTTTAGGCTTGAGGGACCAACAATCTTGGGTGTCATGGCCTGGTGATCTGGAATGATAAGAACACTTCTTGCTAGGGTTGAAGTTCCTTGAATTAGTGTTAATTGGCGGAAGGAATTGGCCAATCTTCTCTAAGCTGTCAAAAGTTTGAAGACGTTCTCGAGTGGATCCCCTAGTGGGGTGAAAGTCCTTCTGCGTCTGACCTCCATATTTGTATGGAATGAAGGATTTGAAGGCTGTGTTGTAGCTTGAAAAGGGGTATAGTTTCTCCTTTGAATGGGTGTATTGTTTGAATTATCGCTTGAATTTTGTCCTTGTAACACTAAGGAAACTTCTTCATCTTTCTTTTTGTGGACCCTCCGGGGATTACTCCTACAATTTCCGGATTGGATATGCTCAGCAACAACTTCGAGTACCGTTAGGACTTTTATTTTTTTGAACTTGAGTCCCATTTCGGCCATTTCGCCGTGTTTAATCATTTCAGAGAAAGGTTTTCCTATACCTACTAGAACCCTTTCATAATAAGGAGCTTCTTGAATATCGATGAAAGTCATGACTATTTCAGATTCAGTCATGGCTGGGGTGACTTGTGCTGCGACCTATCGCTAGGCATATTCGCTGAATGATTTAGTGTTATTCTTCTTGATTTTGGTAATTTGATACCGTTCTGGAGCTAGCTGAGATTGGACACTGTACTGGCTGAGGAAGGCATGGGCCAATTCTTCCCAACTGTGGATTTTGGAGTTGTCTAGACGGACATACCAGGCTCTGGCTTCTCTAGTTAAACTCTTCTGAAATAGCTGCATTCGAAGTTTCTCGTCCTCAGTATAGGATCCGAGTTCTCCAATTAAAACTTTCAGGTGTGTATAAGGATCCCCTAATCCGTTATATTTCTCGAAATCAGGGACTTAAAATTTTTTAGGATACCGAGGCCTGGGAAATATGCACAGATCTGAGTAGTTGACACTGCCAAATGCCCCAGTTCCTTTGATGGACCGGAGGGTTTCTTCCATTTATTGCATTTTTATGAGAATGTCACTAGCTTCCTGTTCTTTGCTTAGGATGTTGATATCAGGAATTTTATTGATTGTATCCTGGTTCTGGGGTCCAGGGATATGAGTTTCGGCCTTTTTTGTATCTTGACTTCCAGCACCATTATCAGATGCTCCTGGTTCTGGATGAGTTTGAGATTATTTCTCTTTGAAGGCCTTACTTTGCTCTCAAAGGAAATCGGCTAGCTCGGCTATCTGATTCTTTAATCCTTCGAATTCTTCCCTAGACACAGGGGTGGATTCTGGTGGAGCACTTGAAGCCATGTCCGTAGATGGACTCGGTGCTTTTCTGGCCTTTGATCTAGTGGTAGGACCAATTTTTCCCTACCTACACCAAAATGTATGCGTGTCAGTTCCCTATGGTAGGTAATGACTGGATGCATTTATGATGTGTGTTTTTTAAGTTTATCCTGGAAAATCGAGGTTAGTTATTTTGATGGAAGGATGACAGGATATTTGACAAGAAAGTAAATCTTTCATTATTGTCATTTACATGGTGCTCCTCAGTAATTGGAGACTTGACATGGAATTGAAACAGGAAGCCATGAAGAAGCATCCCATCGAATTCAGTTGATTAGAAGCTGACCTATCTGAGGTTTCCTTCGTAGCTTTTGTTTCAGCATTAAGGTTCCCAAATTATTGCAATCTACTAGAAGGGAAGTTGATTCGATCGTTCAACTGCAGCGAATCTGGGTAGTGCATTTTCAGGAGGCAGCCCCGGAGACTTAGTCGTCCCTAGAGTCCTTACTTATCACCGACTGGGTTAGCCTCCTAGTGGAGGGACTCGCAACATACATTCACATACATCGGCCTTATCGCTTATGCATGCAATGACAGGTCGTGCGAAGCACTAATATGGGTGCGAAACACTAAAGCATTCATTCTCATTCATTCAATGTAAAGGCATAGCATTTATACATTCAATGATTGACGCAGCATTCACTCATCCATTGATTGTGGAGACGCAGGATTTCACGCATTCAATAGTTTTGAAAGGGAAATGTTTGAAAAGATTGAAAGCGGCCTAAGCCCTCTACTGTCTCCAGCAGAGTCGCCACCTGTCGACTTTGGAAAATTTAAGAAATACCGCAGGTCGATTCATAACCCGGTTTTCCTCAAATTGATATTCCTAAGTTATCTCTACCCTTATTCTTTTTATTGCAAAAAAGGTTTTGAAGGGTTTTTAGGAAAGAGGCCAACATGTGTATATGTCGACGATTTGATTTAAACAGAGTCGCCAGTTGCTGGTTTTAATAATGGTTGTACCAACTCAACCGAATTTGATTTGAAAAGAGGCCCAATTACTAGACACTGTTGAAACTTGATCTTTGAAATCAGAGTTTTGAGTTCGGGGGCTTGGTTAAGAGTGGGGAAGGTGTTAGGCACCCCATGACTCCCGTGTAAACAAGGTACTGCAACCTTTTCAATATTTCCCTTAAAACTGAAATGCGTAAATGAATGTTGTTTGAAAATTGGGCCTTTTGATTGATTGAAAGCTTTGATATGCTTCGTTGAGCCTATATACAAAGGGTTTGATTTGATTTGAAAATCAATCTTTGATTTGATTTGCAAAAAAAACATCATTTAATTTGATTTGCAAAAAGCTTTTGAATTGAATTGACAATGATGTTTTGAAAGCTGGTTTTATCAAACCCTTACGCTGACATAGGAATTGAAGCATATCGCTACTCTCACTTTTATCTTTATAGCCTTAAAGCTGCATGCAAATGGTGATTTATCGGGCTGCGAAGCATCCTCGACCACAGAAATATAAAGTGTCGGTCTCCTCATGGGTATGAAAACCATCGGAGGGACGCTGACACGACAATCCATATTTTCACTATGTTGAGACCTTAAATTCGGATAACCGTTTTAAGGTCTGTGTATGTACATTTTATAAAAAACCTGACAGGGTACATCTGTAAATAAGAGTTTGTCCATCGTGGGAATCAGATTCTGATCAGTTTGATCATGAATCCCACGATACCTAGGCTCACATATGAATAGCTAGAAAACTTGCACAGTTCAAATTTGTACAAAAGTAGATAAATATCCCAAAATAGCCAGAACCAGGGATTCATTCGGTAAATCACGGTCAGCACGGCTGAAGCGTCTCGTTCCCACTAGATTGCGATCTAAGGGGCGCGAGGTTGCTTTTGAAGCTGAAATTATAAAAATAACTAGATTTAAAAAAATCTCAGCCATTATAGCTTCCAGGTTCTGTCGGGACCTGTTTAACACGTTGAAAGCTAGAAATGGCGAGATTTGGATAAATCTAGTTTGCCTGCAGAGATGTTAGTGCAAATTCATATACAAATGATTATTAAATGCAACAGTTGAATAAAGCAATATATAGAGTTAGATATATAAAAAAGCTGTAAAGGGCGATGGGTTTTCACTCGCAAGCCTGGACTGGAATTAAAATATATATATATATATATATAGATATATATATATATATATATTGACAGAAATGTAGTCAATCAAGATTGGAAATATGACCAGTGATGATGAAGGCTGCTTATATATGTATAAATATATATAAAAGCAGTAAAAGGCCACATAATGATTCAAGCTGAACTGAAATGTAAATTGCCAAAAAATAGTCAACCAGTGATTTGGGAGAGCACCCAGTATGGTGAAGTGTGCAAACATAGTAAAAAGGGCGATAGGTTTTCACGCATGTGCCCGGACTAAATTAATAAATATATATTAACAGAAATGTAATCAACCAATACTGGTACGAAGACCAGTTATGGTGAGAGTTGCTTATATATGCGTAAATATATATAAAAGCGGTAAACTACCTCAAATTTGACATTCGGGCTTGACAAAATTGAAATGTTAGTATATAAACAATTAAATATGTACAAAAATGGCCAAATACGGACTGAGAAGATAACCCAGTCCGATGAAGTTGCCAAAACGGTGTGTGTTAGTGTATTGAAGCTACTGGAGCTAACGGATCGTCAATCTGAGTTGTAGAAATATTGAAAACCGGAGTTTTATGTACACAAATGTATCAAATTTTGACGAAAACGGCCACGAAACTAAGTTTCGGGCATATTCAAAAGATAAAACTTTATGTGCAGGTGCAAAACAATGAAAAGTAGTAGTATTGACTTGTTGATCATAAAATATTTACAATGGGCTGCACTACGGGCTTTTTGCCAAATCGTAGGCCTTAAACATCCAAATCTACCAGTGGTTTTTAGATATGTAGTAGTATATGGGTATATCTATGTGTTGGAGTGAAAATATTTGGGATTGTAAGAGGTGTAAAAGTCCAAGAATCAGTCGCGCAGGGCTTCGCTGCGCTTCTTGCTTATGAAAATAAGAGGGGGCTGCCCCTCTATTTATAGAGGGGGGAGCCGCACCTCTACATACGGCTGCCGCAGGTAGAGGTGCAGCCAATGGAGGTGGGTCCCGCTTGCCCGGCTTGGTCATCTCGAAGTACATGCACTCTGAACAATGCGATGTCCGATCGAAAACTTTCTAACTTTTGAACGGAGCGTCCGTTTGAGGTGTGTTATACCTTTCTGGAAAGCTCTAGCCGAGAGTGTTGCAATGACATGGAAAAAAAAATCTGGGTCCAGGAAGATGGGTTCATAACCAGGTTTTCGATTCCCCGCAGTTTGTCCGTTGAACTGTCTTGCGTTGTTGCCACTCGGGATCGTCGATAGAGTTTATTCTGACTTTGGCGGCATCGATTTGGCTTGAGTTTGACCAAGTCGATTAAAAGTTGATAAAATGACCGTTGTACCCCTCTAGGGGCTGCCTGTAGTGTCGGCATGGTCACTGGTTGACTTTCGATATCTGATTCTAAGACTTGGATCCCAGTCGAGTCCTTTGACCTCAGGGTTGTCTCTGAGGCTGATGTGGTCATTCTAGGTTTTGCTATGGAGTTATTGCGATGCTTCAGGTTGATGTCTGAAGTTGGCCTGACGTCCCGGGTTTAGACCGGGAATGACCTGCACTTCCCGGGTTGAGACCGGGGTTCATTGGTACCTCTCGGGTTACTATTGGGGCTGATTGATACCTCCTGGGTTGAGACCAGGGTTAAGCTTGATGATCCGATGACTGTCGGAGCTTTATTGATAGTCCGATTAAATGTCAGAGCTTGATTGATGGTCCAATTGAATGTCGGAGCTTGATTAATGGTTTGATTGACTGTCGTAACTTGATTACCGATATTGGGAATCAAACTTGACTGGAGCACCGATATTGTGGATCGAATTTGGGTTGATTGACGATTTTACCCTTCTACTGGATGAGTATTGGGGCAAGGAAAATCTCGAGTGTCTACAGAAGGTATGTGGGCTAATCCCCACTGGAAGTTTGATTTCTCTTACATTATCCCGTCCGGACCCATCGAAGGCTCTTATGATTATATGACTGCTCCGGATTTGATTTGGATTGATCTTCATTCTTTCCAAAGTGTCATACGGACAGATCTCTATGGAAGATCCTCCTTCTATCAACACACCACCTATCACATATCCAGAGGATATCACTGCTATATGCAATGACTTGCAATGACCAGAACCTTTTGAAAGTATGTTATCATCAGTGAAAGATATCACATTGCTGTTGAAAATGTGATCTATCAATTGATGGAACTTTTTCGTATTCACTGCCTTCGATAAATGCGCTACTTCCAGTACTTGCATTAAGATTTTATGATGATCTTCTGAGGATAACGCCAAATCTAGAATGGATATCTGTTGGGGTGCCTCTTTTAATCTTTGAACCAACTTGGCTTCATTGTGCCCCATTTTGCAGAGGAATCCTTTAATTTTCTCCTCGGGCACTCTACCCTTGGTTTTAGTGAATAAATTTGTCACTCGTTGAGGTAGATACATCCGATTTTCTTTTGATATAGCAGCAGTGTGATTCGATGTTGATCCCTCATCCTCCCCATAAATCCATTGGACTATCTTCAAGCTGATTAAGGGATATTGCGGTCTAAATGGCAACATCAGTGGTTTTGGTGCGGCCACTTTCACATGATTATTTCTTTATTTAGACCCCTTTCCTAGAATTGTCAGGGGTATGCTAACTATGTCCTTCTTACTGGAAATGACTGCTACAACTCCCTTTAAACTCCATGCTGGAGGAGGAAATATTGCTTCTTCATCAGAAAAGCCATTATCTTGACTTGCTTTTAGTAGCTCGCCACTTTCAATCATGTTCTGAATTAGATGTCGAAGTCCCCAACATTCTTCTGTATCATAACCAGAAGTGTTGGAATGATATTGATATATTTTAGAAGGATTGAACTTCCTTAATCGAGGGTCCACTAGGGGTAACAACTCTATGACTCTTCCCACAATGATCAGCATTAGGTGAATTTCTTCCGTAGGCTGATTCAAAGAAGTGAACTCTCTTTTGAATGCCAAGTCTATGTGAGCTCGAAATCTTTCTTCCCTGGAAACTTTATCAGCCCAGGGTTCATATTTATGGAATCGATAGTGATCCTTCCTTGCAATTAGAAGAACTTTAGGCGCGGGAGGATTTGCTCTCCTTTGGTTCACCTGAATTATCAACTGTCGCGTCACTTGGTGTTGATATACCGTCAATTCTGCCAGTTGACCAATCTAGTCCTTGATAGACTTCATTTATTGGTCTATCATAAACCGACATTCCGAATACCCCCATTTATCATAGCTATCCTTGCTTGTTTAGGGAGTCCCCAACATACTTGAGGTACTTGAAAGCTTCTCCACTCCCTATACTGATCATATTGACTCTTTCCTCATTGTGTTGAGGCAAAGGATTATCTTGAATATGTGGCTGCTCTGGTGTTGTTAGCACAATCTCGCCACTGTCTATCATATCCTGAATTTTATGCTTCATAGACTAACATTCTTGTGTATCATGGTCCGGAGCCCCAGAATTGTAAGCACATTTCTTCTTTGGGTCAAAGTTCTTCCCACTTGGATTGGCTAGGGGAAGGAGCTGAGAAATTTTCTTTTGTGCTGTCAGAAGCTTTAGTATATTCTCAAGTGAGTCCTCTATAGGTGTAAATATTCTGCGACGTCAAATCTCTCCAGCTTTTTGGAATGGAGGATTTGAAGGTTCTACATATGTTTGGAAAGGGGAATAATGTTTCCTTTGAATGGGCAGGTTTTGATTGCCTCTCCGAGTTTGACCTTGGAGTATCAATGATACGTCTTCTTCCTTTTTCTTATGAACTCTCCGAGGATTATTTCCATAATTTTGGGCTTGAATGTGCTCAGCCATGGCTTCTAAAGCAGTTAGGTCTTTAATCTTTCCAGACTTCAATCCCATCTCAACCAATTCTCCGTGTTTAATCATTTCTAAGAATGGTTTCCCTATGCCTACTAGGACTCTTTCATAGAATGGAGCTTCCTGTATATCAATGAATGTCATTACCATATCAATTTCTGTTATTGATGGAATGACTTTTGCAGCCAAACGTCTCCATCTTTGGGCGTATTCTCAGAATGACTCACTGTTCTGCTTTTAAACCTTAGTAATTTAATATCTTTCTGGAGCCATTTGTGACTGAAAGTTTTATTGATTTAGGAAGGCATGAGCTAGCTCTTCCCAACTATGAATTATGGAGTTGTCTAGTCGAGCATACCAGGCTCTGGCCACTCCGGTTAGACATTTTTGAAATAACTACATCCTTAGCTTCTCATCCTCTTCATAGGATCTGACTTCATAGTACTCTTACTTCCTCATTGTGCAGAGGATTCTGGTTGTGTGACTATTTGTTGACCCTGAGTACTTTTGCTCTGTTCTTTCAGGAAGACAGCTAGTTCTTCTATCTGATTTCTGAGTCCCTCGAATTCTTCTCGAGACACGAAACCTGACCTCTATTTGGTACTTTTTTCCATGTTAGTAGATAGGCTTTGTGCCTTCTTAGATTTGGATCTGGTAGTGGGACCAATCTTTCCTACAATAAAAGTAGGTAGTTCTGTCTTAATAGACATTAACAGGATGCATGCTATGCAATGTATCAGTTTTTAGGGGTTTAATGTGTTCCTGCAAAACAGAGGTCAGTTATTTTGATGACAGGATATCATGACAGGATTTGATATTTGACAATGAATTTGAAAGAATTTACAACATTTAATATTTGACATTGAATTGAAAGGGAAAGGTATTAAGAGCCTTCCCTTCGCGTTTAATTTAGCAGAGGCTGGCCTATCATAGGTTTACTCTCACGGGCTTTTTGGCATGAAGGCATCCAGATCATCGTAATCTACTAGATGGGAAGTTAATCCAATCTTTCAATTAGAGCGGATTTGAGTGGCGCCTTTCTTGAGCCTTTCGGGATTACTATCCTCCGAGTTCAGTAATCAACAACCGACGGGTTTGCCTCCTTGTGGAGGAATCACACAACATACATTCATCGCGTCTTACTGTATGCAATATGATGACATTGTGCGAAGTACTAGTATAAAATGTTGTAAAGAGACATTCATTCACATCCATTCAATGTAAAGATAACATTCACACACATGCAAATAAAAGGGAATTGAAAAGATTAAAATGCGGCTTAAGCCCTCTACTGTCCCCAGCGAAGTCGCCACCTGTTGATGCCTAGAAAAAATCCTCAATTCTTAGGTGTTTGTTTCTTACCCTTAATTGTTTTCTATAAGGTTTAAATTATCTTGCTTTAAGGGGTGAGATTTTAGGAAGAGACCGATATAAAATGTCAACGATTTGAAAAGATTTAATTTTATTGATTGGACCAAATTAGACAGAGCCGCCAGTTGGTATGAGTTAAATGGTTGTACAAACTCAACCAAATTTTGAAAGGTTTTACAATATGGCCTAATATGTGACTTCGTTATATTGGTCTTGGAAATCGAGATTCATAGAGTTCGCGGGCTTGCTTAAGCGGGGGGAAGGTGTTAGGCATCCCTCGACTTTCGTGAAAAACGATTACCGCTTCTTTTCATTCCCTAAGCATTGTGTGTGTGTGTGTTATAGTTAATTGTGCTCTAAGTACTTTATTTAAAAGTTGTGTTGTTCTTCGTTAGACCTATATATGAAGGATTTGATTTATTGAAAAGTCCATTTTAAACAAGGATATGAAAATGATGTTTTGAAAAGAGATTTTAAAATCCTTTCGCTCGCATAGGAATTGAAGCCCTTTGATACTTCCATTTTATTCCATATTCGTCTTGTTTTGATTTTATTCTCGACATGCCAACATTTTTGACAAAATAATATATATATTACTGTCGAGCTTCTTATGGGCATAAAAGCCATCGAAGCGAGCCCAAACACCACAATCACAGTTTTCACTATTTCAGGGCCTTAAACCCGTATTTAAAAGTAAAAAATTTTGCAAGCTGGCTGTACAATCGAAAACGTCTATCACGGGAATCGAATCTAGATTCATTGATTGAATCGTAGATCCTGTGGCTCATAGGCTCACAGGATATCACATAAACATCCTGCATAACGAATATACAGAAATAAAACATATATTTATACTTGATATCGCTGGACGAAGGATTCATCAGTTAAATCCTCGTTAGCAAGTAGCCCATAGCTTTCAGTTTCCTCCAGATACAGATCTAGGGTCACATGGTCACTAAATACTTACAAAAACAAGAAAGAAAACTATATCTGTACAGATCTTAGCCATTCTAGCTTTCAGGTTCAAGTTTTACAACTTTTGAACCGGTTAAAAGCTTGATCTTGCTAGATCCAGTACAGATCTAGTCAATAAAGCTCAAATATTTACTATTTAAAATAAATGAATGGTTAAAAAGTCAGATCTAATGAATATAAAATACTAACTATTTATATAACACTTATATACGTATTATAGTAAGTGAAGAAGATGGATCTGACAAAATCTTAGGGTATTTCTTATGAACGGCTCTCGAACAACTTCTAGCGTCTCTGTAGACACTTACAATTTTCTGTCTCTGTTACTATCACTATAGGAGGGCAAAATTATCTTTTGAATCAACCCCGATCTCAATACTGGGCCATCAAATTAACCCCGGTCTCAATACCAGGTAATTAAATCAATCCCGGTCTCAGTATCGGGCTATCAAATCAACCCTGGCCTCAATACCGGGTCATCAAATAAACCCCAGTCTCTATACCTAGCAGTCAATTCAACCCCGATCTCAATATCGGGCCATCAAATTAATCCCGGTCTCAATAACGGGCAGTCAACTCAACCTCGATCTCAACCCGGGACGTACAGGGCAGCCTCGGTCTGAACCAAAGAAGTACAGATCAACCCCGGTCTCAACCCGGGAGGTACAAGTCAGCCCCAGTCTCAACCCGGGAGGTGCAGATCAGCCCCGGTATTAACCCAAGAGGTACATGTCAGCCCCGGTCTAAACCCGGGAGGTACAGGTCAGCCCCGGTCTCAACCCGGGAGGTACAGGTCAGCCCCAATCTCAACTTGGGAGGTATAGGTCAGCCCCAGTCTCAACCCGGGAGGTATAGGTCAGCCTTGATCTCAACCTGAGAGGCACAGATCAGCCCCGGTCTCAACACGAAAAGTACAGGTCAGCCCCGGTCTCAACCCGAGCGGTACAGGTCAGCCCGGGTCTCAACCCGGGAGGTACAGGTTAGCCCCAGTCTCAACCTGGGAGGCATAGATCAACCCCGGTCTTAACCCGGGAGGCACAGGTCAGCCCCGGTCTCAACCTGGGAAGTACAAGTCAGCCTCGGTCTTAACCCGGGAGGTACAGGTCAGCCCCGGTCTGAATCCGGAAGATTTAGGTCAGCCTTGGTCTCAACCCGGGAGGTACAGGTCAGGCTCGGTCTCAACCCGGGAGGTACAGGTCTGATAGTAGTGTGCATACAAGCCAATCATGTATGATGTTAAAGCATGTACTTTGTAAACAATCTTATTTATTTATTAAAAAAAATATTCATTTATTAAAGGCATTTAATTATCTACATGGTGCTGTTTTTATAATATGTAAATAACCCATAGTTTTAAGCAATGCTTTTAGAATCATGATGATGATCATGCTAATGAGATCTAAATTCTTAGAAAGCTCTAAAACTAAAATAGTTCCCAATCGTGGGATTACTAAAAAGGGGATTAGTAAATCCGGATAGATTGGTACATATGTTGCTTGCTCATTGGATGAGGATGATTGATCTCATGATCATTTGTGTGGAGACACTAAAGCAAGTATGTAGGTGCTTATTGGAGAATAAGTTCACTGAACGTGATTCGCTATGGAATACCTAATGGAGTTTTACTCGCATGTCAATAGGAATTCCTAATGTGATAGTAGTACAAGTGATCCTTGGACTTGAGATCATCATAGTATCTTGTATGTAACAAATTATACTTTGACTTATTCCTTAAGACCTTTTAAGGCATATATAGGGTATGCTTGGGTATAATGAGTTACATATGGAGATAATGAATGATCAATAAAGAATCTACCACCTCTAGTAAAAGAGGAGATATGTCCCATGTGATTCGTTAAATGACAACCCAGGAATCCTTGGCCAAGGTGAAATGAAATTAGAAAGGAGTTTTTAATTTGCATTATTTGGAGTTGTGCATTTTCTAATCGAAATACATATAATTAAATAAAATAAGACTTGACAGTAAATCCATGTCTTATATTTAATTGGGACATTGTATGGTGGAAGGATTGAATTGTATGGTAACTATTAACTCACAGGTTCTTTTATGATTAATGTTGAAATCTATATTATCTGGAAAGTCGTTGATCGCTAGGGAGGTTTATCCCTATTGTAGAATAAATATTATTTATTTAAATAGATTATTAGTTTAATTTATTTATTTAAATAAGATTAAAATTATTTTAATTGATTTATTCACAACCGGTTTAATATGGAGAACCTAAAGGGTCACACCATAAAAGGAAGAATAATTATTTAAGAAGGTAATGGCATAATCGTAATAATGCATTAAGTATAATTAATTTAATCTATGGTGATAGAATAAATTAAATAGCTTAATGTTTATTATTTAATATTTTGGAAATATTAAATATAAATTAATAAGAGGAGTCTTATTAATATTATTACAATTATTATTATTTTAATTTCTAAAGGAGTTTAGTAATTAATTTAATATTTAGTACTCTCATTTATTCCTAATAAGATTAGGAGATAAATTAATTAAATGAATTTAATTAATTATTCCCATGTGGTGGAAAGCCTAAATTAATTAAAGGAGTTTAATTAATTAAAAGAAATCTCATGTCTAATAGGATTAGAAGGGTTGACCAATGTCTATATAAGAGAAGTCTTATAATAGATATTAGATGATGTAATTCCAATTGTTGGAGAGTACTCCTTTTCTATAGAGGATAGAAAACTAAGGTTAAGCCAAACACCCTCCTTCTTGATAATTCATCTTCCTTGGTGGATCACCTCTAGAGGCCAAACACTTGGGTGGCTAACGTTGATCAAAGAAAGGAATCTAACCCGAAAATTCAAGGAGATCACGAAGAACAAGGAGTTGAACTAGTACCTGTGGAAGCTTCGTTCTACAAGGGTATGATTCCATAACTTCTTATTTATCGTTTTAAATTAATAATTTGCATAAAGGATGATCCGGGTAATGGTTTTGTAGAAATTTTTTAAACTCTGATATACCATGCTTCCGCTAATTTTTGCAATTTGATTGCGTCACGATTTCGTACAAACCCAACAGTGGCATCAGAGCCAAATCTTTATGCAATTATTAATTTATTTTTGATTTCATATACATATGGGTATGTATTTAAAATAATTTATTGGGCATAATTTTATTGTATAAAATTATATTTTTTAAGGAAAAAAAAAGATTTTTTTTGGGAAGAATCACAATTTTTTTTTTTTGCTAATCTTGAATTCTGCAAAGAAAAGGTGTTGTCTCTTTCTTACTCCAAAAAGAAGGTGACCCATCAGGAAATGACTTTTTTATTTAATAAACCTGCAGGACTCTTTTAATAAAAGAAGGTGTTTTTTTAAAAAAAAAATAAAAAATAAAAATGATATATTTATATATTATATTCTAAATAATTTTATAATTAAAATAAAGAGTTTATTTTAATCTTGAAATTGGATTTCATGCAATTTAAAATTGTCCATTAAATAATACTCATATATATATGGAATGTTTTAATTCATGAGATGAATATTTATTTATTGATATATATGGTGATATGTATGAAAATAAATGGGGATTGATTATGGACTATTTGACCAATGTGATTGGATTTTATTTTAGTTGAATGCTTGAATGAATGAGTTTTATTAAATGGGGTCTGCGTACCTCGTCTTCTCTAAAAAAAATTTCTTGATGTAAAATTCTATCTCCCTCCTATGTACTTCCCCTTGACTGTTGATCAAGGTTTCTATTTAAATTAAATAGTTTAATGTAATAGAAATAGTTAGAATTATCTTTAAAAATTGGAGACCAAGGAGCAAGGAGCGCGTGAAGACCCGTTTGTATGGAGCCCGAGTTTAAATGTAATAGTTATATTTAAATTTAAATTCTTGCACTCCTAGGTTTGACCTTTTGGTTCACTTGGTGGCTCTAGTGAACCAAACTAGAATAAAAGTCCATAATCAATCCGGGTAGAATATAATATTCTATATTGCATGCTAAATATTATATATATTATATTTTATGCAAACATGCTTCGCATGTTTAATAAAATGACGCGTATTTTATATATATATGTGCATGCGCGCTAAACAAGATGAGACAAATAATAACAAACCCCTCAAAGAAATAATATTAAGTCCGAAGCGTTCAAATGATATTTGGAATATCGAACGTCGCCTTCTAGCATGATAAATTAATAGAGTATTAAATATTTAATATGAGCTTGTTGTGCTATCCACAAGGCGAGTATTGCGTATTTAAGATGTTAATTAATCACATTTGATGCTTATCAAGAAAATTGAACGATCTAGTCTTGTTGTGCTATCCACAAGGACGAACATTTTTCTTTTTTGAATTTATGAAAGTGCTAGGCTGGACTTAACTTAAATTATTTTAGTTCGGATGTGCACACACTTGACCATTATGATTTAAGAGGCAAAATAAAAGGAATTACATGGTGATGTAATTGACAAGAGTTGTCTACCTATTTATTTGTATATCGCTTGTTGTGCTATCCACAAGGTTATATACATTTAAAATGGGATCCTTATTCTCACTAGCAAATTTTTAATTAGATGTTGCCGAACTATATAAGTGAGGGTAATATAGTTTGATAAAAATAGTGGGAGATACCAATTTAAAATAAAGACCTAAATTTATTTTGGTATGCAAAATTAATAAAATGAATGTTTGCTAAAATGTTGTTTTTCACATGCAGAATTTTAAAAATGTCAAAATCACTAATTTCACTGCGAAGCATACTTGATGCTAATAAGCTTACCGGGCCGAATTATACGGACTGGCTAAGAAATCTGAGAATAGTTCTCACTGCTGAAAAGATTTCTTATGTCCTAAACTCACATGCCCCTGGAACTGTTCCAGAAACAACCTCTGAGGAAGAGATTGCCACCATTGTAAAGTGGCAAGATGATGCATCTGTAGCTCAATGCATCATGCTCGCATCCATGAATAACGAGCTTCAGCGTCAGCAAGAAAACATGGATGCTCCTACTATGTTGATTCACCTCAAGGAGTTGTATGGTGAACAAAGTAGGACTGCTAGATATGAGATATCTAAGGAGCTCTTCCGATCTCGGATGACCAAGGGCAAGGTGAACATAAAGGAACAAAAGAAATCTGATCCAGCTAGCAAAGGAATGTGCTTCCATTGCAACGAGCCGGGTCATTGGAAGAAAAACTGCAAGAAGTTTCTGGCAGACAAGAAGCTTGGAGAAGCTTCGACTTCCAATCAAGGTTTGTTCATGATTGAAATTAATTTTTCAGAAAGTCAAAATTCTACTTGGGTATTGGATACCGGCTGTGGTTCTCACATATGTAATAATGTGAAGGGACTGGTCAGAAGTAGAAAGCTGAACAATGATGAGGTGATCCTACGAGTAGGGAATGGAGCAAAGGTTGCTGCATTAGCTGTAGGAACTTATTATTTAGCAATGCCTTCGGGCAAGTCCATTTATCTTAATAATTGTTATTATGTTCCGAATATTATTAAAAACATTATTTCAATTTCTGTATTGGATATGGAAGGATTTAACGTTGTTATAAAGAACAATAGTTGTTCTATTTATAAAGACGATGTTTTATATGGTATTGGAAATTTGCGAAATGGACTTTATACACTTGACTTACAAGAAAATATATTTCAAATTGAACAAACTAAGAAAAGGAAAAGAGATGATATTAATTATACCTACATGTGGCACTGTAGATTCGGTCATATCAATGAAACAAGATTATCCAAGTTGCATAAAGATGGGCTCCTCGAGCTATCCGATTATGAATCATATCCAACTTGTGAATCTTGTCTCATGGGTAAAATGACTAAATCTCCTTTTAGTGGAAGAGGAGAAAGAGTTACAGAGTTGTTGACATTGATTCACACAGACGTTTGTGGGCCTATGACAACAAGTGCACGGGGTGGGTATTCTTATTTTATTACTTTCACTGATGATCACTCAAGATTTGGATATGTGTATTTAATGAAATACAAGTCAGAATCATTTGAAAAGTTCAAAGAGTTCAGAAGTGAAGTAGAGAAACAAACGGGCAAGAGTATAAAGATACTTCGATCAGATCGAGGCGGAGAATACTTAAGCGGTGAGTTTCTCAATTGTCTCAAAGAAAATGGTATAATCTCACAATGGACTCCTCCAGGTACACCACAGTTAAATGGAGTATCTGAAAGGAGAAATCGAACACTGTTAGACATGGTTCGATCCATGATGAGTTTTACCGACCTTCCAATTTCCTTCTGGGGATATGCCCTAGAAACGACTGCATACCTACTTAACAAGGTACCTACCAAATCCGCCCCAAAGACTCCATATGAGATGTGGAAGGGGAGGAAACCAAATCTTAAGCATGTTAAGACTTGGGGTTGTCCAGCTTATGTCAAAAAGTTTGAACATGATAAGCTACAAACTAAATCCGAAAAGTGTAGATTTGTGGGATACCCTAAAGAAACTGTAGGGTATTATTTCTATCATCCAACTGATCAAAAGGTGTTTGTTGCGAAACATGCTGCCTTCTTGGAAAAGGAGTTTATCCATGAAGGGGTCAGTGGGAGTAAGATATATCTTGAAGAAGCTCAAGAACCACAAATTACCACGGATCAAAGTCAGGTACCTGACCAAGTAGAAGAACCTACTATACCACACCCTGTTCGTAAATCTGGAAGAGTACCGAAGATACCTGAGAGGTATGGATTCGTTGTAGAGGATGACGATGAGGTACGCATCATGAATGATGATGATCCATTGAATTACGAACAGGCCATGAGTAATAAAGACTCAGGGAAATGGCTTGAAGCCATGAAATCCGAAATGGACTCCATGTATGAAAACAAAGTATGGACTTTGGTTTCACCACCTGAAGGCATTAAGCCTATTGGGTGTAAATGGGTTTTTAAAAGAAAGACTGGAGCGGACGGCAAGGTGGAGACCTATAAGGCCCGACTGGTTGCAAAAGGTTTCAAACAAAGACAAGGAGTTGATTATGATGAAACCTTTTCACCAGTAGCTATGCTCAAGTCCATTCGGATTTTGCTTGCAATTGCAGCTTATAACGACTATGAGATCTGGCAGATGGACGTGAAAACGGCCTTCCTCAATGGAAAACTTGAGGAGGATGTGTATATGACACAGCCAGAGGGATTTGTTTCAAAGGTTGGAATAAATCAAGTCTGTAAGCTGCAACGATCCATTTATGGATTGAAGCAAGCTTCTCGTAGATGGAACATTCGTTTTGATGAGACAATCAAAGAGTTTGATTTTATCAAAAATGACGATGAACCATGTGTGTACAAGAAGGTTAGTGGGAGCGCAATTTCATTCCTTGTATTATATGTTGATGATATATTACTGATAGGGAATGACATTCCTATGCTACAATCGATTAAAATCTGGTTATCTAAACACTTCTCCATGAAGGACTTGGGAGAAGCATCCTATATTTTGGGGATAAAGATCTATAGAGATAGATCTAAAAGGATGCTTGGTTTATCCCAAGGAACGTACATTGATGCAATGCTAAAGAGATTTAGCATGGAATATTCCAAAAGAGGTCTCATGCCGATGAGCCATGGAATACATCTCTCCAAGAAACAGGCCCCAAAGACACCTGAGGAGAGAGACCGTATGAGTAAGATCCCTTATGCTTCTGCAATAGGATCTATCATGTACGGTATGATATGTACTAGACCGGATGTTGCTCATGCACTTAGTGTAACGAGCAGATACCAGTCGAATCCTGGAGAAGAGCACTGGAAGGCAGTGAAGAATATCCTAAAGTACTTGAGAAGGACTAAAGATATTTTTCTTGTCTACGGTGGGTCTGAATTAAAACTCGAGGGCTTCACAGACTCAAGTTTTCAAACGGACCAAGATGACAGTAAATCTGTTTCGGGGTATGTTTTTACCTTGAACGGAGGCGTAGTGAGTTGGAAGAGTTCCAAGCAGCAAACAGTTGCTGATTCAGTGACAGAGGCAGAGTATATAACTGTAAGTGAAGCTGCAAGTTGATGTTTTAGATGAAAAGTTCATTACAGAACTAGGAATAGTTCCTAAGTCTCATCTTGAATCTAAACATGTGTTGCGGCACTTTGATTAAAGAAATCATTGAAAGAGGAGAGTGTAGACTCTCAAGACAACATTGCAGATCCATTAACTAAAGCTTTAACACAACAGCAGTTTGATCGTCACTTAGAGAAGTTGGGTATGAGATACCATGGCGATTGGCTTTAGTGCAAGTGGGAGATTGATAGTAGTGTGCATACAACCCAATCATGTATGATGATAAAGCATGTACTTTGTAAACAATCTTATTTATTTATTAAAAAAAATATTCATTTATTAAAGGTATTTAATTATCTACATGGTGCTGTTTTTATAATATGTAAATAACCCATAGTTTTAAGCAATGCTTTTAGAATCATGATGATGATCATGCTAATGAGATCTAAATTCTTAGAAAGCTCTAAAACTAAAATAGTTCCCAATCGTGGGATTACTAAAAAGGGGATTAGTAAATCCGGATAGATTGGTACATATGTTGCTTGCTCATTGGATGAGGATGATTGATCTCATGATCATTTGTGTGGAGACACTAAAGCAAGTATGTAGGTGCTTATTGGAGAATAAGTTCACTGAACGTGATTCGCTATGGAATACCTAATGGAGTTTTACTCGCATGTCAATAGGAATTCCTAATGTGATAGTAGTACAAGTGATCCTTGGACTTGAGATCATCATAGTATCTTGTATGTAACAAATTATACTTTGACTTATTCCTTAAGACCTTTTAAGGCATATATAGGGTATGCTTGGGTATAATGAGTTACATATGGAGATAATGAATGATCAATAAAGAATCTACCACCTCTAGTAAAAGAGGAGATATGTCCCATGTGATTCGTTAAATGACAACCCAGGAATCCTTGGCCAAGGTGAAATGAAATTAGAAAGGAGTTTTTAATTTGCATTATTTGGAGTTGTGCATTTTCTAATCGAAATACATATAATTAAATAAAATAAGACTTGACAGTAAATCCATGTCTTATATTTAATTGGGACATTGTATGGTGGAAGGATTGAATTGTATGGTAACTATTAACTCACAGGTTCTTTTATGATTAATGTTGAAATCTATATTATCTGGAAAGTCGTTGATCGCTAGGGAGGCTTATCCCTATTGTAGAATAAATATTATTTATTTAAATAGATTATTAGTTTAATTTATTTATTTAAATAAGATTAAAATTGTTTTAATTGATTTATTCACAACCGGTTTAATATGGAGAACCTAAAGGGTCACACCATAAAAGGAAGAATAATTATTTAAGAAGGTAATGGCATAATCGTAATAATGCATTAAGTATAATTAATTTAATCTATGGTGATAGAATAAATTAAATAGCTTAATGTTTATTATTTAATATTTTGGAAATATTAAATATAAATTAATAAGAGGAGTCTTATTAATATTATTACAATTATTATTATTTTAATTTCTAAAGGAGTTTAGTAATTAATTTAATATTTAGTACTCTCATTTATTCCTAATAAGATTAGGAGATAAATTAATTAAATGAATTTAATTAATTATTCCCATGTGGTGGGAAGCCTAAATTAATTAAAGGAGTTTAATTAATTAAAAGAAATCCCATGTCTAATAGGATTAGAAGGGTTGACCAATGTCTATATAAGAGAAGTCTTATAATAGATATTAGATGATGTAATTCCAATTGTTGGAGAGTACTCCTTTTCTATAGAGGATAGAAAACTAAGGTTAAGCCAAACACCCTCCTTCTTGATAATTCATCTTCCTTGGTGGATCACCTCTAGAGGCCAAACACTTGGGTGGCTAACGTTGATCAAAGAAAGGAATCTAACCCGAAAATTCAAGGAGATCACGAAGAACAAGGAGTTGAACTAGTACCTGTGGAAGCTTCGTTCTACAAGGGTATGATTCCATAACTTCTTATTTATCGTTTTAAATTAATAATTTGCATAAAGGATGATCCGGGTAATGGTTTTGTAGAAATTTTTTAAACTCTGATATACCATGCTTCCGCTAATTTTTGCAATTTGATTGCGTCACGATTTCGTACAAACCCAACAAGGTCAGCCCTGATTATAACTTGGGAAGTACAGGTCAGCTCTGGTCTCAACCCGGGAGGTACAGGTCAGCCCCGGTCTCAACTCAGGAGGTACAGATCAGCCCCGGTCTCAACTTTAGAAGTATAGGTCATCCCATGTCTCGACCTGGGAGGTTAGGTCAACTTCAGAACAAATCCTGAAGCATCATAACATCTCCAGAGGAAAACCTAGATAGACCAAGTCAACCTCAGAGACAACACTAAGGACAAAAAAACTCAAATGGGATACAAATCTTGGAAACAGCCTCAGGAAGTCAACCGAAGACCATACCGACACTGAAGGCAACCCCGAGAGGGGACAAATGGTCCTTTTACCAACTCTAAGATGATTCGGCCAAACGCTGAATTGATGCCACCAAGGTCGGAACAAACCATAACGATGATCCTGAGTGCAAACAGCGCAAGACAGTTCAACGGACAAACTATGGGGAATCAAAGACCTAGTTATGAACCCATCTTCTTTGACCCAAAAAATGTTATATCCCATGTCATTGTGACACTCTCGGTGAGGGCTTTCCAGAAAGGTATAGCACGCCTCAAACGGACGTTTCGATCAAAAGTTAGAAAGTTTCGAATCAGACCTCGCGTTGCTCGGAGTGCACATACTTCGAGATGATGAGGCCCGTAATGCGGGCCCTGCCACATGGAGTCACACCTCTACCTACAGTAGCAGCAGGTAGAGTGGAGGCTCCCTGGCCTATATATAGAGGTGCACCCCCCTCTCATTTTAAGAATTCAGAAACGCTCGGAACCCCTACCTGTTTGGTTTTCTATCTATTTGCTTGTCTTCCAAACCCAATTTTTTTCACTCTAACACGTAGATATACCCACATACTACCACATATTAGAAAATAACCGATAGATTCGGATGTGTAAAGCCTACGATTTGGCAAAAAGCCCGTGTAGCAGTCCATTGTAAGTATTTTTAAGATCAGCAAGTCAATACTACTTCTTTACACTATTTTACACTTGCACATTTAATTTTGTTTTCTAAATATGTCCGAAACTCAGTTCTGTGGCCGCGTTTGTCAACTTTTGGTACATTTCTGTACTTCAACTCATTTTCTGGCATTTCTATAACTCGGATTGACGATCCGTCGCTTCCAGCAGCTTTTAAATACTAATATCTACGTTTTGAGCAACTTTGCCAGACTTGGTTATCTTCCCAGTCTGGGTTTGGCTTTTTTTGTATATATTTAACTGTATATATACTAACTTTACAATTATGTCAAGCCCGGATGTCAAATTCGTGGTAGTTTACAGTATTTATATATAAATATGCATATATAAGCAGCCTTCACCACACTGGGTTATCTTCCCAGTCTTGGTTGACTACATTTCTATCTCTATATATATATTTATATTTCAGTTCGGCCTGGATCATTCTATGGCCTTTTTACTGCTTTTATATATAAATATGAATATATACGCAGCCTTCACCACACTAGGTTATCTTCCCAATCTTGGTTGACTACTTTTCTATACATTTACATTTCAGTTTGGCATGGATCATTCTGTGGCCTTTTTATTATTTTTGCGCCATTCACCATACTGGGTTATCTTCCCAGTTTTGGTTCACTACGTTTCTGTATATATATTATATTTCAGTCTGGGCACAGGCGTGAAAACCCATCGCCCTTTTTACTGTTTTATATATATATTTCAATTCTGTCCAGCCTGGATCATTCCGTGGCTTTTATATAGCTTTTATAAATATATATATATATATTTCAATTCCAGTCCGGGCACCGGTGTAAAAATCCATCGCCCTTTATATCTTTCATATATATAATTGTCTATATATATATTGCTTTACTCGCTTTTAATAAAATGTTTCTTTAAATATTCATTTGATATGAATCGGCACTGACATTTCTGTTGGCGAACTAGATTTCTTTAAATCTCTCCAACTCTAGCTTTCAAACTATTTAAAATAGGTCCAGACAGAACCGAGAAGCTAGAATGGCTGAGATTTATTTAAATCTAGCATTTTTCTAGTTTCAATTATAAAAGCAACCTCGCGGCCCTTAGATCGCTATTTAGTGGGAATGAGACGCTTTTGATTAGCGTTAGCGATGATTTACTGATGGATCCTTGGCAATTATAGCGTTTGGATATATTACTGTATAATTTTAAGTTGTGCAGGTTTATTGGCGTCCCTATGTGAGCCTAGGAATCGTGGGATTCATGATCCAGCTGATTAGAATCTGATTCCCATGATGGACAAACTCTACTTTACAGATGTATCCTGCCAGTTTTTCTATAAAAATGTACATACAAAAGACCTTAAAATGGTTATCCGGATTTAAGGTCTTAAAATAATGAGAACAATGGTTTGTCGTGTCAGAGTCCCTTAGATGGCTGTCATGCCAATGAGGAGACCGACACTTTTATATATGTTGTGGTCAAGGATGCTTCACAGTCCGACAATCACCATTCAAATTGTGCTATAAGGCTAAAAGAGATAAAACTGAAGTATTTATATGCTTCAATTCCTATGTTAGCGTAAGGATTTGAAAACCTTCTTTCAAAATATCATTTAAAAATCTTTTCGAAGAAAAGAAGATTTTGCAAATCAAATCAACACTTTTGCAAATCAAATTAAAGACTTTTTGCAAATCAAATCAAACCCTTCGTACATAGGTTCTACAATGCACATATATGCTTTCAATCAAACATAGGCCCAATTTTCAAAACATCATTCGCACACACATTTTAGTTTTTAAAGGAAAATATTGAAAAGATGCGGTACCGTGTTTACACATGAGTTGTGGGGTTCCTAACAACTTCACCACACTTAATGAAGCCCCCGAACTCAAAACATTGTTTTCAAAGATCAAGTTACGACAGTGTCCAACAATTGGGCCTCTTTCAAACTAAACTCGGTTGAGTTGGTACAACCATTTTTAATCTACCAATTGGTGACTCTGTAAAACATTCAAATCGCCGACATGATACATGTTGGCCTTTTCCTAAAAAACCTTTCAAAACCTTTTTCGCAATAAAAAGAGTAAGGGTAGAGATTACTTAGGAAGAGAGAAAGATTTAGGTTGTGACCCGACCAGTGGATTTTTCCCGACGTCGACAGGTGGCGACTCTGCTGGGGACAGTAGGGGCCGCGTTCAAATCTTTTCAAACAGTTCCCTTTTAAAACTACGTATGTGTGAAGGCTGCGTCTTTACATTGAATGAATGCGTTAAATGCTGCGTCTTTACATTGAATGACTGTTGAATGCTGCGTCTTTACATTAAATGAATGTGAATGAATGCTTTCCTACTTTTTTAGTGCTTCACACCCATATTAGTGCTTCGCACCCATATTAGTGCTTCGCACCAATGTTATCATATGCATAACAGTGAGGCGCGATGTATGTGAATGTATGTTGTGTGATTCCTCCTTCAGGTGGCAAAACCCGTCGGTGATAAATAATGACTCTAGGGACGGCTAAGTCTCTATGGGCTCATGAAAATGCACCACCCAGATTTGCTCCAGTTGAAAGATCGTATTAATTTCCCCTCTAGTAGATTGCGATGATCTGGGGACCTTTATGCCAAAAAGCTGCGAGAGTAGCCTAAGATAGGTTATCCTCTGATTAACCAAATCCAATGGGAAGCTTCTTCATGCCTTCCTCTTTCAATTCAATGTCAAGTTTTCAAATTCCAAATGTAAAGGAGCACAATGTAAGTAACATAAAGAAAGATTTACATTCCTTGTCATATAGATCCTGTCATCAAAACAACTGACCTCTGTTTTACAGGATAAGATTAAAAACCCACAAAAACACATCATGGCATGCATCCTATCCCTACCTACATCAAGAAATTGACACACCTACGTTTTGTTGTAGGTGAAAAATTGGTCATGTTACTAGATCTAAGTTTAAGGAAGCACTAAGTCCATCCACGGACAAGACTTCCAGTGCTCAACCAGAATCTACCCTTGTATCTAGGAAAGAGTTTGAAAGACTAAAGAATTAGATAACTAAATTGGCCAATTTGCTGAGAGAACAAAGCAAGGCCCTTAAAGGGAACAAGCTCAAGCTCACACAGAATCGGGAACACCTGGTGGTAGTGGTGGCGGTCAAGAGACCGAAAAAGCCGAAACTCAAATTTCTGGAGCACAAAACCATGACACAATCAACAAAACCCCTGAAATCACCATCCTAAACAAAGAGCATGAAGCTGGTGACATTTTGAAGAAAGTACAGCAGATGGAAGAAACTCTCCGGTCTATCAAAGGGACTGGGGCATTCGACAGTGTTAATTAGTATGACCTCTGTATATTCCCTAGGGCTCATTATCCAGAAAAATTTAGAACTCCTGATTTTGAGAAATATGATGGATTGGGAGACCCTTATACTCACCTGAAAGTATTTATTGGAGAACTCAGATCCTATGCAAAGGACGAGAAACTTCGAATGCAGTTATTTTAGAAGAGTCTGACCGGAGAGGCTAGAGCCTGGTACGCCCATCTAGACAACTCTAAGATTCATAATTGGGAAGAGTTAGCCCATGTTTTCCTCAGTCAATATAGTTTCCAATCTAAGCTGGCTCTAGACAGATACCAAATAACCAAAATCAAGAAACAAAACACTAAATCATTCAGTGAGTATGCTCAACGATGGGGACGAGTCGCAGCACAAGTCATTCCACCTATGAATGAGACTGAAATAGTCATGACCTTCATCAACATCCAAGAAGCTCCATATTATGAGAGGGTCCTAGCAGGCATAGGAAAACCATTCTCTGAAATGATCAAACACAGAGAGATGGTAGAAATGGGGCTCAAGTCCGAGAAGATAAATGATCTAACTGCCCTTGAAGCTGTTGCTAAGCATATCCAATCCGAAAATTACGAAAGTAATCCCCGGAGGGTACATAAAAAGAATGATAAAGAAGTGTCCTTAGTATTACAAGGACAGAATCAAAGAGGCGAGTCAACCAATATGCCTATTCAAATAAGGAACTATACCCCTTTCCAAGCTCCAGCACAGCCTTCAAATCCTCCATTTTAGAAAAACATTGAGGTCAGGTGTCGAAGAACTTTCACCCTTTTATAGGATTCCTCGAGAATATGCTAAAACTGTTGACAACACAGAAGTAAATTGTCCAACTCCTTCCACCAACCAACACTTATGGATGAAATTTGACCCAAGCAAGAAGTGTACTTACCATTCCGGATCCCCGGGCCATGACACTCAAGACTGTTGGTCTCTCAAGCATAAAATCCAAGGCTTGATTGACAATGGAGAGATTGTGGTAACCAAACCAGGACAACCACACGTACAAGACAATACCCTCCCCTAGCACAAAGAGGAGAGCGTCAACATGATCAGCACCAGAAAAGGAGAAGGATCGAAATACCTCAGTTATGTGGGAGAGTCAACTACATCCAGAATCAACAACCAAACAGTTGGGAAGTTTCGAAAAGGCGATTCCTGATAGAGAAGGAGATAAGTTCTATCAAGGAACAAATTAAACAGTTAGCAGGGCTGGTTATATACCAACATCAGATCACCAGGAAGCTAATAAACCAGACTAACCAGCCTGATGCAAATTCTCCCACACTAGAGATCAGTCCACCTGAGATTAATGCCATCACCAAGAAAGATCACTACCGAGCTCATGAGCATAAACCCTGGGCCAACAAATTGGTAAGAGGAGAGAATTGCCGAGATGGCAGGAAGTTCATATTTCAAAGTAATTTCACTAACCTGAACCAGACGATGGAGAAAATCCTTCAGATGTTAATCAATGAGGGAATGGTTACAGATCTATTACCTACATTGAACCCTCGATATAAGAAATTCAAGCCTGACCAAATCTGTCAGTACCACTCCAATGCACCAGGGCCATGATATCGAAGATTGCTGGGCACTTCGTAACCTGATTCAGAATATGATTGAAAATGGTGAATTGCTAAAAAGGAATCGAGATTATGGCCTCCCAGATGATGACACTCTCTTTACCCCCACTGCATGGAATCATGATACAGTGGTTGTTGTTTCCTGTGACAAGGAGCCATCCCTCACACCCTTAGTATTGCCAAAGAAAGGGGTCAAAGAAATGCAAAATCTTGTGAATGTGGCCGCACTCGAGCCTTTAATCTTGCCCTTCTGACCTCAGTATTCAATTATTAGTTTGAAGAGGGTCCCATGGAACTACGATAATGATGAAGGTTCCACTTCAAACAACATTACCATCGTGCCAAAAGATAATCCAGTATACCTTCCTCAACGGGTGATTAAACCAGTCATCAAAGCCAAATAAAAGGAGACTAATGAGAAAATCGAAGAGTTCCTCAACAAAATGGGACACAATGAAATCAAAATCGTGCAAAGCTTGAAGGATTCACCCAAGAAGATGTCCATCCTAGATTTAGTCTTATCATCGATAGAGTATCGCGACATTCTCGTGAATGTACTGGAGGAAGCTTATCTGCCAAAGACAGTGGATGCTGAGAAATTCTATCACGTGGTAGAACGCATTTTCAACAACAATGTGATATCTTTCACTGACGATGATATCCCCACAGAAGGGATGGGTCATTGCAAATCCCTACATATAGTAGTAACGTCTTTCGGGATCGACCCTCCATCAACAGCTCAAATACATTATCAATGACAACCTCATTACGGTTAACGCAGAACCAGAATACCCTGTCTGCATACAGGGAGACATGCCAGTGATTAGGCTGGACGTAGGGATTGAACCTGCAAGTTTTCAAGCCCTGGAGGTGAGTGATACTCAGTATCTACCTATCGGAGCACCAGCTTTGAAGCCTAAAGTCTCCCCTGAAGTGATGACAGTAGGCCAGGAGATGGTATCCCTAGGTTTACAACCTAGAGAAGGTTTAGGAAAGAATAAGCAAGTAAGAGTCTAATCCAAATCCCGAACCAGACAGGGAGAGCCGGATTGGGTTATTCATCCGGGTCAAGCCGCCGAAATCCACATAAGCACCCTAAAGCTTATGCGTCCACCATATTGCTGCAAAACTTTACTGGTGTTGGATGGGTGAAACCCATGAGGAAAATCCCAACTGTGGTATCAACCATGTTATTTCCTCCCATTATACTAGTAAGTGAAAGAACCACTCCTAGATCCGAGATGGATAGCAAAAAGGGAAAAAAAGATCATGTATAAAGGAGGAGACCCATTTGCTAACATGCGGGTTATCCTAAACTACGAGGGTATGAATGATGAAATCCTAGACAGCGACGACGAGGATTAGATTCAAATTCCTAGCATCAAGAAGTAAAAATGGGGCAGTTCAAAGAAAAGCCCTGGCCCTATTTTGAAGGATATTTTAGCGAGACGAGGCGGATGATCACAAATCCTTGATCCTCCCTATTCATGAGGATCTAACCTTGGATAATTGGAGCAGTGTCCCTTGCCTCAGTTAAAAAGGGTAAAGGGGCAGATAGCCTATCTGCCCTTTAAACATGCTTTTATTTATTGCTTACTTTTGATTGCACAGCTATAGCAATAACTTTTGTCATGCTTTGCCAAATGCTCTGTATATTTAAACAGTTGTATATATTAAAGTGAAAGCATTTTGTTTTTAGAACTCAAGCATTGGATGTGTTTGTCTCTACTGATGAGATGCCAACCAGTCAAAGTGACTACAACTTTGATGTAGATTTGAATTTCGACTTGATGGATATTGATCAAGAGGAGAAAGATGACTTTGAGGTGCCTGAGGAAATCAAAGAATGGGTCGTAGACAAACCTCGACCAACCACCACTATCAATATAGGAACCTCCAAAAACATCAAAGAAATCCAGATAGGAATAGACCACACCCAAGACCAAAAAATAGATCTGATCGAACTCCTAACGCAGTTCCAGGATGTGTTTTCATGGTCACATGAAGACATGATTGGCCTATTTACTTACATTGTCATTCATCGAATGCCATCAAAGATGGATTCAATCCAGTCAAACAAAAGCTCAGGAGATTGAAACCTTAATGGAGTCTGAAAGTCAAAGAAGAAGTCGTTAAACAATTCAAAGACGGAATCATCATGGTATTAACATACCCAGAGTGGCTGTCAAATATAGTCCCCGTGTCAAAATCTGGAGGGAAGGTACGAGTCTGTGTGGATTACTGGGATTTGAAAAAAGCCTGCCTCAAGGATAATTTCCCGGTACCTTTCATCCACATCATGATCGACAATACGACAAAGTATGGCATGTATTCCTTCGTGGATTGCTTTGCCGGTTACCATCAAATCATGGTTTCTAAAGAAGACTGGGAGAAAATAGCGTTCATCACTTCCTGGGGAACCTTCTGCTATAGACGACTATCCTTCGGACTCAGCAATGCCGGAGCCATATATAAGCCAGCCATGATGGCCATATTTCATGACATGATGCACAAAGAGATAGAGGCCTATGTGGACAACATCATCATCAAATCCCAGAGGGAGGATGATCACATTGACCATCTCAGGAAGTTGTTCTATAAGACCCCAACTTTTATGAATAAAGATTTAATTTTCTTTATATATTATTTCGAAATAGTAAGGTGTTGATTTGATAAATGTAAAAAGTTATGGGTGAAATGTGCAAATATTTCAAAATAAGCAAGTGGTTATAAAATATTCATTGTTGTCGGGGAATATTCGTTTGGTCGTAGAATATTCTTGTTGTCGGGGAATATTCGTACGACGGCGCAGCTATTTGTGGGCCCCACAACGGAATAACTGTCGGATATAAAAAGCGACAGAAATAACCTTTTTATAAAATAACGGCGTAGTTGTTACCGTTAGTACTGTTGATATACCCGGTGATTAAAATACAGTAATACGCAGTGTTTCACAGTTGCACACGGTATTGCACAGTATTTTGAATTATTGATTCTTACGTAAGAAGTCACTACTCAATTATTGTTTCAGTAATTACTGTTCAATATTTTATATTATTGATTCAATAATTACATGATATTTTATTGATTCAATAATTGCTACGTTGATATTTTATATCAATAATTGCTACATTGCTATTTTATATGATTGATTCAATAATTGCTACCGTTGATATTTTGTATTATTGATTCAATAATTGTCATTGCATAGTATTTCACATTATCAACCCAATAATTCATATTATTTGAATAATATTATTAGATAGCATTATTGACAATGTCTAAGAAAGTTCTGTCTAGGAGGGGTTATTTAATTGAGTGCCAGTAAGGAGAAGTCCTTATCGGAAGGCCCCCTCTTTCCTCGGAACGACCTGGTTGTCAATATTGTAGTTCTGTAATATTATTTGTGAATAATTAATTATTGATTTGTATGATAAGGAAATATTTATTTTGTAGATATAAAAGAAGGAATTAGCGCTGATGTGTTTTTATCAGTATTTTGGTGTGAAAAATCATCCGTTTATGAATTTCGAATAATTTATATTTGGAATTTAGAAAAACATCCTTCTACAAAGTTGTAGAGAATTAAATTTCCTATGGAAAAGATATAGAATTTGTATTTTTTTGACAAAGGGGCATTTTATTATGAATTATTGAAGTTTCGGAAAATAAATGTTTTTTTAAATGGTGGGCCCCACTTTTGGTTGGTGAATGCTGATGGCTTTCTTTGGAGGCGGCTGGAAATTTTTTTTTAAAAAAATATTATTTTATTCAAAAGTCTACTTCAGCATCCTAAGCTTTTCCTATAAATAGGGTGCTTAGGTTAGAATTAAAAATCACACCAGAATCAGAAGTTTTCTCTTTCTATAATATCGAGCATATTTTTGTGAGTATTTAGATATTTTGAGTGTTACTATTCAGTGCAAGTTTTCTTCGGTGTTATATCCAATATTCCAGTCAGAAGTAATATTTTTTGAGGTAAAGGATGTTATTTTCTTTCGTAAACGATGTTATTCTTTTGAATATCATTATACCAAAATATTGTCACGGATTTTATTAAAAAATTCTTACTTTTTTCGTCTGGGTTACTATTCACGTATACGACACTATTCACGTATACGGCACTATTCACGAAAAAATTAAATTTTCTTCTATTTGTTCAAGTTGCTTGTTATGATTACTATCTTTGATTGGATCTAAGTTTTGAGCTTCATTCTTGAATTTTGCTCCACAAAGTATTATTATGGAATATTCTTGAATTTGAATAAACTAAAATACGAATCATTAATCTTAACCTTTATTTAACTGGTTTCGTTATTTATATTATTTTTCATCATCCTCAGTCCTAAGTGGTGATATAACTGAATATCTTTGGCATGTAGAGCAAAGATGAATGATTACCTGATGAATATCTTTGGCCGTAGTGCAAAGATGAACAGGTGTTGAGATGAACATGACCACTGGTGATACAAATGAATATCTTTGGCTGTAGTGCAAAGATGAATATTTGATTTGAAATATATATTGATTGATGTTACAGGGATAAAATATTGATGATGGGCTTTTAAATCATAGAAGATAGTAGACTTCATTCTCTACTTAACTCTTCTAATGAATTGTTATTTCTACTGCAAATATTGATCTAAAACTTGTTGTCAATAATATTTTATATGAATTGTTGAAGACTAACGATAATTTATTTTCCATTATCTTAGTCATAATATTCTTTACTGGGCTAGTTGAGCTCACCCTTTTCATCTATAGTCCTCTTCAGGAAATGAGAATGTTGCGGGAACTAGTCGGGAGACAGAGTGATGGTCCGAGTTAGGGAAATAGTAGTCCTCACTATTTCTGATAAATAGTGTGATAATAATTGTAATGAGGACTTAGTTTGAATGTTAATATTTTGTACATATTTGTATTGACACTCACAGTTGTGTGGTTGTATTTTACACGATCGTGTGATATAAAAGTTTGTATTTGAATTCTGTACCATGTATTTAGCGACTCAGAATGGGTTGGGTTGACTGGAACTATTCTGGGGGCATCACAGTTGGTATTAGAGCTTAGGGATATGATCTCTGGCGGAGATCGGGGAATAGAACTAGGAGGGGAGAGAAAGTAAATCCTTCACTAGTATGTCCTATCTAAGCTTATGTGGTATTTAATTGGTCAGTCGGAGCATAGGGTTAATATGTGATATATTAATTTGTTTAATTAACCCTTGTTTTATGACAGTCTTTGAGAATGGCAGCTGAGAATGTTAATAACGAAGTGAATGAGACCGTGGAGACACCTTTAATCACCAACCAGGAGAACGTGCAACAAGAAGGCAATGTTCATCCTGAAAATAACGCTGATCAGACAATAAACAATGACATGTTTAGAAGTTTTTTGCAGTTCATGCAAAACCAGACGAGGGAAACTCGTGTGCAACATACAGGTGGAGATAATAACAACACGCGAATTGTCACTGCCAAGCAGTTCAAAGAATTGGGACCACCAGAGTTTTTAGGGAAGCTGGATCCGATCAAGGCGGAGATATGGATTAAACAAATTACCAAGATATTTGATGTCTTGGGATGCACGGAGGAACAGAAGGTTCCATTTGTCACCTTTATGTTCCGTGGGGAGGAAGATTACTGGTGGGAGTCTGTGAAGCATACCCAGCCTACCGCACTCAAGATGTTTTGGGAAGCGTTCCAAAAATTGTTCAATGACAAGTACTTTCCTGAAAGTATTCGTCATATGAAGGAGGTAGAGTTTATCAGACTAGAACAAAATAACATAACGGTGTCCCAGTACGAGGCTAAGTTTGCGGAGCTGTCCAGGTTTGCACCTCATTTGATGGAGAATGAGGAACGTATGACGCGCATGTTTTTGAGAGGTTTGAAACTCGAAATACGTTAATACCTTATTTCTCACAAATTTTCTCTATATTCGGATGTAGTGAACAGGGCTCAGTTGTTAGAACGAGATAGTGATTATATTCAATCAAGGGACAACAACCAAGGTCGTACCGGTGGCAGCAGCCATCGGAGCAATGACAACCAGCGGGGAGGAAAGTATGATAGAAGCGGTAACCACTCCTGTGGTAATCGTGGCCATGATAGTAGAAAAAGAGAATCGGGAGGAGATTTCAAGAAGAGAAGGTACAACAATGAGAACGTGAAGACGTCGACATCAGCACCAGCATCAACTGTTTATAGGGGAGGAAAACGACCACCGGTCGTATGCTATAAATGCGGGAAAGAGGGACACATCAGCCCAAACTGCCCACAACAATTCAAAGCATGCTATAACTGTGGAATAGAAGGACATATAGCTCGAGATTGTCCTATTGCAAAGCCAAGTCCAGCGGGAGTGGTGATTCCAAAAGCGGTTTCGGACAAGTCAAAGTCGGGGATTCCTGGAAGAGCATTTATCGTGACAGCCCAAAACGCAAGGAACCCACACGAGGTGATTACGGGTAAGCTAATCATAAACTCTTGCGAAGTTTACACCTTGTTAGATACCGGTGCTACCCATTCTTTTATTTCACCTGCTTGTGCTCAACGTTTAACCTTGACTTCTGATAAATTAGACTTTGACTTATCTGTTGAAACTCCGTTGGGAGAAACCTTTGTTACATCCACAGTTTACAAATCTTGCTTGATTCAGATTCGTACCCTTACCTTACCTGCTGATCTTATATCTTTGAAAATACTTGCATTTGACGTGATTTTAGGAATTAACTGGTTAACCACTTACCATGCCAAAATTGATTGTTTTCATAAGGTTGTTAGTTTTTATATTCCTAATCAACCTATTGTGCGAATCCAAACTACCAAACCACTAAAATAAGTCAATATCATTTCAAATCACAAGGCTATTCGTTTATTAAAAAACGGATGTCAAGCTTTCTTAGCTCATGTCACTGATCTAAACCAGAATATGTCAGATTTGAATGATATTTTCGTTGTTATGGAGTTTCCTGATGTATTTCCCAAAGAACTTCCCGGTCTACCCCCAGAACGTGAAGTTAAATTCTTTATTGACCTTGAACCCGGTACAAAACCTATTTCTAAAACCCCATATCAAATGGCTCCTATTGAACTTCAAGAGTTAAAGATCCAACTACAGGAGTTGTTAGACATCAATTTTATTCGTCCTAGTACGTCTCCTTGGGGTGCTCCTGTTTTATTCGTAAAGAAGAAAGACGGGAGTATGCGACTTTGTATTGACTATCGGGAGTTGAACCATGTCACCATCAAGAATAGGTATCCGCTACCTCGTATTGATGACCTGTTCGACCAGTTGCAAGGAGCGCATGGATCCTCTGAAGTACGTATTAAACAAGCCAATGTTGAATTATCGATTGTCCAAATAGTAGTTGATCCTACAATAGTTTGACATTGTATACGTGACTCAGAAGTCAATCAAGGGTCAATGCATTGCAGATTAATTAGCTGAAGTACCTTTAAGAGGTTTCGAGCCCCTAAATACCTATTTTTTGGATGATGGGATCATAACCATTCAACAACTACAGCAAGAGAATACAGTCCAACCATGGAAAATGTATTTCGATGGAGCAGTAAACATGGAAGGTGCCGGAGCTGGGGCAGTCCTTATCTCTGATGCAGGAGAACAATATCATGTGGCTACCAAACTTTAATTTGGCAACACCAACAACACATCCGAGTATGAAGGCAGTATAATGGGGTTGAAACTAGCCCAATCCATGGGTATCAAATATTTACTGGTCTTTGGAGACTTTGAGTTGGTCATCAGACAAACCACTGGGGCATATCATACCAAAGAAATGCATTTACTGCCCTATCATGGGCAGGTCATCAAAATATCCCTAGAATTTGAAGACATAACCTTCATCCATATTCCTCGGGGTAGGAATGACTTCGCTGATGCATTGGCAACGTTGGCTTCATTAATCCGCACATCCGATAGGAGTGGATTTCCCTACATCAAATTCACAAATTAGAAGGCCCCGACATATAAAAATTACATTGGTGACAAATCAGATGAAATACCTCTTGTCAATCAGCCTTGGTATCAAGACATCAAAGAATATCTCTGAGATGGATCTACACCCGCTGGGGCAAGCTAATCCGAGCGTAAGCGGATTCACAAAATGGCTATGAAGGTCTATCTGAGCGGAGATGCACTCTATAAGAGAGATGTTGGAATAGGCCTGTTAAGATGCCTTGATAAAAAGTAAGCCCAGAGGTTAATGGATGAAATCCACGATGGAGTCTGTGGTCCACACATGAGCGGTCATCTGCTAGCCAAGAAGATACTAAGAACAGGACATTACTGGATCTTGCTCAAAGCTAACTGTGATGATCACGTCAAGAGATGCTTTCAATGCCAAGTATATGGAAATGCTATACATGCTCCTCCAAATGAGCTACACAGCATGAGTTCACCATGGCCTTTCTCCATGTGGGGAATGGATATGATAGGTCCAGTAGAACCCAAAGCCAGCAATGGTCATCGATTCATCTTCACTATCATTGATTACTTTACCAAATGGGTTGAAGCTGCCTCCTTTCCCAAAGTCACCAAAGAGGTAATCATTGGGTTCATTAGAAACAATGTCGTATGTCGATATGGACAACCAGAGGTAATCGTATCAGACAACGCCAAAAACCTAAACAATCAAATGATGAAAGAACTTTGCAGTAAGTTCCACATCAGGCATCTCAATTTCATCATCTATCGGCCCTAGATGAATGGTGCTATCAAAGTGGCCAACAAGAACATCAAGAAGATCATACAGAAAATGTCCACCAATCACAAAGATTGGCCTGACCTACTGCCTCTAACCCTGTTAGCATACAGGACATCAATACGCACCTCTACCGGGGCTACCCCTTATTCATTGGTTTATGGCATGGAAGCAGTCCTTCCCATAGAAGTAGAGATGGAGTCCTTGCGAGTGTTAATAAACGCTCAGATGGACGAAGATTAGTGGTTACAAGACCGGTATTACCATCTGTCCTTGATAGATGAAAAGAGGGCTAAAGCCATTTTCCACTGACATTCATATCAGCAAAGGATTGCTCAATCCTACAACAAGAAAGTCCGAATACGACAATTCAAAGAAAACGACTTGGTGCTGAAGAATGTTTTGGTCAATCATGACGAAGCGAAAGGAAAGTTCGCCTCTAATTGGGAAGGCCCTTTCATTGTTAAGGAGGTGCTGACAGGAGGAGCTATTAGATTACAAGAAATTAACGAGACCGAATTTCCCCAACTCATCAACTCAGACACCATAAAAAGGTACTTTGTCTAAAGCGCATGCATACCCGCATTCGGGTTCTACAAATCAAATCAGCTTCAATTTTCACTAGAAGCTGGAACTACGAATGACCTGATCTCCCTCCACCCGGGAGTACGTAGGCAGCCATTTCTGGTGCGGTCAAACCAAACAAAAAATTTAAAAACTCATCAAACTAAACTCAAAACCCAAGAAAAATACTTTTCAAACCTCTCTTACACAAAAAAGTGAACTATGAATGACCTGATCTCCCTACACCCAGGAGTACGTAGGCAGCCATTTACGGTGCGGTTTGATCTTCAAAAAAAAATAAAAACCAATAAAAACCAATTCTAAGACACCGACACCATATAAAGGCTAAGTCCTATCAAGCTACCCTGGACAACAGGCCCATCTGAGATACTCTCTGACATCTCAACTGTCAGTCCATCAAGAAAAAGCTCAAGATATATCAACAACAGCGAGTTATGAAAGAAGTGGTAATTACTCAACAATGACAATACATATCCAAATAGGGAAGTGAATCAAAAATATATTTCTCTGGTATATAATATTATTTGGTATATACATAGTGTTCTCTACATGACAAAAATAGTTGATCTAGTATGTGCAGGAAAAATAAAGCTAGTCTATAGACCCAAGGGTAAGCGGGCCAGCAATGCCACCATGGCATCTCTCTCTGAAGATGGAGGAGCAGCTGCAAGTGCAATACCCTCGGCCTCCATACTGCTCAAAATATTCACAATCATTTTATAGTGTGGCACTATGGTCATCAATATAGGCACTCATCTCGGTGATCAGACCATGAGTATAAGATCGGAGAGCAGTACTGTCGGTAATGTGGAAATCACGAGAAGCTATGGCCACATCCCTCTCCACAAAAGCTGCATCTTTAGCAATCAAAGTCTCCTCGATCTCCACAAAAGCTGCGACTCTGGCAGAGCGGATCTCCACTCGCTCAATCAATCCTGCATCTTAAGCAGCTCAAGCCACATCTTTCTCCGCCAAAGCTATATCTCTGTCAGATAAGGCGGTCAACATTAGAGCTTTAGCCTGATCCCTCTCAAAGGTCATCCTAGCTAGTGAGTCCGCCAAAGCCAGATCTGTCCATGCAAGAATGATCGGCGGATCACTAACTAGTGCTGCTATCAAACCCATGAACAACTCATCCTCGGTAGGAGACTTAGGATCCACCATTGGCTTCTACTCGTCTGAATCTACAATAGGAGCTGACTGGATGAAGGCAGCCGATGCTATATCTGCCTCCAACCATGCCAAGTACTCTGGAGAACGGTTCGGATGGCTACTATAGAACTCACCCCTCTCTCTCTGTGAGTCCAACACTCATACACTCGGATCAAATCAGCAGATGATATAGACAAAGCTAACATCCTCTGATCAACAGCCCTCTCAAACAGATGCAGGCTCTGAAACTGATTGAACTGGCCCATAACAGCTAGAGGATGATAAGTAGTCACTCCCCTCAATCCCGCTAGGGGCAAATAATCCATGCCAGAAGCCTAGGTAATAAAGCTATATGGGGAGACTAGCCCTGCGTATGGAAAAATCAAAAATGGATGCGCAATGTCAGACAAAAATGCTGACCAGGTCTCTAAATTGGTACACTCCGTCGGCGAAAAGGAGTATGACATAGATACATCATGGGAAAAATAATATCCCTGATGCCTAAAAAATCCAATCGATTGAATATGGGATATGAGCCACAAATACAACAAGACCGAACTACCTCTGAAAAAACCATCCGGGTGGGTAATGCAGTGAGTGGCTGACCTCAGCGTCTAAGCCAATATCATTGGTATGATGGTGCTACCCTGCCTAAGGGCCCGGACCACAACTACCAACCCCACATCCAGATGGTCCAAGCACAATAGCATATAGATGTAGGGTACAATGCACATCATCAAAATATCTATCCTGGCCAAATGCCACGCCTCTGCCGACACAATAAAATCCCCGGCATATCGATTGTAATAGTCAAGCTCACCGTCGATCAAAAAGTCAATGGAGATCACGCGTCCAGAGATAATCTCCTCCATCACTACGCTCTGACAAACACCAGAAATCCGTATAAATGGTGTCCTCATGTCACTAATCGCTGTGCGAGCGCATGGCAACTCCAAAGCCAAGCCAGTAAACCGTTGGTACTCCTCAAGGGTCGTAGTCAACTCATGATGCCCAAAGAAAAAAACCTATTTATCAGGTATCCAGTAGGATAAAATGTCATCCACAAATCCTAATGGCACCTGAACAAACGCGAGGGCCAACGAAGGCCCCAGCATCTGATAAATTGTCCCTCTGGCTGGGAAGGCCAGGCTCTCGCACCACAATCTCAATGACAACGCAACCTCGGACGGTGGTAAATGCTTAATACGGCTAACGGTAGACGATGCCATCTGTATCACTGTATTAGAAGACCATTCAGGGATAAAATCTGAACTCATCTGTCTAAATGCATACACATGACATAATACATTCATAATGATAATGATAAATATGATGCGATAGATAAGAAATATCATGTATATCTACAACAAACTATCAGCCACAAGCATCATCCATGTCTAATAATACAAAGCAATATAAAAAGTACAGGGAATTGGGGCACCACCACCCAGCTACTAATAATGGTCTATCGAAAAGGGGCACAGCCGCCTAATAGCCAAAACAGTGGCTGACAAAAAGATAAAGCTATAATAGCTATCCAAAAAGATCCAAAACATCTACGTTCAGGTGGTTAACCTGCTCCATATCCTCTATGGACACAAAACCACTGTCATTAGGCACATCTAGGCAGTACAAGGGAGGATCTACCGCTGCAAAACTGCTAGAAAATGGACCTGAATAGGGGCCCGCTCCTGAGCTGGAAGGGTTAAAAGAATATGCCTCTAACGGATCTCGGCCAAGATGCCTGATAAAAAAGCGAGCTCTCTCCAACTCCAGGGTCAGCTCTGTAATCTAGTCAAAAATGAGTAGGCTCCAAAAGGCAAGCTATCCAGTCTGTCATCATCACAGACCCAGGCACCATGTCTGCCATAAATTGGGTAGCCCAAGTCTGAGCTCCAATTGTGCAAGGACTCCATCAGCTGCTAAATGCCTCCTGCCTATAAAGGCCCTCTGATAGGATAAAACTGTCTACGCCTTCCATAGGGATATCTATTAGTAGTAGGATAAATGGCTAATGATTCCAAGAAGGACTAATAATGGGAATGCGAATCTGCCTTGTGATACTCCTGATAGCCCGCTCTCCTAAATAAGGCTCCCAGCCTCCCTCTGTCAACAACGGGACTCTACGGGTCGACAATGCAGACTCTCGACCAGTGGGAAGGCCTCCCTCAAATCCAACAGCTAATAACTCAGAGGTATATAGGATCCATGTGATCGCTCCTGCTGTCAAAAGCTTAAGCTGTAGGCGGGAATGGGTGAATCCCTCAGCAACAGGGACCTCCGTTAAAGTGGACTGGTGTCAACGCCGTCCCCAAGGATAGGTCTCCGAACCTAAAGCAGTGGCGGGCCGTAGGCAAGGAAGCCGCTCATATGCCTAAAATTGGCCATGTTAATATCAAAAGTCCTTAGTGACCAAGTCTCACAAATGTAAATGCAAAAATCAAAAAGGTACAAGAAAGATGTACTCACCAGCAGAAACGGGCAGAACCCTAACCAAGCCTCCGTCAAACCCTCTGAAAGTATGCGCATGCCCCTAAGAAAATAGGAAAAGGTATAGGAACCCCAATCAAAATCACTGAGGTGCTCTACTTGTCGGGTAACACTGACCAGGGCAAAGGACACCATAAATGAGTTGTCCGCCACAAAATAACCCCTGATGATCACTATAAATAATTACCTTAAAATGCGATCCCTAACCCTCTGATCATCAGGCAGACGCTCAAGAAAAGCCCCACTCTGGGCATCTATACTCAAGGGACCAGATCAGACGGTCTGACCCTTGATCGCCATTGCAGGAACCAAATGGCAGTAGGTGTGATGTCAGTCATGACAGGCACTGGCTCACCCTCAAACTCAATGTCGGTGATGAATCTCTAGTCCATAGGGTTCATCATCACCTCACAGTCCAACAAATAAAGGGACTGAGTTTGGTGGAACCAGTACTCAGACAAAGCCCTCGTATACCCCCAGGGGAAATGGCGAGGAAGAATAGAAAAGAAGCCTGAAACCCCCAGCCATTAACGATATCCCTATAGTCCTGGTGCAAAGTGTGATACAAGGAATGCACATTACACCAGTTGCATCGAGGCTGCAAAAAGTCGGGAACATACATCAAAAAACCAACCCATGTCAAAAACCTGTGCCCCGAGAATGGCAAAAAAAAGAAAGAGAATCCATAAAGAAGAAAACTTCAAGTCACCTCATTGGAGTGAAGAAATCTCTATGGATGACGACTCATGTCTCCCAACAACTCCTGGGTGTGCACAACAATGCCGGAACCTCAGCTCGTGGTGCCTGAGCAGGGGTAGGAGCAGCAAAAGGAGCCTGCTCATCATCAATATCAATCGGCGGCTCGTTTTGGGCTGGACAAATCACTAACTCTTCTAGTCTACGAGGCAGTCAAGCTGGATGTGGCTGAGGAACATCAGAAGCTCGCCTACGTCTAACGCTTAAAACTACACTGCTAGCACTGCCGGGTCTATCTTGGTCCATCACCTGGACAAAGTCTCCAAATCTCCTCAAAAATGGTGTGGTAAGCCTAAAACCTGTGGCTCCTTTTAAATTAGTATTCTATGCATTTCTATGTCTCAAAACATCCATGGGTCAGTCCAAAATACCCAGTGAGTCAAAACTTATGTTTTTCAAAAGATAAGTCTCAAAACATGCATGGGTCAGTCAAAAAAATACCTAATAAAGTTAAAACTGCATGTTTTTCAAAAGATAAGTCCTAAAATAGGCATCGGTCAGTCAAAAACCCCAGTAAAGTCAAAACTGTATGTTTTTTAAATGTTCGGGTTTTTGAAAATATTTCGCCCGAGTCCCATTTGTAAAATGGATTGTCCGCATGCACACAGGCATGTCTAGGTGGCCATTCATTAGCACACCTTCCGAAAAATAGGAACAATTCATATTTATAAAATAAAATCAAAAATAAACTCCGCATGGTAGCCAAATTACCATGAACATTTTTAGTTGAAAATCCAAGCTCATTATGCCTCAAAAGGGATGAGTAAACTTATCAAAAAGAGCAAAATATGACTGTCTCAGAATCTGAATATTCTTGCAAAAAAGGACGTAAAACATTACTTGCAATGCGTTGAACACGTAGAAATTAACAAAATCAAAAAAAGGCTGCCCGAGCTCTGTAGATCTGAAAAAGAAGATCGGATTTCGTACGAAACTCGAAATGAAACTGATTCAAATGAACTCCCGCTACCCAATATAAAGCCACATGTGGAAGCGGGCCCACCCGAGGTAGCCGCACCTCTACCTGCGGCTCCCTAGGGTGGGTCTCACACCCCTGGGCTCAGTTCTGTTTGAGTTGAAATGGAGTTTATATGGGTTGCCAAGTCAAATCTGAAGAGAAATCGCTACGCGATTGAAAGGTTTGTCCTGAAATCCTGCGTTTAAACAGCGTAATCCTAACAGAAAAGGGAACATTCTGAAAACCCTTGGTATTCATCCTCTAGTAATGTTCGTCGATCAATGATGAAGAATTCTAAAAAACTGCCAAAAAACTGCGCAAAACTACCGAAAATTGCCACTTTCAAAGCGTTGGGTACAGACCGAGACAGTTCAGCCGTTGGCTCAACCCCAGCAAAGCATCGGGTACAAACTGAGACATTTTAGCCATTGGCTCAACCCTAGCGAAGCGTCGGGTACAGACCGAGACAGTTCAGCCGTTGGCTCAACCCCAGTGAAGCATCGGGTACATACCGACACATTTCAGCCATTGGCTCAACCCCAACGAAGCGTCAGGTACAGACCGAGACAGTTCAGCCGTTGGCTCAACCTCAACTAAGTGTCGGGTACAGACCGAGGCAGTTCATTCGTTGGGTCAACCCCAACAAAGCGTCGGGTACAGATCGAAATATTTCAGTCGTTAGCTCAACCCCAGCGAAGTGTCGGGTACAGACCAGGCTAATTCATCCATTGGCTCAAACCTAGCGAAGCGTCGGGTATAGAGTGAGACATTTCAGTCGTTGGCTCAACCCCAACAAAGCGTCGGGTACAGACTAAGAAAGTTTAGCTGTTGGCTCAACCCCAATGAAGCGTCGGGTAAAGACCGAAACAGTTCAGCCGTTGGCTCAACCCAAGCGAAGCGTCGGGTATAGAGCGAGACATTTCAGCCATTGGCTCAACCCCAGAGAAGCATCGGGTACAGACTGGTGACAATTCAATCATTGGCTCAACCCCAGCGAAGTGTCGGGTGCAGACCGATGAAAGTTCAGCCGTGGGCACAACCCCAGCGAAGTGTCGAGTACTGACCGATGATAGTTCAGCCGTGGGCACAACCCCAGCGAAGTGTCGGGTACTGACCGATGATAGTTCAGTCGTTGGCACAAACCCAGCGAAGCGTCGGGTACTTACCGATTTTAATTCAGTCGTTGGCACAACCCCAGCAAAGCATCGGGTACTGACCGATGACAATTCAGCCGGTGGCACAACCCCAACGAAGCATCGAAAGGGATCCGGTGACGAAAGAAATATAATCATCCATCCCCGATGATGGAATCTGTTATACACATCCACAGAAGAAGCACCAAGAAAGATTTGCAATTCAAACCCCTGTTGCCAACTACTGGTGTAGATGATCATCAAAATAGGCATCAGGAGCACTCAGTGGAATAACTCGGTGGCAACAATGTCATCCCAATCAGAGTCACCTAGGCTATCATGGATGACGCCATCCCCAGCAAAAAGTGACAAAAATAGTTCGCGATAACCTATTAGTGACATCCCCAGCAGAACAAGACAGCAGTCTAACTCTGATAACCTGTCAGTGGTTATCCAACCAGTACTCGTTGGACAGGGCAGCCACGAGGGTTATCACATGTGACCTTATCCTCAGCAAGAAATTACGTAATCAAATAAGTGATAACCCTACGCCATCAAAGGTATCTAACATTCATTGCATATCATGCCATGCATTGCCTCCCCTTTGCCTGTGCATTTCCCATGTCTACTAATCTTTATCATGTCCATTTCGTTGCATTGCATGAACATGATAAAGAGGGGCATCTGTAAACACTCAAATTTTTCTTTCCCTATTACTAGCACTGTAGGAGCGTAAAAATTATCTTTTGAATCAACCCCGGTCTCAATACTAGGCCATCAAATCAAGCCCAGTCTTAATACCGGGCCATCAAATCAACCCCGATCTAAATACCGGGCCATCAAATCAACCCCAGTCTCAATATGGGCCATCAACTTAACCCCGATCTCAATACCGGGCAGTTAATTCAACCCTGGTCTCAATACCGGGCCATCAAATCAACCCCGGTCTCAATACCGGGCAATCAACTCAACCCCGGTCTCAATCAAAGAGGTACAGGGCAGCCCCGGTCTCAACCTGAGAAGTACAGATCAACCCCGATCTCAACCCGGGAGGTATAGGTCAGCCGCAGTCTCAACCCAGGAGCAATAGATCAGCCTCGGTCTCAACCCGGGATGTACTGGTCAGCCCCGGTCTCAACCCGTGACGTACGGATCAGCCCCGGACTCAACCCATGACGTATAGGTCAGCCCCGGTCTAAATCCAGGAGATACAGATCAGCCCCCGTCTCAATCCGGGAAGTATAGGTTAACCCCGGTCTCAACCTTGGAGGTACAGATCAGCCTCGAACTCAACCCGGGAGGTACAGGTCAGCCCCGATCTCAACTTGGGAGGCACAGGTCAACCCCGATCTCAACCCGGGAAGTACAGTTCAGCCCTGGTCTCAACCCGGGAGGTACAAGTCAGCCTCGGTCTCAACCCATGAGGTACAGGTCAGCCCCGGTCTCAACTTGGGAGGTACAGGTCAGGCCCGATCTCAACCTGGGAGGTACAGGTCAGCCCTGGTCTTAACCCAGGAGGTACATGTCAACCTCAGTCCCAACTTAAGAATTACAGGTCAGCCCCGATCTCAACCTGGGAGGTACGGGTTAGCCCCGGTCTCAACCCGGGAGGTACAGATCAGCCCCGGTCTCAACCCAGGAAGTACAGGTCATCCTCGGTCTCAACCCAGGTAGTCAGGTCAACTTCAGAACTAATCCTGAAGCATCACAACATCTCTAAAGGAAAATTTGGAGCGACCAAGTTAACCTCAGAGACAACACTGAGGACAAACAGACTCGAATAGGATCCAAATCTTGGAAACAGCCCCAGGAAGTCAACCAAAGACCATGCTGACATTGAAGGCAACTCCAGGAGGGGAAAAACGGTTATTGTACCAACTCTAAGCCTATTCGGTCAAACTCAAGCTGAATTAATGCGACCAAAGTCAGAACGAACCATAACAACAATCTCGAGTGTAAACAGCACAAGACAGCTCAACGGATAAACTGTGGGGAATTGAAGACCTGGTTATGAACCCATCTTCTTGGACTCGGAAAATGTTTTATCCCATGTCATTGTGACACTCTCGGCGAGGGCTTTTCGAAAAGGTATAGCACGCCTCAAAAGGACGCTCTGATCAAAAGTTAAAATGTTTCGAATTAGAACTTGCGTTGCTCGTAGTGCACGTACTTCAAGACGAAGGGACCAGCCATGTGGGCCCTTCCACGTGGAGCCATACCTCTACCTGCAGCAGTAGCAGGTAGAGTGGAGGCTCCCTGGCCTATATATAGAGGTGCACCCCCTCTTATTTCAAGAATTTAGAAACGCTCCGAACCCCTGCCTGTTTGGTTTTCTGTCTATTTTCTTGTCTTCCAATCCCAAATTTTTTCAATCTAACACATAGATATACCCATATACTACCACATATCATAAAATAACCGGTAGATTCAGACGTGTAAAGCCAACGATTTGGCGAAAAGCCCGTGCAGCAGTCCATTGTGAGTATTTTTACGATCAGCAAGTCAATACTACTTATTTACACTGTTTTACACTTGCACGTCAAATTTTGTTTTCTAAATATACCCGGAACTCAGTTCTGTGTTCGTTCTTGTCAACTTTTGGTACGATCCGTTGCTTCCAGTAGCATTTAAATACTAATATCTACGTTTTGAGCAACTTCGCCGGACTGGGTTATCTTCCCAGTTCGGGTTTGGCTTTTTTTGTATATATTTAATTGTATATATACTAACTTTTCATTTCTGTCAAGCCCAGATGTCAAATCCGTGGTAGTTTACTGCTTTTATATATAAATATGCATATATAAGCAGCCTTCATCACATAGTCTTGGTTGACTACATTTTTCTGTCTCTATTTATATAATTATATTTCAGTTCGGCCTGGATCATTCTATGGCCTTTTTACTGCTTTTATATATAAATATGCATATATAAGCAGCCTTCACCACAATGGGTTATCTTCCCAGTCTTGGTTGACTACTTTTCTGTACATTTACATTTCAGTTTGGCATAGATCATTCTGTGGCCTTTTTATTGTTTTTGCACCATTCACCATACTGGGTTATCTTCCCAGTCCTGGTTGACTACGTTTCTATATATATTTATATTTCAGTCCGGACATAGGCGTGAAAATCCATCGCCCTTTTACTGTTTTATATATATATTTTTAATTATGTCTAGCCTGGATCATTTCTTGGCTTTTATACAGCTTTTATAAATATATATATATATATATATATATATATATATATATATATATTTCAATTCCAGTCCGGGCACCGATGTGAAAACCCATCGCCCTTTACAGCTTTCATATATATAATTGTATATATATATATATATTGCTTTACTCGCTTTTATTAAAATATTTCTTTAAATATTCTTTTGATATGAATCGGCACTGACATTTCTGCGGGCGAACTAGATTTCTTTAAATCTCGGCAACTCTAGCTTTCAAACGGTTCAAAATAGGTCCAGACAGAACCGGAAAGCTAGAATGGCTGAGATTTATTTAAATCAAGCATTTTTCTAGTTTCAGTTATAAAAGAAAACTCGCGGTCCTTAGATCGCTATCTTGTGGGAACGAGATGATTTGGATTAGCGCTAGCCAGGATTTACTGATGGATCCTTGGCCATTATAGCGTTTGGATATATTCCTGTATAAATTTGAGTTGGGCAGGTTTATTGGCCTCCCTATGTGAGCCTAAGAATCGTGGGATTTATGATCCAACTGATTAGAATCTGATTCGCACGATGGACAAACTCCACTTTACAGATGTATCCTACCAGTTTTTTTATAAAAATATACATACAAAAGACCTTACAATGGTTATCCACGTTTAAGGTCTCAAAATAACGAGAACAATGGTTTTTCGTGTCAGAGTCCCTCCGATGACTGTCATGCCTATGAGGAGACTGACACTTGTATATATGTTGTGGTCGAGGATGCTTCACAGCCAGACAATCACCATTCAAATTGTGCCTTAAGGCTGAAAGAGATAAAACTGAAGTATCGATAAGCTTCAATTCCTATGTTAGCGTAAGGGTTTGAAAACCTTCTTTCAAAACATCATTCAATAATCTTTTCGAAGAAAATAAGCTTTTGCAAATCAAATCAACACTTTTGCAAATCAAATCAAAGACTTTTTGCAAATCAAATCAAACCCTTCGTTTATAGGTTCAACGATGCATAGATATGCTTTCGATCAAACATAGGCCCAATTTTTAAAACAGCATTCACACATTTTAGTTTTTAAAGGGAAATATTGAAAAGATGTGGTATCGTATTTACATGCGATTTGTGGGATGTCTAACACCTTCCCCACACTTAAACAAGCCCCCGAACTCAAAACATTATTTTCAAAGATGAAGTTTCGACAGTGTCCAGCAATTGGGCCTCTTTCAAATAAAATTCGGTTGAGTTGAAACAACCATTTCAAATCTACCAAGTAGCGACTCTATAAAATGTTCAAATCGTCGACATGATACATGTTGGCCTTTTCTTTAAAAACCCTTCAAAACCTTTTTTGCAATAAAAGGAGTAAGGGTAGAGATAACTTAGGAAGAGAGAAAGATCCGGGTTGTGACCCGACCCGCGGATTTTTTTTTGGACGTCGACAGTCTCAAAACTCATTTCCCATCAGGTAAAATTTGATATGTTGTAGTACATATGTATGTAAGTGTTTAAAAAGAAGTTTTACAGAAATCAGAGTAAGATAGAAACTCCGTTCAGCTCTCCTAGCTTATTTTTCTCTCGCCGCAGCAATCTTATTCTCTATTCTTATATTGGAAGCCAAAGGGGGGAGGCCATATATATAGACCCAGGCTGCCATGACTCTACCTGTGGCAGCCGCAGGTAGAGCAGTGGTTGGGCCTGGTGGGCTCCACTATCTCAAAGTGTGTGCACTCTGACCACACTCAGCTCACTTTAACCTTCATAACTTGCAATTCGTGAATCTGATGGAGGCGTGCTATACCTTTCCGTAAAGCTCTTTCTGAGAGTTATGCAATGAAATGGGCTTGGCCTTTTCCTAATCCAGGAAGATGGGTCCATGACCAGATCTTCAAGTCTTTACAGTCCATTCGTTGAGTTGTCTGGCGTAGTTTTCACTCGGGATTATTGTGATGGTTCTGCATGACCTTCTTCACATTAATTTGATCCGAATTGATGTTGAGTTGGCAGAATTACCCTTTTGCCCTTCTAGGTTCGTTCCGAGCATGATGTAACTATTTACTTCTGTCGGTCTTCATGGTTGTCTATGAAGTTGATTTAATAATTCCCGGGGCTGTCTCCGGGGAATTTAATTTGATGACTTTTAGGGGCTATCTTTGGGGGACTGGTTTAATGATTTCTCGTAGCTATTTTTGGGGGTCTGATATGATGATTTCCTTGGGCTTTCTCTGGGGGTCTTGTTTTGATAATTTCCAGGGGCTGTCTCTAGGGGTCTGGTTTGATGATTTCCTGGAGCTGTCTCCGGGGGTCTGGTTTGATATTGTAAACTTCCAGGGTTGTCTTCAAGAAAATAAAAGAATTTTTTTCCCTCCTGCATGGTTAGTAACAGGAATACAAAATTTTGAGTGTCTATAGCATGCAATCCTATATGTTCCAAATATAACCACACAATGTTTATGAAACTCAATTTGCAAAATGTCCGAGTTTGCCTTTGAAATCGTTTTAAACCATTCTAACGCAATCTAGCACATACGAACCAACTTTGAATCATATTTCGTGCATAGCTAGGTCATGTGCACATGCTAACAAAGTCAGAACTTAGATACCATAATGTTTCAACAAAGTTCGTTTCCAACTTCTTGTTTCTTTTAGAAAATATACATTTAAGTATACTAAAGCAACTCATATAATGCAAAGAAACTCTAGACCACATGTTACATGTATTTTCATGCATGACTAAGCCAAACCAATATGTTAGAACAATCAGATTATAGCAGAAAGCACCAACCATTTCTGGTGTACGGCGTAGCTTCGCCATTTTGAATTGCAGAAGGGGAACAACTACGCCCTTCTAGGACAGAACCAGCAATGACTCTGCTCCTACAGAACTCAAAACCAAACAATAATTTCTTCAATTAACATGCTTAAAACCATCACATTGCTTTCATATATTCATATAAACTTAGCTAACATGTTGTCATCATTTCACAATTCAATCAACAACTAATTCATATAATTTCTAAGAATTCTTCAAACTAAAAATTAGGAACATTCCAAACATTAATGCTACCTCATGAAGCTTGAATTGGTAACTTGCTTCCAATTTCATATAGCTTTTACGAATAACAACTCACTCTTTAATTGCAACTAACCAATTTTCTAACAAATTGAATTAAGAAGATGGAGCTCCAATGTATAGAGAATTCATTACCCATAGTTGGGTCTTGCACATTGGATCAAGCCAATTGAATGAAGAAGAAGCCATTGGATTGAGAGGGTTTGGTAAAAAGGATTTCATTGTCACTATTCCAGCCACTCCTCATTTCATAAGATGAATGTCTGATAATTGGCAAGGAGGGTAGGCTAGGCCAATGGCCTAATACGTTTGATGAAAGAAATTGGGACACTCAATATATAACAAAGCTTATTACACTTTTATTTATTAGTAAAGTGGACCTCATACACTAGGTTATTTCTTTTTGGGCTCACAATGTTCCTTTAATTACTTAATATAATTTCCTTGTGATAAGTTAGGGGTATATATATATATATATATATATATATATATATATATATATATATATATATATATATATATATATATATAATCATATAATCCATGTACATTGGGTTAGTCCAAATAATATTTAAATTAGGTTAGAATATAATTTAATTGGGTACTAGCAACCCATTATTTTCCATAAACTTATTATTTTAATAACACTCAAATATCAAAATAATTATTTAATTTCAAGTATTCGTTTACTTAAAATCCATCTTCCCCCATACTTCTGAAATACACATTTAATTAACTCTCCATGTAATATAATGCCACACAATGCTCTTTCATACTACTTCATAAGTTATATATTTTAATTTACTTTTACCATATGGTCTTATACATTAATTATTCACATCATTTTATTATTTTTGATATCTGACATTATATGAAGCAACTTTAATGTATTAATTATTTATGTAACCACACAACACATGTAACGCCATATAAAAATAATTAATTCATCACACAATTTAATTACTCCTTTCATTATTTTAACTAATAAATTACTTATTTCATTACTTTGCCACACTAGAAATATTTCATAAGCTTAATTAAGCTTCATTATCTTTTCCACCAAAATTCTCAATTATCATATACTTAATTCAATTTAATTGAATTATCACATCTCTTACCTCAACGATACATCTATATTCATATTCAAATAAATATTCAAATTTTTATAAATTTAATTATTAATATTATTCATAAAATTCACGGATATTACTGCAGCTTTATAACCATGTTTATTATAGATAAAACATATAGTATGATGCATGCTTGTGTGTGTGTGTGGATTCTTTCTTATCACATGGATATATAGTAGCGTTTTCCTTGTGTTAATTCTTAGGTTTCCATACTACTCTACGATTCAGGGATTTCGTAGAGTGAACCTCAACTCTAAGATTCTTTCATGGTTGATTCGTAGAGTCGGTTTGATTTGACTCTACGATTCTTTGAGGTTGAAATATAGTAGTTGATTTACTCTTGAATTTTTTGAATCCCAGATAAGCATGGGACTTGTTATGTCTAGAGACATTACTTTGATTAGAAGAGCAAGGATTCACCGGCTCAAAGCTCTATGTGGATTTCATAAACATAATGCTTCTATTGAGATTTGAAGCACTATTGTTGTTAGTTTCCAATGATTTGCCCACATATGATTCTGAGGGTGAATCCCCAAAACCTAGACCTGATCTATCGGGAGAATTTCTTTGACTAGTGATAAGAGAGTCCATAGATGAAGAAGACTTGTTCCACATCAGAATAGTCTTTTCTAGCTTTTTAATTTGAGATGCTAGGTTTAACTCTCGTTGTGCACTGAGTTCATTTGTCTGTTTTAAGCTTTTATTTTCATCTTCAAGATTAGAGAGAGAGAGGAAGTGCTTAGTAGAGCTATCTCCATTTCTGCTAAGACTTTCTCTTGTTAAAGAAGATAATAATATTTTGACAAAACTCTGAACCATTTCATGTATTGACGTATATCAGAAGTTATATCATTCAATGTAGTTCTTAAGTCATTAATATCTACATTAGGTGAGTTGAAATCAAATACATTATCAATGCTGATTTCAGTGTTTCTCTTATTTTTGGCTTCCTTGGCCATTAAACACAGGTTGGCTATTTGAGGTTCTTTTTCTTCACTTGACTCAGAGTTTGTATCATGGTTTGAGTCGCTCAATGATTCTCTAGCTACAAGACCTTTAACTTTCTTCTGAAGCTTCTTATAGCCTTTGAATTCTTTCTTCGAGACTAATTTTTTCTTATCCTTATTTAGCTCCTCTCTGAGAGGTTTATTGCATTCTGCAATGAAATGACCTGTCTTCTTGCAGTTGTAGCGTAGGTCTTTATTATGCTCTTGATTGTTACTATTGTTGAATCTCTTAGGTCTACTGCTTATGCCTTTATGCATGAATCTTCTAAGCCTTCTAACAAGCATATCAATATCTTCATCATCATTTTCTTCAGTGTCAAATTCATTATTAACTGGAGCTTTAAAGGTTGCTTCTGTTACTCTGAGAGCAACTCCTTTTTCCTTCTTCTTTCCTTCTGACAAGGTTTCTGCTCATTGAGTTAGCTCTAGTTCATAGGTGAGAAGGTTTCCATACAGCTGTTGCACAGTCATCTCATAAAGGTTCTTTGATTCTCTAAAGGATGTAGTCTTTGCATCCCACTTTCTTGGTAAGGCCCCCATAAACTTGATGATGAGATCTTTATTAGGATAGATCTTTCCAAAGGCTCAGAGGGAGTTGAGAAATATATTAAATCTTTCATATGTGGAAGTAATGTTCTCTCCTAGTATATGAGTGAACATTTCATACTGCTGAGTAAGTAGAGACTAGTTGTTCTCTCTCACTTCTTCTGTTCCTTCATGCATGATCAGTAATGCTTCCTAGACTTCCTTTGCTGTTTTGTAGTTGACTACATTTTCAAACAACTTGTCTTCAAGTGCCATGAATAGAATGTTCTTGGCTCTTTTATCCAGCTGGACCGACCTCTTTTCTTCATCAGTCCATTCTGCTCTTATTTTGACTACTACATTATTTGAATCATCAAATGTTGATGCTAGGTTTGTTGATATGTAGGGCCCATTGATTACAGCATCAAACAGATCTTCATCGATTGCATCCATGTATGCCTGCATACAAACTTTTCAGTTAGAAAATTTATCTTTGTTGCAAAGTGGTGGTTTATTTCCACCACCTAGCTCTGAACTGGTTTTACTGTGTGCTATATGATCTACTCAAGTATATTATACTTTTGTTATGAGAATAAATACTCTAAAACTTTTTCTTTGCAAAGGGTGACTTATCAGATTTGTTAATTAATAAATTAATTAAGCATAACGGAATATATGATTTAATTATCCCCTTTAAGATAAAACAGATATTACAGTTCAAGTAACAAGTATAACAGATATAGCAGTTATGGCAGTTATAGAATGACTGAATGTAAATGACAGAGTTGTTTTAAGTGGTTAAGAGTCCTTAAGACTCATAATCCACTCTTCTACTCCACAAGTAGGAAATCCACTAGGGATATCGATACAACTTCGAATCAATAAGATTCCTTCAAGACCATCAGCCTTGGAACACTAGCACACTGCGTACTCTTCAAGACCAACATCTTTGGAACACTAGTTCACTAAAAACTCTTCAAGCCCATCAAACTTGGAAGCTATGTGATGAGAGTTTATTCGTTGTTGTGCTACTAAGTTGCCTTAAGCATAAGTTCTGAAGAACTTAGTAGCGAAGCAAGATATTTCTTCTTAGTTGTTGAGTGAGGCTTTGACAGATCTTTTTATGTTTGTATGCTCTTGCTTATTTGATATGTTTAATCTGTTTGCCTTATGTAGATGCCTTTGAGTTCTTCTTGTTGAAAGGCTTCTGTTGGAGTATTTAATGCTTCAGATATGCTGGGATCTTTGATGTTGACATCCTGGGTCCATGTGACAGCTTCTTTCTGACTCGCCTGACACCAATCTACTTTTTCACCTAACACCTCTGAGCCGTCACTTTAAGCATAGTGGTTGGTAGACACTTCGTTCGTTTCCTTGATTTAGACAAAGGATTTTTGGTGAGTATATCAAGATCTTCAATTAGCAACATTCGTATGTCAGTCTTCATTGTTAGACATTCTCACTAATCAGAAAAATGACCTCGACGATTCTAATGCTGACTTTCATGTACTCTACGATTACTTGGTCGTAGTCTGTTTGTGGAAATCGTAGTTTGTTTATGGGCATCGTAGAGTGACTTGACTTTGACATCTCTACGATTCCAAGAGTGCTCTGCCAGTTGACAGTGCTCTATTGTGATAACCCAAAAATTTGTTAAGAATAATAAAATCTTAAATGATTAAATAAAGGTTAAAGAATAAAACCTATATTTGAAAATAGAGGATTTATTTAAATTTTTTAGAAAAACCTATATGGTTTGATTTTTTTTTGTAATGTAAAGAAATTAAATGTGAACGATAGAAGGGTTGTAGTGTAAGATGTTACTAAGGGATTAAGATTTATGGTAAGTCAAATTAATATATATGGCAAGCCATATGAATATAGTAAACAAGCCTAAATATTAAATTATTCAAAAGAATTGTAAGAATGACACAAGTTATTAATATAGTATTCTAAAATTAAGATTATGAAAACGATATTGAAAAGTTGGATTAATATTGTAACGCCCCCAAAAATTCATACAATAATATTTCCCTTCTCGATCGTTAACAATACAACTTTAATCTCTCATTACATCATTATTCGATATTAAAACTTACTAAAAATGCGGAATATATAAAACTTTTATACATTTCCTTCTGTATTGCCCTAAATCGCAACCTTTACATTACATCTCTTTGATTCAAATTTATATCATGAATCGTTACAACAAAATAACTATACAAAGTCTTACATCATAAATCAATATCATCATTATTCAATATTACAAATCACTAAAAATGTAGAATTTTTAAAAATTTTATACAATCTTTCTTTATTACCCTGAATCGCAACCTTAACATTACAAATATTTGATTCAATTCTATTACATGAATCGCTACAATGAAAGGACTATACAAAGTCTTACATCATAAATCAATATCCATATACACCGGATAGCTCAACTTACAATTCAACAACATGTTACATTCAAAATATTAAATACATTTCTCATAAAACATAAGTAATCTTCGTGAATATGGATCTCTATAATTCACTTAGCACATATCCTTACCTTGAAATCTTGACCTGCAAAAATTATTATTTGCAAGAGTGAGATCGACAGCTCAGCAAGTTCTAACAGTTTTCATGCATCACATATCACATAATAATATGCTCAACATACATATCATAATAATTAAAGTAACATTGCATACATGCTTTAATTCACATAGCAAATATAAAGATTGAGTTCCTTACTCAATCATCATTATTTAACCAAAACAATGTAGTCATAAATTGACTTTAACATTTCATGATTACAACATGTATAACATATCATGCTCGCTTACAACACATATAACATATCATGCAATTTAAAACAGTTCATCAAGTCCACATAGAAAATAGGAACCGAAAGACTTGCCTTGATTGTTGTTTACCAATAATAGATTAACAGCTTACAGCTATCTGCACTTCACATGCCCTACACAATTATAAAATCATGCACATCAACTATTAGTCACATAGAAACACATAGTAGTTGTAATATAAACTCTACTCTACATCTCATAACTCTTCCTACTATCAATGCACAACGTTCAATTAGATTGTGTTAACTTTTGACTTATATCTCACTATATTTCTTTTTAGTAATATTCAAAATCATTCAAGTGTTTAAGTCTTGCTAGGACTACTTATTGGTTTCATACTAACCCAATTTCATATCTTATAATGTTCATTTCATTTGACTTAAAACACTTTTTACGTTCATTAACACTTGTCACGGCGTTTCGACGTTCATTCGTCACACGCACGAATCGTCTCTCTTGTGTATACTTAGTGTGCTTATATATTTATCTAATACATCATTTATTAATGTTAAACATCATTATATTTACTAACATTCATGTTTTATAACTTAGAACAACATCTATTATCGTCGACAACACCATATTTGCGTATGTGCATGTCCGACGCCCTCCGATTGCCTCCAAATACGCATTAGTCACAAAGATGACCATTGTGACACCTTCTAACGACCTCAAATCAAAAAAGTTAAAAAACTAAAGTTGTAGGTCTACTCGTGCTCATTTCGGATCATCTTGAATCTCCTCAATCGGAGTTTGTATGAAAAAGTTATGGCTATTTTACTAACGAAGGTCAAAACAGCTTTGCATTACAACAATTAAACCACTCCGGACAGCAAGGGTACCCATTGGGGAGGGTCTCCCAAGCCTAATACACCCGCTGGGGCGGGTCACCCCCTGGTGAGGGTGCTGGTTCGCAAACTGGTGGAGAAAAAAGCTAATTTGGCTTATTCCTTCACACCGAATTCGATTTTTTCCAACATGATAAACATGAAACTTGATAAAAAAAAAACTATATTTTAAACTCTTAAACATGATCATAACATATAAAATCCATATAACACATAATCAAAACCAAAATTTCATGATTTCAAAGAAAACTACAATATTAAGCATTCTTGACGAAAATTGGTACTTTTAACCTAATTCCAGTAATTCCAATCGCAATAACTCATACTCTTAACATACTAACATAATACATGATCAATTTTACCATTAACTCATAATCAAACACCAATTTGACAGTTTAATAAAATAATTTTTCAGAAATTAGTTTCTAGAAAATCGTTAGAACACAATCCTTCTTGTTTATCAAAAATACATGGATTGAATTTTTACAACCATAATATACCTCATATTATATCCTAATATAACCCATATTACACATAACTCATGTTCACATCAAAGATTTAAGAACAATTTTCAAATTAACTTAATGATAGAACATTATGAACACAATTTCTCTATGTTCATCATATCTACATGAAATTAATAACATAAACTATCATATAACTCATATATAATAGTTTTTATACATCATCTAACACATATTGATCATCAATTTATAGTTTATTAAGAAAATAAATTTACAGAGAATAAAAACAATGAAGAACAATAATAAAACTTGGGTTATACCTTTGCTTCTAGAGGAAGAAGATGAAGATGATGGTGATTATCTTCTCTTTTGATTTCTCAAAGTTTTCCTCTTTCTTCTTTCTCTCTTCTTCTTCTCTCTTTTCTCTCTAGTTTACTCTGTTCTTTCTTCTTTGTTTCTAACAGACTAACTCTAACTCTTTGTTCTTCTACTAACGTAATATACATATAATATATTTAACATATATTAAACATATAATACATAAATATAAGATATATAACTTATAATACATAATGACCCTAATAAGTATAATAATTGTACTTAATACATAGGTTACAACATTTGGAATTTAAAAAGCCCTAAGGTTTTTTTTTGGCAAAAATAACTTTATTTTAAAAACAGATTTTAATAATTAAGGCCTTGTTTGGGTAAAACAGGTTTAAAACAAAAGTAAGGGTCTTGTTTGAGAAAACTGTTTTAAAAACTCTTTTAACTCTTTTAATAAATCCTTTAACACATATTCTTAATGTTATTCTTTAATTAATTGAATCTTAACATTAATTTAATTAATTAAAAGTCTAACATCAATTAATCTCATAAAATTGTCACATAATTATAATTACTCGCTAATTATAATTTCGTGTAACAATCATCACATAACTCATCTAATTTAATTATCCCAATTAAAATCAGAACTATAACATAAAATCATTATATATTAATTAAATTAAATACTAAATATTCATTTAATTAACATATAACACTTAATTAAATTATTCCATAATAATCACATAATTATTTATTTAACTCAATAAATATTTTAATTAATATATTTATTTAATTTAATAAATATATAAATTCTCTTCACACCAAATCACATATTTCACAATATATAACACATATACACATACTCATACTTAAACATCTTAAAATAAAAATTTTATTTATTAAATTCTCATTTATTAATTTTTAAAAATTCGGGATGTCACATCCTTCCCTCCTTATAAGGATTCCGTCCTCGGAATCAACGAAACCTCCTTTACTCGATTTTCGCAAAATCTCTTTCATAATTATCGTTGAATAACTTCAACACGTTAACTTAGCAAAAAGTTTTACATATATATATACTTCATTCATTTCTTCAACAACTATTAGGTTTTATTACATAACCTTCAATCAAATATAATCACATATCAAATATTATATATCTTCTTTAACTCATTCATTCTTTTCTAAGGATCATTACCGAATACTCTACTTGTCGAATTAATGTACTATATAATTCACCATCTATAATTGTTCGGGTTATCACAAATATAGCCTATTATGCCAAGCCATATGAGAAAGGCTTATTGAATATAGCAAAATGTAGAAAGAGGTTTTAATAGACATTGAATTAAATGTCTAGTCTAATATATGAGTATATAAATTATTTTATGACTTATGAAGAGTGGGTATGTGATTAAATGAGTATGTATATTACATGAATATATTTGTTTATTATATAATGAGCAAATAAAAGAGACAAGCTACTGTCGACGTCGAAAAAATTAATCCCTCTTCCTATATGTTTCTTACACTTTCTGTTTTTTATGTTAATTTGTCTTCTTTTAAGGTAGAGATTTTTAGAATTAAATCGACATAAAATGTCAACGATTTAAAAAGATTTGATTTTATTGGTCGGAATTAGACAGAGCCGCCAATTGGTATGAGTTAAATAGGTGTACCAACTCAACTGAGTTTTGAAAGATTTTGCAATAGGACCCAATTATTGGACTTTATTTAATTGGTCTTGGAGACCGAGATTCATAGAGTTCAGAGGCTTGCTTAAGCGAGGGGAAGGTATTAGGCACCCCACGACTTTCGTGAAACACGGTTACCACGCTTTTCATTCCCTAATCATTGTGTATGTGTGTGTGTGTTGCATTTAATTGGGTCTAAGTGCTTTATTTGAAAGTAGTGTTGTGCTTTGTTGGACCTATATACGAAGGGTTTGTATATTAAAATGTCCATTTTTAGACAATAATGTAAAAATGATGTTTTGAAAAGTGGTTTTCAACCCTTTCGCTCGCATAAGAATTGATGCCCTTTGATACTTTCATTTTATTCTTTATTTGGCTTGTTTTGATTTTATTCTCGGGATGCGAAGCATCCTCGATAAAATAACATATATATAAATGTCGGGCTGCTTATAGGCATGAAATCCATCAAAGTATGCCCGGACACCACGCATAGGATTTTCATTATTTCGGGGACTTTAAATTCGGTTAACCGTTTTAAGGTCCTATATTTACAATTGCAAAACTTGCAAGATGGCAATACAACTCAACCAGGTCCATCATTAGAACTGGAACTAGATCCATTGGTTGGATTGTAGATCGTGTAGCTCCTAGGCTCACAGAATATCAAATAAACAGCCTGCATAATGAATATATAACAATAAAAAGTAAAACTATACTAAACATCGCTAAACGAAAGATTCATCAGTCAAATCTCTGTACGAGTGTAGCTCATAGCTTCCAGTTCCCTCTAGATACAAATCTAGGGTCACGTGGTTGCTAACTATTTATAAAAAAAAAAACAAAAAAAAAAAACTAGATCTGAACAGATCTTAGGCATTCTAGCTTCCATATTCAAGTTTTACAACTTTTGAACTTAGTAAAAGCTAGATCTGGCTAGATTTAGTACAGATCTAGTCAATACAGCTAAAATATTGACTATTTACAAGAAATAAACGGTTAAAACTTTAGATCTGACAAATATAAGCTACTAGATATATGTATATAACACTTATATACGTATTAGAGTAAGCGAAGAGGACAGATCTGGAGAAATCTTCTAGTATATCGTGAGAACGGCTCTCGAACGGCTTTTAGCCCCCCGATACTCATTTCCCACTAGTTAAAATTTTATATGTTGTAGTATATATGTGTAGGAACATTTACAAAGAAGTTTTACAAGAATCAGAGTACGTTAGAGGCTCAGTTTGAACCTCCTAGCCTCTATTTCTCTCGTTGCGGCCCTTTCTTTCTCTCTCTCTCTTCTTCTATAAGCTAAGGGAGGAGGGGGTATATACAGACCTGATCTGTTCCCGGTCTACCTACGGCAAGAGTAGGTCTACTTGCTGTTGGGCTTGGTGGGCCTCACCTGGTGGGCCCCGCTGTCTTGAAGTGCGTGCACTCTGACCAACGCGTTGTTCGCTTGAACCTTCATATCATGCAATCCGGGAATCCGATGGAGGCGTGCTATACCTTTCCAAAAAGCCCTTTTTGAGAGATACACATTGACATGGGGCTTGTCCTTTTTCGAGTCCAGGAGGATGGGTCCATGACCAAATCTTCAAGTCTTCACAGTAAGTCCGTTGAGCTGTATGGCGCAACTTTCATTTGGGATTGCTTTGATGGTTCTGTGTGACCTTCCTCATAGTAATCTGATCTGATTTGATGTTGAGTTTGAAAAATTACTCTTTTGCCCTTCTGGGTTGGTTTCGGGCTTGACTGTGCTATAGCTGTCTTTCTTAGGGTTATCTTCGAGGTTTGACTACTGTTGAATTTTGTCTATCTGCAGGGTTGTCTCTAAAGTTGACTTGATGATTCTGAGGGCTGTCTCTGGGGAGAGTGATTTGATGATTTCTTGGGGCTGTCTCCGTGGGTCTGGTTTGATGATTTCTCAGAGCTATCTCTAGGGGTCTGGTTTGATGATTTCCAGATGATGTCTCCGAGGGTTTGGTTTAATGATTTCCCGGTGCTGTCTCTGGGGGTCTGGTTTGATTATTTAATCTTTCAAGGATATCTCTGGAGTGTGAAAAGGCGCTTTTGCCCTCTTGCAAGGTTAGTTAACAATAACGCAAAATTTTGAGTGTCTACAGATGCTCATCTTTATCATATTTATGCAATGTAAAAGAATGAATATGATAAAGATTGATAGACACTGGAAATATAATAAATCAAATGTAATGCAATGCATGGTATGATATATCATGAATGCTATATGCCTCTGTGGGTTCAACTGCCACAGGTTGTATCAACGACCATTCTCTATTTTCTGCTGGGGATGACTTTTATGGCTGGTACCACTATACCTTCTGAATTTGACGTTAGGGTTATCGCCAATGCTCTTTTTTCCAGATACGCTCTCCGATTTTACCTCTATTGGGGATATTCCTCTTTTCACGAATGACCTCATTAGGTATTCCTGATGCTATGCTGGAATTGTCACCAATGATTTAGATTTCAACCTAGTTGGTGCCAACATTTTTTGTCGGGATATGATCCTTGATGCCTACTCGAACGATAGTTTACAATGGTTTGACCATCATTGAACCTCATCGATGCCTACTCTAACGGTAGTTTACAACGGTCGACTATTACTTAACTGCTTTGATGCATACTTGAATGGTAGTTTACATGGTTGACCATCACCGAACCTCCTCGATGCCTACTCGAACGGTAGTTTACAACGGTCGACTGAACTGATTTGATGCCTACTCGAATAGTAGTTTACAGGGTTAACCATCATCAAACCTCCTCGATGCCTACTTGAACGGTAGTTTACAACAGTCGACTGAACTGATTTGATGCCTACTCGAATGGTAGTTTACAGGGTTGACCATAACCGAACCTCCTCGATGCCTACTCGAATGATAGTTTACAATGGTCGGCTGAACTGATTTGATGCGTACTCGAACGGTAGTTTAAAGGGTTAACCATCACCAAACCTTCCTCGATGCCTACTTGAACGGTAGTTTACAACGGTCGACTGAATTGATTTGATGCCTACTCGAACAGTAGTTTACAGTGTTGACCATCACCAAACCTCCTCGATGCCTACTCAAACAGTAGTTTACAACAGTTGGCTGAACTGATTTGATGCCTACTAGAATGAAAGTTTACAGGGTTGACCATCACCGAACCTTCCTTGATGCCTACTCGAATGGTAGTTTACAACGGTCGACTGAATTGTTTGATGCCTACTGGAACGGTAATTTACATGGTTGACCATCACCGAACCTCCTCGATGCCTACTCGAATATTAGTTTACAACGGTCAATCATTGCTTTAACTTTGCTTTGATGTCTCAGCTGGAGATTTCTTGTATACACTACTATAAAATAGTAAATAGACAACACTTAATAGACAACGTTTTTATAAAAAATGTTGTGGTTTATTTTTCCATAACGTATTTTTGTGAAAATGTTGTGGTTTGATATACAAAAGCGTTGTGTATTTGAAAGGGTCAATTTTTTATTTTAAAGTGATAACGTTTTTTAAGTAAAATATTATCTTTTAAAAAAATACGGAGGTTTGATTTGTATACGCTTGAAAAACACGGAGTTTCTTCTTGTTCTGTCTGCTCTTTCTTCTTTCAATTTCATCTCAATTGAAGCCCTAGCCCTCTAAGATCCTTGAATTTTATACCTTATCATACGTCTCAATCGAAGCTCTAGCTCCAGGTCCATAAATTTCATCTCAGATCTTGGACGCCCTAGGCGATTATGGCGAAGAGACGAAGAGTACAGCCTTCAGAGACGAATAGTACAGCCTTAGAGCCTTGGATCTGTCTATTTGTTCTCAGAAGGTCGAGCTTTAGCCTTAAAGAGATGAAAGAGATAGCAGAGTCGCCAACTGCTTCAAAGAAAACTAGTAAGTTCGTGCTTAGCTTAAATGCCTATACATACTCGTATTTCATAGTTATAGGATATTATTACTAGAGAAGCCTCCAAGATTATCCAGCTATTTGGATTGTCAAGTGAAAGAATCTGCTCTATCTCCTTTAGCTGGTCTCGCCTTTTTGACCTTTTACTTCTCCGAAACTTAGGGCTTTTCACTTACTGATAAAAGCAATGAAGGTGTTAAAGAGAGTCTTCAGGTTGGAGTATAGTCGTCTCCGGTGAGGTCGACACCTCAGAGGTTCTTCAAGGGCCCATTCATTACGTTGTCTACTGCCAAGCACATCAAAGCTTCGCTAGCCAAGCGAATCGGGCATGTGAAGCACTGACAACGAGGTTGTTGAGAAATATATATAATCTGTACAATTTTTATCCTTTAAATGTGTTCTCTAAGGTTCTCAATATTTTTTTTTGATTTAATGATGGTCTTCTCCAATTGTTTGAATTTTCAGCGTGTTTAGGGAAAAGAGTGATAAAGAAATTATGAGAGAAATTCAAGCAATTATGAGACAAATAACATCCAATATTACTGCCATTGAAACTTCATCAAAGAGCTTGGACTCGACCCTCGTTAATTGAATCCTTGGTACGCAATTCATATATTTCTTTTCCAGATATATACATGCTCATGCTCTTTTATGTGTCTGCAATTGGATAGAATCACTTTTTTTTTTGAGATCGGGATTATAGATAAAAAAAAAAAATTGGGGATGCCACCCTAAAATTCTATTTATCAAGTTAGAATTTTGCAGCTGAATCCAGCTATCAGTTAATATATATGCCCAATGCTTTCCCAATATTGTAGTAAAGTAAATTAAGAAACCTATTTTGAGATGAGAAAATTTGATCACCTAAAAAAAAGTACTGATAAATATTAAGAAAAACAAGAGATTATAAATGAATTTGGTACTTACTTAAACATATACGATCAAAATAATTTTAATTTATATCCCTAAAATCAAGAAAGGAAATATGCAAGAAAAGTAATTTACAGAACTTAATTTCCGAATTTGTCCACGTACGAAGAGAAATTAGTATGCGAAGTCCATATACCTGTTTTTCACAACTTAACTCCTTTAATGATGGTGGCCTCATGCTGTAGTCGTTTTGATCCTTCCTTCCATTTCCAACCTGAAGTACATACATATATATACATGATCATATATGAAGATATATCGGCTTCTTTATATGCATACATAAATGGAGAATTACTTTCTTGTATTTAACTATTGAGCAGATGATCAAAGTATATGTATTACAATATATATAGTCGTATGATCGGCAGATAAAATTCATCAATATTAACTACTCTATGTATGTCAATACATACATACAAGTACTCTAAAATTAAAGTCATATTTTCAACATCTAAAAATTGAATTTAGTGTAATTAAGAATATATATATATATATATATATATATATATATATATATATATATTTGAAATTAATATTTGATCGATCAAAAGTTAATTAACAAACAATATGGAAGGGATCATTTATTGAAATTTCACCTTGGAATCTTCTTCACCACAATTAGATTCATTTATTTTTTCTTCCTTCAGTGCACCTCCAAAAGCACTATTAGATTAATTACCTGTTTTTCACAACTCAACTCCTTTGGTGATGGTGGCCTCATACTGTAGTCGTTCTGATCCTTCCATCCATTTCCAACCTGAAGTACATACATATATATACATGATCATGAAGATATATATATAGATATATCGGCTTCTTTATATATATGCATACATAAATGGAGAATTACTTACTTGTATTTAACTATAGAGCAGATGATCAAAGTATATGTATTACAATATAGCCATATGATCTCCTCGATCGGCAGATCAAATTCATCAATATTAAGTACTCTATGTATATACGTCAATACATACATACATACAAGTACTCTAAAATTAAAGTCATCTTTTCAACATCTAAAAATTGAATTTAATGTTATTAAGAATAATATATATTAATTTGAAATTAATATTTGATTGATCAAAAGTTAGTTAACAAACAATATGGAAGGAATCATATATTGAAATTTCACCTTGGAATCTTCTTCATCACAATTAGATTCACTTCTTTTTTCTTCCTTCACTACACCTCCAATAGCACTATTAGATTTTCTCAAAGTAGACTTCAATGGAATTGCATTTCATCTGCGTTAACTATTTAGATAGATACATGTGAAACAGGTCATGTTAAAATTTTGGTAGGCAGCTAAGGAATTGGATTCCATCAAAATGTTTATGTGATAATCTCATAAGAAGAAAGGCGAACATGAACACAAAAGAAAATAAAAATCTGTTTACAACAGCGAATGTTTTGAACTCAGTTATATGATTTCATGATTTTAAGTTCTTTATAAGTTGCTTTGAGGACAATCATCTTCTATACTGGCAATGCAAACAATTATAAGTTTGTGTATCCATTGTCTTATTAAAAATTGAAGCGACGAAGAGGAAGCATAAAAATACTATGAAAATCAATTACCAAACTGAACCTTAATTTGCAGAAGTCGGCATTTTGGTTTGTACTAGATCATTCATCTTGAAGAATATGCAAATACAAAACAACAAATAGGCATAGAATCTGAATTTTGATAGTTGATATATTGTTTCTTATGTTAAGAAATGATTATTGATTAGATGATTTATATAATATGAGAGCATTCACGGCTTATTGAACTCCTATTCTTTAGAGAGATCTTCTTCTTTTTCCTGAATATTCACGGCTTATTGCATTACATCCCCTATACCCTGTTACAATATCAGTTACTCGCAAAGTGTTGTTGATTTAGGTAATCTATTCATTCTATTATTCGCCTTTCATGTTATTATTTTACCCATTTTCGTGTATCCTTTCTTTGGCAATGCCAAAGATTTGCAGCGAGGATTACGACAAGGTCACATGCATATTCTTGGGAGTTCAAGTTGAGTTATCTGTTATTGTTTTGGATCTTACTATGGTAGATTTTCTCTCTATCATTGTTCTTTTATTAATTTGATTTTTACAGTCTCTTGGTTGTATATCCATGCAAAGATTGACACTACCATACAAGCACTTGTTTTACAAGAGGAGAGGAAAGCAAAATTCATAGGCATATGCATGGGAAGCTTTATATTACTGTCTTATTTCTTCAGAGTGCTCAGTAGTCAATCAGGAATACCATTTTACATGGGTGGGATGGTAATAAAGTTAAGCGGGGAAAGTGCAGCTGCATTAATGAGTCTTCTTGGAGCAAGTATTATGCCCCAAGCTTTTATCTCCATTCTTCTATTATAAAGCTCCCTCTCTTCTCTGTCATTTTTTTTGTGTGGTCAACACTAGTAAATTTTCTGAAAGAGAAAGTGGACTTTTGACAACTCATATGGCCTCTAAGTTAAACCATGCATAACATTGCAATTTCAATTTACTAGCAGTTTAACTAGATTCCACCTTAGGCATGCTTTTTTACCACTATTCTTTGCGTTAGTTATAATCCCCTGACTAGGTAATATATAATAACCATAAATGTTCATTATTAGTATTTGTTTCCGGGTGTTATCTTATTTGCTTTTCATTGATATGTCCAACATTGCTGCTGTGCTAAATGGTAATGTATTTGTTGCCTAAAAAAATAATGGGAAATCAAGTCATTCATAAGCGTTCATTATGTACTTGCAGTTATATTATATGCCCATACATTCTTCATAGGCAAAGATGATTAAATATTAAGAGAATAGTAGAACCCTGTTATATAAGGCACAAGAGTAGGTATCCCCGAGATTGTTGTAGACTGCCAAAGAAGAAGGTACTTCTTTCAACCTTAAATGCATCTCTGTCATTCATACTCTTTCATTCTGAAGACTTACTATATCTTTAATTTTTTGTATAAACATGTGCTATTGTCTTGAAAGGGTCGAGAAGATAGGACGAGTTGAGAGACATAACTGGGATAGTTCAAGGATGATGTTTATGGATGAGGAGGAACGGTTTAACATGCCGGGTTTAATTGATAGTATGCCGGGTTTAATTGATGCATGTAAGTGCATGCATGGTGATTGGGAATTAATTAAGAATATATCAAAGTATAAAATGATAAATGTGTATTGGTCTAAATTTTGGACATGTACCACCCTAGCTAGCTTTTTTTAACTAGTTTACTCATATTGAGTAAATTCTTTCCCATAAATCAGTAAATATGTCATTTTTAGATGATTCTTTCAGATAAGCTAGTTCAGTAATATTATACGTACTTCACCGTTTAGTTGATGTTTTTTGAACCATTTGTATTACATAGAATTGAATGAAGTTAGAATTTAGAGTCTCTAGCTAGCTTATCTAGCTAGACTTTGCAGAAAACAAGAAGAGAAAATTGATAATTTCATTCATTCCCAATTCTGCTACAAGTTCACATATTTATTTAACAAATTAAGTAGTATCTGGGCACTAAAATTAAAATAACTAGGGATATCATCCCAACTAATATAACAGATTTCATCATCAGTCTTTCCCGATGAAGATAGTTTTCCACGGTCGTTCTTGCCAGGTTTTTCGGAGGCCATGCTGGGTTGATGCCAGTGACTTGTAATGTCAAATTCCTTGATTTTGGAAGAAATAACTTTCAACAGTTTACAACATCGACACTTTTTCGATGCTACACCGGGGTTGTCACCAACGGTTTGTAATATCAGATACTCTGGTCTACGCTGAGGTAATTCTCAACGGCTTACACCACCGGACCTCTCCCGATGCTACGCTGAGGTTGTTGCCAAAGGTTCACACTGTCAGGTACTCAGATCTTCGTCGAAGCAGTTTTCAACGGTTTTCATAAACGGACCCTTCCTCGATGCTACGCTAGAGCTGTTACCAACGGTTTAAAGAAGATTTTTAGACTTCAAAGTTTGACGTCCCGTTACAGGGTTTCAGGCCCGTTCTGCTCAATCGCGTAGAACCTTTTCTTCTGATTTAACTTTTTGGCCTTAGTGGACTCCGCTGTGACTCAAATTTGATCAAGCTAGAGGGGGTTGGACCCACCCTAGGTTGCCGCAAGACAACCTGTGGCTGTCGCAGGTAGACTTGCGGCAGACCGCGGGTGGATTTATACCCCCCTTGCCTTTTGAAATATCATTTTCAACTTGAAGAAACTGAAAATTCCAAAATTTCTCTCTCAGATCTACTTAGTTCGGGCTGCTTTTTCGCGAAATCTGTAACCATACAAACGTTCTGCACAACTCTGGTAACGTTTACATCCTTTCTTTTAAAGTTTTGACCGTTAGAAAGTTGGTTTTCATGCATTATGAGTTTAAACGCAATGTATCAAATATATATGCTTGGATGACTTTATAAAAATGAATAGACCTAGTAAGTACGTGTTTTTTACTATGCTGAACATTCCGGTGTAAAAAAATTTCATTTTTGGGGCATTCAATTTGCACCCTTTTTGGCTGGTTTATTCATCCTATTTGAGGACAAATGAGCATAGATTTTCAAATAAAAATACACATGATAATTTAGCTGCCATAGTGAGTTTGATTTTATTATTTTTTATACATATGAAATGCTCATGATTTTGTGTTGGAGTGCTACTGAATGGCCACCTAGTAATGCCTATGTGCATGCGGATATTCCATTTTACAAAGGAGACTTTGGCAAAAAAAAAATCACGAGTTTGGGCATTTAATATGCATGCAATTTTAACTCTACTGGGGAAGTATGTTAAACTAATGCATGTTTTCACATAGGCTATGCATGATGCAATGATTTAGATTTAATGGCTTTAATTTTGATGCGTACCTCACCTTTTCTAAGGCGATTTGGAGATTTTGTTTAGGTTATGGACCCAGATAACCTAGTAGTTCTTATCGAGTTTCTTCAGGTGTTAGGAGGAGGGCTTCTGATGTCCCTTTGCCTTGTCCGGCCCGGCAACCTCGCCGATTGATCGAGTCAGTGATTCGTCCCATTCAGGTTTATAAGACATCAGCTATAGACAAGGAGGAGGATGTTCTGGTTGAGGATCCCATCCCTCCTTCTTTTACTCCCCGTCGCGAGCTTCCACCTATTAGATTGATAGTTCCAGATTTGCTGGATGATTTGAGATGATATCCGTCTATTTATCTTCACGCGAACGAGGTAATAGCAGTTTTCGTTTAATATTTTTTCTCTTTTTCCACTTTAGGGGAAATGGTTTGATCTTGATTTTGAACTTGATGCAGGTTCCCAGCTTTACTCAGTGCAGGGGGAACTAGTTCAGTATTCACTCTTTGTACCAGACCCTTCACATGGAGTACTAGGCCATTGTCTAAACTTGGGGCTTTGAGGCCTTCTTTTCCATTCCACCCCGTCGCTGCAAATAGGGGGGGGGGGCTTTGTTTGAGCGCTAGTTTCACCATACTCAGTCACTCCATCTGCTGGACTGTGTGGTGATAATGACACCGATGGATTGGCGGTTCATTACTAGGATGGAGTTTACAGGGGAACCGGTTCCTTTGGTGGCGAATATTTTACCAGCTGCAGTTCGATCCCTCTTGGGAGTTCCTGCTACGGCCCTAAAGGGTCGGGCTGTTTGTTCTGGCCCTTTGAGTATTGATGTTACGAATGGGGTTTTGTCCGAGCCTCTACCTGATGATCAAAGGGATAGAGATCGTATCCTTCAGCGATTGTACTTGGTCATCATCAGGGGTTGTTTCCTAGCGGATAACTCCTCGACGTTTTCTTTTGCTTTGGTAAGTGCCACTTGGGATGTGGACAGTATCAGAGAGTTTGATTGGGGCTCACTCACCTTTGCCTACTTCCTTCGAGGGAAGCGCCTACACTTAGAAGGCATGACAAAGGCTTGGCTAGGCTTTTACCCATTTATGCTGGTGAGTAATTTCTCCTTTATCTTTCAATTTCCTTGTTCGGTTTGTCAATCTTTATCACTGAGAATATTTGATCTTTGCATTTCCAGTTTTGGGTATATGAGAGGCTCCCTTGCCTACGCCCAGTTACTACTTTAGGTCTGGAGACCTACCCGCGGGGACAGTGCTGGAATTATTCCACCTTGGCCGAGGTCTTTGTGGCGGAGGGGTTTACCCATTCTCGCTTGCAGTTGGAGTTGTTGACCTCCGATGTCGTCACATAGGTTCCTTATACCCCCGATCATCTAAAAGTTAGTTTTGAGAACGGTTTTTTGACCGCGATGGAGTATATATTATCAAATTGTCGGATCCCTTTCTTGATGGAGGGAGGCTAGGAGCTCTACTTGGGAGAGTGTGCCATCAAGAGTACAGTAGGGGAGATTTGTATTCCTTTTCTTCCTCCGACTAGACGTCATTGGTCTTTATCTCAGCCGGTTATAGTGATTCCCCTAGTGGGTTAGGACAACTTCACATTTTTTGAGGGTCCCTACACTTAGGATGCATTCTATCACTAGTGGACTCCTCACACCATTTGGGCTCAGACCCGAGCTACTCAGTTCTTGGCGGGCATGGTTCCCGGGTCTGTGATGATGAAAGACTAGATTACATGTGTCAGAGAGCCCTCTCATTTTGAGCAGATTACCAGCTTGACCCAGCGGTTGGACCGGGCATATTTTTTCATCAGGCATTTGGGCAGAGATCCCTCGGAGGTAGATTCTTTTGATCCTTCCAGCTCTGGCACTGGCCCCTCAGGTGGCCCATATTCTGACAGCTTTATTGGAGCAGATCCCTCGCTATATCAACCCGATATCCCGTCTGGCAAAGATACGGTGAGTTTGGAAGAGTTATAGCAGGTTGATCGGCTGGATGTAGATATCATAGATTTCTTTTGATAGGGCTGTGTTAGATATTGGGCGAATGTACCCCATTTCACTTGTACTTTTATTTTTAGCTTTCGAACGAAGATGATATATTTAATCTTTATTAGATGATGATATTTTTAGGAATGTATGTATAATTCTTTCTATTTATTGCATCATATTTTCATTTACCATTGTCATTTATCATGATGCATGCATTATATGTCATGGATATGCATGTATATTGATGAGTTTAGCATTGATCCCTTGATGGTCTCATGATACAGTTCTACAGATGTCTTCATCCACCGTGACTAGGATCGAGCATAGTCCTCCTACTTTAATAGCCTAATCTTTGAGGTTGTGGTATGATAGCATACCCCATTTGGACTGAGTGGCAGTTGATCGTCTGCTGGGACATTCCATGGCCCTCCTGCCATTCCAGGTTCTAGTGGGCTTTGTGGAGGGCATGTTATTAGGTTGGATCCCTAAGAGACAAGTCTTCGGGTTTGGGACTTATGAGTTGACTCCAACATTAGAGGAGTATGAGTGCATCACAGACTTCCCGCTAGACCGGCCTTGTACTAGGATAGCTGTTAGAGAGTTGAGGCAGCAGCTTATGACCTTGACCGATTTGCAATGCACTATTGTCTTAGACGAGATTACCTCAGGGCATGTGGTATCCCTAGATTTCTTGATCGACCATTTCGGATCGGTTGACAGTTATCTACTGCACTCAGGAGATTTTTCCATTACCGAGGATGAGTGGCAGGCTGCCCGGGTAGATACTTTCTTGATGTGCGTTGTGGCTTATCTATACATGCGGCTGTATATGGACCATCTGGATATTGGCCTGATCATAATAGTTAGGGCTCTTAGGGAGGGTCGTACCTTCCTATCTATGATATTAGCGGAGACCTTGATGTCAGCCTCATTATGCCGTACCTATACTACTAGGTTTCTCGGAGGTAGTGCAGTATTTTTATACATCTGGTTTATGATGCATTTGAGACCGATCGGCATTTTCAGACCCCATGGATATTACTTGACACATAAGATATCTACATCTTATTCTTTTTGACAGACTGACTGTGTAGATACAACGTCTTGGTTTGTCTTCTTGACCGTGATTGAGGATCCTTTCTCCATTTTACATTGCTCAGGATTTAGCTCCCGTTACAGCTTTGTCACCCATACAGCGAGTATGGACTTTTAGCCATTGGCTGGTCTGCGAGGAGTGACTACATATCATCCGTTCGCTATAATAGGACAGTCCAACCAGTATCAGGATGTTCATTCTTTTGATGGAGCTTAAGGTCAGCTGTCATCAGCCTCATCTTTGTCAGAGGATGATTTGTCAAGAGTTTATGATTATTGACACCATCGAGAGAGGGCTGATTTTTCCTTGAGTCATCCGGGTTGTTCCTCGGAGTATTCTGCATGGCTAGAGACAGATATTGCATTATCCATGGTTGCTTATTCAGAGCCTGGTACCGATTCTGATAGAGGATACTGTTTCTCCCACCGAGGATGAGTTATTTGCTTGTTTGACAGCAGCCCTGATCAGTGATGTTCCTAGTTCTTCAACTGTTGCTGCCCCATCTTCTGTAGAGTCTTTGGAGCAGGTGATATAGCTCTTGACCTTTGAGAGAGATCATGCTAGAGCCCTAGTGTTGACGACCCTTTTCGGTTGGGATAATGCCTTTTCTAAGATAGATGAGGCTCAGGCTTCCAGGAATGCTTCAGTTATTAAGAGAGATGAGGCTCGGGCTATCAGGGATGCTTCGGTTGTTGAGAGAGATGAGTACCTTTTCACGGTATCTGAATTAATAAGCTGGGGAAATTCCTCCCCATCCATTTTTTGCAATCTGAGGGCTCCTCCTGTCAACACTTCCTTGAAGATGAAAGGGCCTTCCCAGTTTGGGTTGAATTTTCCTCTGGATTCATCTTGATTGGTGATGATCTTCTTCAGTACCAAATTACTTTCTTTGAATTTCCTAAACCGGACTTTCTTGTTGTAGGACTGAGCAATCTTTTGCTGATATAATTGACAATGGAAGATGGTTGCCGCCCTTTTCTCATCTATCAGAGATAATTGGTGGTGTCGTGCTTGTATCCATTGGTCTTCTACCATCTGAGCATCTATCAACACTCTTAATGATTCCATTTCCACTTCTATGAGGAGTACTGCTTCCATGCCTTAGACTAATGAGTAGGGGGTATTCCCAGTAGAAGTGCGCATTGACGTTCTGTAGGCTAACATAGTCAGAGGCAATAAGTTAGGCCATTCTTTGTGATTGGCAGAAATCTTTTGCATGATCTTCTTGATATTCTTGTTGGCTGCTTCGACAACACCATTCATCTTGGGATGATAGATGATGGAATTAAGATGTTTGATATAAAATTTGCTGCATAATTCCTTCATTATCTAGTTATTCAGATTTTAAGCATTGTCTGATACGATCACCTATTGTTGTCCGTATTGACATATTATATTATTTTTGATGAAACCAATGATTACCTCCTTAGTGACTTTAGGAAAGTAGGCAACTTCGACCCATTTGGTGAAGTAGTCGATTATAGTGAAGATAAATCAATGACCATTGCTGGCTTTGGACTCTATTAGCCCGATCACGTCCATTCCCTATATGGAAAAGGTCCATGGAGAACTCATTTTATGCAGTTCATTTGGAGGAGCGTGGATGGCATGCCCATTGACTTGGCGTTGATAGCATCTCCTGACGTGATCATCATAGTCAGCCTTGAGGGAGATCTAGTAATGCATTGTTCTTAATATCATCTTGGCAAGTAAAGGATCGCTCATGTGTGGACCACATACTCCACCATAGACTTCATCCATAAGTCTTTGGGCTTGGTCTTTGTCTAGGCACCTTAGCAAGCCTATTCCAGCATCTCATTTGTAAAGTGCATCTTCGCTCAAATAAAACTTCATGGTGATTCTATGGATCCATTTTCTTTCAGCTTGACTTACCCCAGTGGGCGTAGATCCATCTTGCATATATTCTTTGATGTCTTGATACCAGGGCTTCTTGATGGGAGGTAATTCATCTGATACTTCTCCAATGTAATTTCCATAGGCTGGTGCCTTCTAGCTTGCAAATTTAATTTCAAGAATTCCTCTTCTATTGAATTCGTGGATCAAGGAAGCCAGGGTTGCTAATGCATTCGTGAAATCATTTTTATTTCGAAGGATGTGGATGAAGGCTATTTCTTCGAACTCCACAGCCATCTTGATGATCTACCGATGATAGGGCAACAAATGCAATTCCTTGGTGTGATACGCCTCACTGGTTTATCTGATCATCAACTCGGAATCTCCAAAGACTGCTAACCATTGAATACCCATGGATTGGACCAGTTTCAATCCCATTATACAGCCTTCATACTCTGTTGTGTTGTTAGGGTTGACAAACTGCAGTTTGATGGCCATGGGATACTGTTCTCTCGTAATGGATATAAGAACTTCCCCTGCTCTTACACCTTCCATGTTTACAACCCTGTCGAAGTACAGTTTCCAGAATTGGCCGGTATCTTCTCGAGTTTTTTGCTGAATTGTCATTATTCCATCATCTGGGAAATATTTTCCAAGGGTTTGAACTTCTGTGATGGTGTTTCGGCTAATTGATCTGTAATTCCTTAACCTTTGATGGACTTTTGAGTTACGTAGATGATATCTGTAATGCACCCAAATCCGAGTACCTTCAAACCCTGGACCTGGTGCTACACGGTACTACATTCTACTCATACATTCCATTGAAAGACTTCAATATCCCGCATGAGTTTACTAAACATACATTCTATTCATTCCTTCCCAGGTTCTCGATAACCATTACATTGTTTTGTGTTATAATATCAGTAAATACAGTACTAATACTATAATATTACAAAGGTCTCTACTTGTCCATCTTGGACTTGCCTTTGTCTTTCCCGGATCCTTCGGTTCGTTCATTCCTCGTTGAAAACATTTAGTTTAAGCAAGAATGAGCATAAGCAGCTCAGTAAGATAACATTTTATCTTAAAACCACAAAATCAAGAATCATATCTCTTCACTTTAATAGCTGTACAATAGCTATGAAGTAGTTCTGAACAATCAAAATATCGTTTTGATTTTTTTAAAACCATTCCCAAGGACATACAGTCTCTTTGGAATCTGTCATTGTCAAAGACCACGAACCATCAGTTGGTTCTCAATTTTTGAAAGGAACAACCCAACACTAAGGCTGTAAGTTTGATATATCTTACGAGCACATCTAGGTGATCATCCTGTAGTACTCTATGTTGATCAACATTCATTCATTAAATGTGTTTACGTTTAATTATTGGCAACCTCGCGTGCCCGTCGAATTAACGATGTAAAAACATTTGTCTTTTAGACTCAGGTTCCCTTGAGAATCCTTACCAATCACTTGGCATAGAATAGCTTCAATATATATATATTCTGGAAAGATTTGTGGAAAAACCCACCAAAATATATTTACTTTTTAGTCTAGCCGAACAACTGGCATCGATCATCCAATAATCTCTTTCGTGCATAATCAGTTGTGCATAATGACCTCTTGTCCAACCATAAGGTATAAACAAGAGTTAGACATTTGTATTAAGTAAATCTTGAACAAGGTTAGAATCACTTGCCTTCGCGTCTCTTAAATCTTTAAGTACACTACTTGGTCTTTACAACTTCTATAATCATCACACATAGTATACCAATATGAAATCATAATCGATATACCGTGTATTTGCCCAACTTCTCCTTCTTGTATAACTTAACCGAAACGTTAACTAATAACATTCGTTTAAGTCATTTAATATTCATTCTGACTTCTTAACATTCTTATGTTATAACCCGAATTTCCATCAATCATCATTAAGTATGATAATTAAGGTGACCGTTACTTATTCTTCAACTTAATCTTTTGTTTACAGTTTATGCTTCTAAAGTTTAAGTTCATTTATGTTTGATTAACATTTACTTCTTATAACCCTTAGTTAAACAAGTTGTTTAAAAGGGTTTCTATTCATGTTCATTGATTACTTACTAACCCTTTAGTCACTTGAGGAAAAGGTTAAGTTCAAAATAAATTACAACCTTTATTTAGAATAATAAAATCTCCCTTAAACAAGGGTTATAACTTTCTCAAATAAATCCCAGGATTTAATCTAACCTTGACATAAACAATAAAGTGCGGAAATAAAAACATAACATAAGAGTCTTATTACAATCATTCCATATAATTAAACAAGTCTTCACTTGTTTAGCTTCCCTTTGCCTTTGCTCGTTGACGGGGCATCAACATTTTCAACTTAGCTGCAATGATTATTGACTATGCAAGAGCGAGCAACCAACCACTCACTGGAATTTAACAATAATAAAGACATGAAAGAATATCTCTAAAAAGATTTTAAAAACTTTGCTTACTTCAACAATAAAGAATTGAATAATAATTCTTTCATCACAATTATAATTCGAATATAGAATTCATCTGAGGGTCATAAGACCTTGAACTTTTGGCCTAGGTTATAAACATTTATATTTAAAACCTTTAACAGTCACTAAGACTATGGACCTTAACTCGTACGTAGGGGGATCAGCACTTCGTACCATGTATTGTGCTCAAACATCTTAATGCTTCCGCGTAAGTAACCTCCCCTAATAAATAGGGTTGTTCAACTCAGTATTTGAATACAAGTCCGCACCAAAGAAAGTTTGGTTTGGATAAACTTACAAGGGTAATTTAAAATTCAAGTTCATCAACTAAGAATTAGTTGAATCGACTTCCAATAGTTCATAAATAAAAGAATTATGAACTATTATATGCTTTAAAATTAAACTTAAAGCATTTAAAAGATAAGCTGGATCTTACTTGAACAATAAGTCAAGACCACGTCAATTAAATGAACACTTGTCCAATGCAGAAATAAAAAGGACATTCTCAACATATTCCATAAAGAACTTGCATAGAATTAATGAGTTTAGGGTTTAGAAGACTTGTCTCAAGCGCAAGCTACTAACACAATCACGTACTTACACTTCCTACATACATATACATTTAATCACAATACCTAAATTAGTTAACACGTAACTAATTAACATAATTGGTTAACCCTCATGGTTAACTCATTCTAATTAAATAAATAATGATAATCAACCATTCCATAGCTAATTACATCACATAGACATGCTCACATAATTAAATCAATTATGTATTTAATTAAATTATAATTAAACAATTATAATTTAAATATTTAATCTAATTATAATTACTTAAATTATAATTACCTCTTATTATAAATAATTATCATTTTAACACATACTTTAACGTCACATTTTAATTAATTAAATATTAATCATCGAATTTAATCAATTAAAATCTAACACCAATTAATCATATAAAATTGCCACATAATTATAATTACTCGCTAATTATAATCCATGTAACACTTAAGACATAATTCATCTAATTTAATTCTCTCAATAAAATTAGAACTATACTATAAAAATAATATACATCAATTAAATTAAATATTAAACATTCATTTAATTAATATATAACACTTTATTAAATCACTCCATGAAATCACATAATTTATTTATTTAACTCAATAAATAAATCACATAAAATATTTATTCACTCAATAAATATTTAAAATTAATATATAAAATCTCAATCGTTGCAATCTTCCCTCCTTAAAAGGATTATGTCCCTAGAATCACACATAAAAAAAATTCTGTCTATTACATTCTTCCCCCTTAAAAGGATTCTGTTCCCAGAATCGGTACATAAGGAGTTACACAAAAGTTAAGCAAACAATTGCGGATAAGATTTCATCATAAGATCTTCGAGTTCCCACGTAGCTTCTTCAGCACTGTGGTTTCTCCAGATTACCTTAACAGAATGTATCACTTTATTCCTAAGTACTTGTTCCTTTCTATCAACTATTTGGACATGCACTTCTTCATAAGTTAGGTCTTTATCAAACTGTAAAGGCCCATATTTTATTACATGTTTGTAATCGTGCTTGTAAGGTCTTAACACAGAAATATGAAAGACATTATATATATTCTCGAGCTTTGGAGGTAATGCAATCTCGTAAGCAACCTCGCCCACCTTTCATAGTACCTCGAAAGGTCTAATAAATCTAGGACTCAGTTTTCCCATGAAATCCATTACGCAAGCTCTCAGCATATCCTCAAGCGTCTGAATCGTTCTTTTGCTATGGCCATCAGTCTGAGGATGGTACGCCGTACTCATTCGCAATAGCGTTCCAAGACACTCTTGCAATCGCTTCCAGAAATTCGACATGAAACGTGGATCTCTGTCGGACACAATCGACACCGGAACACCGTGTCGAGAAATAACTTCCTTCACATAAAGCTTTGCTAACCGGTACAAGTTGTACTTAACCCTAATCGGCAGAAAGTGGGGTGACTTCGTCAGTCGATCCACAATGACCCATATCGCATCAAATCCATTCTGAGTTGCTGGAAGACCCACCACGAAATCCATCATGATATGCTCCCATTTCCACGATCTGGAATTTCTAACGGTTGTAGCAAACCACTTGGTCTCTGGTGTTCTGCTTTAACTTTCTGACACGTTAAGTATTTCGTAACGCATTCAACAACATCCCTCTTCATATTCGGCCACCAGAACTGATGCCTGAGGTCTTGGTACATCTTCGTACTCCCATGGTGAATAGAATATCTAGAAATATGAGCTTCGCTCAGAATCTCCTCTTTGACCTCTGGTACTGGCGGTACCTAGATTCTCCCTTCAAATCGTAACAGACCTTCATTATCGATCTTGAACTTGAACTCGTCGCCATCGGTTATCTTTTTCTGAATCTTTTCACATTCTTCATCATGAAGTTGTGCTTCTTTCACTTGTATACTAGAGTAGAACCGGTAGTTACTTGAAATAACATCTCATCCGATCCTTTCAGAAACTTCACCTCCAATTCTAATCTAGCTATCTACTCTATCAACTGATCCTGGTCAGTTAAAATATTCAACTTCTCCCAACTTTTTCTACTCAAAGCATCGGCGACGACGTTAGCTTTACCCGGATGGTAAATTATCTCGCAGTCGTAGTCTTTGATCAGTTCCAACCATCTTCTTTGGCGCATGTTCAAATCCTTTTGGGTAAAGATATATTTCAGACTCTTGTGATCTGTGTATATTTCACACTTTTCTCCATATAAGTAGTGTCTCCATATCTTCAGAGCAAACACTACTATCGCCAATTCTAAGTCATGGGTCGGATACCCTTTCTCGTACTCCTTCAGCTGACATGGCGCATAGGCAATGACTTTGCCGCCCTGCATCAACACACAGCCTAATCTTTTATGTGAGGCATCACTATATACTATGAAATTCATCGTACTATCCGGTAAAGACAATACAGGCGTAATACTCAACCTTTTCTTCATTTCCTGAAAACTTTCCTCACATTTTTCTGTCCAAACAAATTTAACTATTATTCTCAAATTCGTCAACGGTGTGGTGATCTTGGATAAATCTCCGATAATAACCTGCCAATCCCAAGAAACTCCTCACTTCAGATGGCGTTTTCGGCTGTTCCCAATTCATTACAGCTTCAACCTTCGACGGATCTATCGAAATACCATCCTTGTAAATTATGTGGCCAAAAAATTGCACAAATTCCAACCAGAATTCACTTTTCAAGAATTTAGTATAAAGCTTCTCTCGTCTTTGCAATTCTAAGGTTAGCCTGAAGTTTTCAGCGTGTTCCTCCTCGGTCTTGGAATAAACCAGGATGTCATCAAAGAACACTACCACAAACTTGTCCAGAAATAGCTTAAACACCCTGTTCATTAGGTCCATAAATGTAGCTGGGGCATTCGTGAGACCAAATGACATCACTAAGAACTCGTAATGACCATATCGAGTCCTAAAAGCCGTCTTCGGTATATCTTCTCTTCTTACCTTCAACTGATGATACCAGTTTCTCAAATTAATTTTTGAGAAGTATCTAGCATCCTTCAATTGATCAAATAAGTCATCGATCCTAGGTAAAGGATACCTATTCTTGATCGTAACCTTGTCCAATTCTCTATAATAAATGCAAAGACGCATCGATCCATCCTTCTTCTTCACGAATAACACAAGCGCTCCCCACGGCTAAACACTCGGTTGAATATACTTCTTATCTAACAATTCTTATAGTTGAACCATCAGTTCCTTTATCTCAACTGGAGCCATTGGGTACGGAGCCTTCAAAATTGGAGCAGTTCCCTGCGCTAAATTGATCACAAACTCTGTCTCCCTATCTGGCAGAAGTCCTGGCAAATTGCTCAGAAAAACGTCCATAAACTCCTTAACCACCGATATCTCCTCCACCTTCGGGCTTTTCTTACACGTATCTACTATGTAGGCTAGATATCCTAGACAACCTTGCGTCAGAAGTTTCTTGGCTTGCATAATTGTAAGACAACTCGCTTGTCTAGGCGATTTGCTACCATAGAACACTAACTTCGATGGAGTCGCAAGGTTTACCGACTTCTTCTGACAATCAATTATCGCCCCATGGTTGAACAACCAGTCCATTCCTAGTATGACATTGAATTCCCCAAGTTTAATCGAAATCAAATCTACTCTCAGCTCTTGACCCTTAATATCTAATCTACAGTTCTTATAAACAAACCTAACAGGAATAACCTCCCTATTCGCAATCTCTATGTTCAAGGGGTAAACTAACTCCTCTATAGGTAAGTCTAGGGTTTTAGCAAAATCATCAGATATGAATGAACAAGTAGCACCCAAATCAAATAATACATATGCATTTATACTATTGACTGAAATAATACCTGACACCACGTCTTTTGATTGCACAACATCCTGCACCTTCATATTGAATGTCTAGGTAGTGGGTCGAATAGCTTGTAATGGTGCAGCGATAGTCACGGTATTGCCGCTTCCATTCCCTCCGATCCCTGTTGACCCCGCCATCAGCTTCTTTGAGCAACTGCGAGCCATATGATCCTTGGATCCACATATGTAGCAAGCTCCCTTCTTTGGGTTTGGGCAATTAGGCGCAATGTGTCCTTCCTGACCATAGTTAAAATACACCCGCTTCCCCTTCATACACACTTCAGTGTGATTCTTACCACATGTAGCACATGCTTTGAACTTTCTATTCTGCTGGCTTCCTTGCTGACTCCCAGCGAAAGTGTTGTCGTTTTATTTTCTCTTCTGGTTAATAGCACTGCTACCACCAGCCTTGGTTTCCACCTCATTCTTCTTCTTCTTATCCTGGTTAAACTTCGTCACCGCGCCGCTTACTCCCTCAGCGAGTATAGCCTTTTCCAGCACAGCTGCAAACGTGTTTAGCTAGAACATGGAGACCTTACTGTAGAGCCATGGTATCAATCCCCGCTCAAACCTCCTCGCCTTCCTAGTGTCAGTGCTGACCTGGTATGTAGCGAACCTGGCTAGTTCATTAAATTTTGCGGCATACTCAGACACTGTCATCCCTCCCTACTTAAGCTCTAGGAACTGGACCTCCATCCGATCCTACGAACTCACTGGGAAGTACATTTCGTAGAACATTTCCTTGAAACGTTCCCACATTATGACTCCCTCTAGCTCTCGGGTCTTATTAGCCTACCACCAAAAGCTAGCATCCGACTTCAACATGAAAGTCGCGAACGTTGTCTTCTGGTCTTCCCCTACTCTGGCTACGTCGAAGACCTTCTCCATTTCCATCACCCACGTCTGAGCCTCAATAGGTTTTGTCGATCCCTTGAATTCAGGCGGTCATACTGCCTTAAATTACTTAAAAGTAGTACCCTGCACTTGCGGCTGATTCGGCTCGTTGAGTAGCCCTCAAGCTTATCTCGTCAGCTCGGGCATGCTTCATCGACTCCTCTTGGATGTCTTGCTGCAGCTTTAATATCTCGGCTCGAGCCGCGTCTCTATCATTCTCCACGTGTATTAAGTTCCACTGTGCTTCTCCTAGGTCACTAGCCATATCCTCAATAGTCTCGTCTCGTTGTTGGATGGTTTCCTCGAGCTCTCCGACTCGGCCATGAAGCTCCACGTTACTATCGTAGACTGCCTCGTACATCTCAGCACTAGTAGAGTGAGGTGGGAATTCCTCTTCGGGATCCTCTTCCACCTCCTCCTCTTCAGACTCGTCCTCGTCCTCTTCCTCTAGAATAGGTGTCAACTCATGCTCCCGACCAGCTATGGTGATCACTGGAGATGGCTCTCTCCTAACTAGCTGCTCCCAGATAACATGGATGTCTCGAGGCTCCCCCTTTCTAGGCACCTGAGGTATATCCTCTCTAGCCTGACTAGGTTCTCCAACGTTCGACATCCTGACAAAAAAATTTTAAAGTTCATTATTACGTGATATTGAGTCGTCTCTCTTCGAATGTAAACACATAGCACATAAAGTAGTTTAATATCCTTACCTATCATATCTATCTTTTCGATCTTACTCTAAGGCTACCTAAGGTTTTTCTGTGACGCCCCCAAATGCGGGTCCCTAGAACCTCGGACCTGGTACGTTACGATACATTATTTTTATAATTATTGTGGAAGATATAAACATAAATTGTTTATACAATAACTTTTACAACATAATTCTCAAGGTATGTAATCTTAACTTAATACCTGCCTTCAATATCCTATACGACATACCATGTCATTTGCATTCAATACTATTACAAGTTTAACCTGCATCCAAATCCAATTCTAGAGTTTGTCTTTGTCTTTGCCTGTATCCGAAATTTTGTCTTAATCTGAAATGTTTATCATGATATAGCAAGGGTGAGCAACAAGTTTGCCCAACAAGTTTAAGTTTAAATGAAGATATATCATGATTGAAAGGAATAATAAGTTGACAAACTTTTAACAATATAAATAATAGTGAAAGTATACAAATCAATGTTCATAACTAAATGATAGAGTCAATAGTGAAGAATGGCCAACAATAAACAATAACAAATTTAACTTAACTAAATGGTAATGAAGGTAATCAGCCTTTCATACCTGATGAACATATACAACATGCACCAAGTGCGAATCAATAATCAGTATAGATGTAAATAATTAACAATAATTATTCACGAACATGCTTCAAAATATAACTCAAAGTTGAGTTAGAGAAAAACTTGCTCAATAAAAGAGTATAGGAACTTGCCTGAATCGTTGATTACGGCTACGCAATCTAATTTAATCGCTTTATTGAAAAGACCTATCAGTTATAAGATTGATATTTCACTTAGTATAACATACTTATCTCATAATACTATTACTTTAAAAGTAATCTATCTAACACTTAACCACATAGTCAAATATTAGATAATCTTAATACCATACTTATACACAAGTCTAAACCTAGCATACATCGAGTCTTTAATAATATTCAATATAGTATACTGAGTGGTTTCCCACAAACAACTAACAAATTAGCTTCCGTCTTGTCTACACTATTTTCACAGCGAGTTAGATCGGTTACTAATTCGTAGATTCCTTCCCCATATGAAGAAGTCGTTTAGCCCAGCTACTATACATCAACCATTAAAGGGTACGATTGCACTACCTTAGACTTAACACTTACACGTTCATTTATAAGTTCATATTATAACTCGTTAAACTATTTACTATTTAAGAGACTTAATATCTCATTTCAGTAAGCTGAAACCAAACTGTTTCCTATTCCTGACATTTCAGTAACCTGAAATGTTCATTTCTGCAAGCTGAAACACCCTATTTACGAAAATACCAAAATAGCTTATTGTTAATAACACTAGGTAAGACTGTATTAATAACTCCATCATTTTTATCATCTTTGCACCAGGTTTCATGATGCATTAATGATAAAAAAATATACGTTTTGATATTTTAAATAATCTTTGTCTAGCCGAAACAATTAGTGTAAACTTTTCTTTTAAACAACTGAAAACCATTGTAAAATCATTTCTAGTGTTATCATACCGCCACAGGTAACGATGAGTTAGTGGTACAAAGCCCACTTTTACACAATTGTAACCATGTGTTGCTGATAACAAAAATTCATTTATACTTTTAAAGGCACACTAGTGCAAATTTAGCTTGATGTCAAAAATTTCTTAGTCTAGCATAGCTAGAAGATTTTGAATACCTATGCTTCAACCAACAACTTCACTTTCTATGCTGATGCATTTCTTAATAAATCTATATATTCCTATAATCCTCAATTTCCCATTCACACTATTCTATATTCCAGTACAGTTCATCAAACATGCCACACGTTATGAGTTTAGGAACTTTCCACAATCATATGGGTTTAGGAACTTATCCTAGTCAGACCAAAGTCGTCTATTCGCTGAGGGGTTCCATCATACGATCATAAGTCACGAACTTACCATAAGTGTGAGTTTAAAGAACTCGCACCTAATCGAATAGCGCGACACCAACATTTCAATGATTATAAATGTGATAAACTAAGTAGTCGTTAGACCAAGCATAAAACCCCTTCTCATACAAAGGTTTGTATAACTTAGCAATCACCTGAGTCCTTAATTGAAATCCTACATAATCTTAGCTCCCTCAATACTCGATACAAATTTCATTTAATCCGTATCTATAATTCATAACTCTTTCCTGAGTTTAACTCGTACTATTTCATAGTACCATATTCGTATAGCAATTCTGCTATAAAGTTTTCAATCAAATGATTGATCATCTGTCCTCATATGACCTCATCAGATCACGTTGTGATCTCTCCTTATAATCGTGTAATATTACAATTCTTTTCAATCTTAGGATCATTTTATTTTACGATCTTCTTTCCCTTTATACTTTTAGTCTTTTAGACTCCATCTATTCATTACTACTGTTCATCTTTATCACCAGAGTTAGTTAACTCTTGATCTGTATTACTTGTAAAGATTCTTCTTTGAATCATATTGACATATTAATTCCTTGCCCAAATTCATCGCTTAGAACTTAAACTCTATTTGAGTTTATTCCTATTCCTCCTCCCTGCGGTTATAGCCTAAGGTAACCCTACCTAAGGTTTATAACCTACACCTCTGATACCAACTGTGATGCCCCCAAATCCGAGTACCCAGAACCTCGGACCTGGTACGTTACGATACTTTATTTCTATAATTATTGTGAAAGATATAAAAATAAATTATTTATACAATATCTTTTACAACATAATTCCCAAGGTATGTAATCTTAACTTAATACATGCCTTCAATATCCTATACGACATACCATGTCATTTGCATTCAATACTATTACAAGTTTAACCTGCATCCAAATCCAATTCTAGAGTTTGTCTTTGTCTTTGCTTGTATCCGAAATTTCGTCTTAATCTGAAATGTTTATCACGATATAGCAAGAGTGAGCAACAAGTTTGCACAGCAAGTTTAAGTTTAAATGAAGATATATCATGATTGAAAGGACTAATAAGTTGACAAACTTTCAACAATATAAATAATTGTGAAAGGATACAAATCATTGTTCATAACTGAATGACCGAGTCAATAATGAAGAATGGCCAACAATAAACAATAACAAATTTAACTGAACCAAATGGTAATGAAGATGATCAGCCTTTCATACCTGATGAACATATACAACATGCACTAAGTGTGAATCAATAATCAGTATAGATGTGAATAATTAACAATAATTATTCACGAACATGCTTCAAAATATAACTCAAAGTTGAGTTAGAGAAAAACTTGCTCAATAAAAGAGTATAGGAACTTTCCTGAATCGTTGATTACGGCTACGCAATCTAATTTAATCGCTTTATTGAAAAGACCTATCAGTTATAAGATGGATATTTCAATTAGTATAACATACTTATCTCATAATACTATTACTTTAAAAGTAATCTATCTAACACTTAACCACATAGCCAAATATTAGATAACCTTAATACCATACTTATACACAAGTCTAAACCTAGCACACATCGAGTCTTTAATAATATTCAATGTAGTATACTTAGTGGTTTCTCACAAACAACTAAGAAATTAGCTTTTGTCTTGTCTACACTATTTTCACAGCGAGGTAGATCGGTTACTAATTTGTAGACCCCTTCCCCATATGAAGGAGTCGTTTAGCCCAGCTACTATACATCAACCATTAAAGAGTACGATTGCACTACCTTAGACTTAACACTTATTTGTTCATTTATAAGTTAATATTATAACTCGATAAACTATTTACTATTTAAGAGACTTAATATCTCATTGTAGTAAACTGAAACCAAACTGTTTCCTATTCCTGACATTTCAGTTTCCATTTCAGCAACCTGGAATGTTCATTTCAGCAAGCTGAAACACCCTATTTACGAAAATACCAAAACAACTTATTATTTATATATCCTTTGGCCAATCATATATATATATATATATATATATATATATATATATATATATATTCCATACTCAATAAGTATTTTTCTGGAATTTTTCAACTCCCTTAAGTATTTTTCAAAAATCCATTTCTAGTTAATTCCTTAACAAATTAGCTTCCTCATGCTTAACTCTAGAAATTTCCAACTCTTGGCGGGATCTTACACATGTTAACGTGGATTTACAGTTTAAATTTTGTGGCCATCGGAGTTATACAACTCCGATTATAGCAATTTTCATCAGAAAAACACAAATATTGAAATAGTCATAACTTCTCAATTTAAGTCGAAATGAGCTCATTTTCGGACACAAGCTAGTTTATAACATATATTTTAATGTCCCAAAAGTCTTGATTTTATTTCATAAATTAAGTGGCCGAAACAACCCCTTAAACTTCCGAACAGCCTACTCTTTAGTCTTTTTTAGATTTTACTTCATTTACTCAAATCAGTCCACACGAAAATCTATAACTTCTTTTTAAGAGATTCCACTTTAAAAAGTGAGAAGACTTATATATCTATGTCTAGAAATTGACCACACTCAAAAATTCAAAATATACTAGGAGATATGGTCGTTTGAATTTCATACTTTGTTTTTCAAAAATCTGATTTTTCATACTTGATGATTTCTAAGAACACAAACTAATACCAAATACCAAACATCATAACACAAACTAATACCAAATATATTCATGGATCTATCATGATCCATGATCTATTTCAACAATCTATCACAAAATCCAAACAAAACACAAGTAAAGTTAAGAAATATTAGGTTTTCTACTTTTGAAAAACTTATTTTCTATTTCATGCTTTAGATCCAACTTTTGATCCTTAAAAGGGTTAGATCCAAACATGAAACACTAATAAATATATAGATATAAAGTTTTAAATCTTAAGATCATAGTTTTACAAAATCAAAACTTAAATCAATTAAAGAAGAAAATTGATTATATAAGTAGAAATTCTTTATTATACCTTAGCTTCTCCATTCCTATTTTCTTCCCAATATTGATTAGAGATCTATGGAACTATATAAAACTCTTCCTCTTTCTCTCCTGTGGTGGCCTAACCTTGGAACTCTATCTCTCTCTCTTGGTTGCTTAAACAAAATGATACAAATGAGAAGAGAGGGAAGATAAAATGATTTTGTTGTTTTGTAGAAATGAAGAGATATACAATATATCTCTTATTATTATTATTATTATTCCACACACTCTTGCACCTCTCTCTTTCTCATCATGTTTAAGCTTGCTTGCACTCCAAAGGTTGCTTGAAAACTTGGTTAAAGTTTGTGGCTAAATAGAAATTGGACACCTAAGGTGTTAGTTCACCAACTAAAGCTACTATCATCATTACATACACTCCCCCTTGTTTCTTTTCCAAATTTTCGGCCACAAGGCCTTTTTAGGCTCAATTTTATTTTCTTTCTAAGGCCCAAATAGACTACTTAGTATACAATAGGTCCTTACTCAATTCGCCACCAATTGGGCTACTCAAATAAATCTTTGGGCTTGCAATTTTCATTCTTTGGACTTGCAAATCAACATAGTTTCATACTCTTTAATTTTTATCATCTCCTAATCATTTAGTTACGGTTTCCTTACACATATTTGTAAGTTAATTCCTTCCTTAAGTGGCTAAGCTTGGGCCAAGCTTGGACTCTCACATAATTTTGTTTTGGGCTTGCACCTTTTTCTGAATTTACTTACTAGATAAAATGAACTTGGGCTTCCACCAAATATTAAATTATGCCATCATTATAGCTACCCTATACATAATATATTTGGCTATATTAACAACTTACTTGCTATTAAATCAAATTAGCTACAAGTCCAATCCTTAAATAAACAATTGGGCTACTTATACAATTCATTGGGCCATACAATCATCTTAGTCCATTAAATCTATTATCACTAGAACTAATGCTTAATATTTTTGATATATACATATTCTTAATTATCTCAATATACAAAATAAATGTATACACATTATATAATGTATATTTATTTAATCATACTCATAATCCACATAATCAATCACATATTCTAATAGTTTATTAACTAAATAACCATATTTGGCTTAATGAGTTAAAAACACTCACACTCACATAATCATACAAGATAACCCTTGAAGTCATTTGATTTAAATACCTAATTTATATATTAGGTCACCAAACTTTATAGGTATCGTAGTACCTTATCCTTAATATTCATTTAAGTACATATAGATTCATTTTTAGGGTTTGGAATTTTTTGTAACGCATAATTCCTCTATTCTCAATCAAATAGTAAACCATATAAGTTCTACTTTAAAAATTTTAAATTATTCCTCAAATTTCCACTCTAGGTTTTATCCTTTAAACTTTATTTTAATCATTTAAGATTTTATAAATTTTCGGGTTGTCACATTTTCTCCTCCTAAGGTTACATAAGCTACGTCTCTGATACCAACCTGTGACACCCCCAAATCCGGATACTTCGTTTCCACATGATTTGGTGTTCACTTTCTAATATAACATACATCTACCCAATATAAATTCAAAATAAATTACAACCTTTATTTCGAATAATAAAATCTCCCTTAAACAAAGGTTACAACTTTCTCAAATAAATTTCAGGGGTTAATCTAACCTTGACATAAACAATAAAGTGCGAAAATAAAAACATAACATAAGAGTCTTATTACAATCATTCCATATAATTAAATAAGTCTTCACTTGTTTAGCTTTTCTTTCTTTTTACTCGTTGACGGGGCATCAACATTTTCAACCTTAGCTGCAATGATTATTTAAATGCAAGAGTGAGCAACCAACAGCTCACTAGAATTTAACAATAATAAAGACATGAAAGAATAGCTCTAAAAAGATTTGAAAAACTTTGCTTACTTCAACAATAAAGAATTGAATAATAATTCTATCATCACATTTATAATTCGAATATAGAATTCATCTGAGAGTCATAAGACCTTGAACTTTTGTCCTAGGTTATAAACATTTCTATTTAAAACCTTTAACAGTCACTAAGACTATGGACCTTAACTCGTACTTAGGGGGATCAGCACTTTCTACCATGTATTGTGCGCAATCATATTAATGCTTTCGCTTAGTAACCTCCGCTAATAAATAGGGTTGTTCAACTAAGTATTTGAATACAAGTCCGCACCAAAGAAAGTTTGGTTTGGATAAGCTTACAAGGGTAAATAAGAATTCAAGTTCATCAACAAAGAATTAGTTGAATCGACTTCCAATAGTTCATAAATAAAAGAATTATGAACTAATATATGCCTTAGAATTAAACTTAAAGCATTTAAATGATAAGCTGGATCTTACTTGAACAATAAGTCAAGACCGCATCAATTAAATAAACACTTGTCCAATGCAGAAATTAAAAGGACATTCTCAATATATTCTATAAAGAACTTGCATATAATTAATGAGTTTAGGGTTTAGAAGACTTGCCTCAAGCGCAAACTACTAACATAATCACGTACTTACACTTCCTACATACATATACATTTAATCACAATACCTAAATTAGTTTACACGTAACTAATTAACATAATTGGTTAACCCTCATTGTTAACTCATTCTAATTAAATAAATAATGATAATCAACCATTCCATAGCTAATTACAACACATAGACATGCTCACATAATTAAATCAATTATGTATTTAACTAAATTATAATTAAACAATTATAATTTAAACATTTAATCTAATTATAATTACTTAAATTATAATTACCCCTTATTATAAATAATTATCATTTTAACACATACTTTTATGCCACATTTTAATTAATTAAATATTAATCATACATTTTAATCAATTAAAATCTAATATCAATTAATCACATAAATTGCCACATAATTATAAATACTCGCTAATTATAATCTATGTAACACTTAACACACAATTCATCTAATTTAATTCTCTCAATTAAATTAGAACTATACTATAAAATTAATATACATCAATTAAATTAAATATTAAACATTCATTTAATTAATAAATAACACTTAATTAAATCACTCCATGAAATTACATAATTTATTTATTTAACTTAATAAATAAATCACATAAAATATTTATTCACTCAATAAATATTTACAATTAATATATAAAATCTCAATCGTTACACTACCCATGCAGGGGATTTTGGTCGGGCTAGCCCGCCCCGCGCCTGGTGAAGCCTCTGGGTGGTTCGGCCCGCGTTGCCTCTGCAACTCATAAAATATTTCCTAACTTTAAGATTTCTAAAATTCCTGAGGTTCGTAACATATCCGTTACAACTCGGAATTTGCTCGTTCCAAAGCCTACAGTTCATAAATGATATAGTATATCATCCTATCAAGTCAAAATTCATTTTCAAATCCGTTGGCGAGAAATTCGCCGATTAGTCCATTTCTACATTTTCGTCGAACGTTCGTGAACGTTCAACGCTCATTTCTTCGTTTTAAGTCAAAATGAATCCGTTCTTGCTCTCGCAAGTCCTATTTACCTAAATACTCGTGCTAGAATCGAAAACCCCCATTTCCAAGTCACACGGCGACTTTTGAAGGATGAAGTTGTTAAGCAAAGCTTGCACTAGCTCCTTCTCTCTCTCTCTAAATATGTTGGTAGAAAATTTCAACCAACAAAAATGAAGGGCCAAGCCCTCTATTTATAGAGATTGCAAGGCTTGGGGTAGTTTGGCCATTAGGACCAAACCTCCTCAATCCACCGCACCACCATGTCTCCCCAGGTGCTAGTATATGGGCACCTTGTGCCCCCACATAGCTCTCCATATGGCCATCTTATCCCCCGAAGTTCAACATGGGTTGTGGGTTGAACCATGGGCTAAACCCACCCGTTTACCCAATGGTTCGACCCACGGGTTATCTTATTGAATTTTAATTCATTTTAACGTATTTACTCCGTATAAAATTTATATTATACGTCGTATTAATTCTCGTCTCTCCTCCGAATTATTCTCGTATAATACCTCGTATTATACGCGTATTCCTTATGTATAATAATCATTTATTATTATACGTAATCAATTAAATCATTGATTTTACTTTTCCTAACGCTTAGGATTTTAAGTCCCAATGCGAAAACTTCGTGAGCCATAAATGAAATATTATTACATATTCCACCTCGCCTCGAAATCCTATCACTATTCGTTTCTTGGAATTTTAAAATAAATTCCAGATCAGAAACGGATAAATAGTGATTTTCGTACTTTTTTTCCGAGAAAACTTCTTCGTGGCTAACTTAACTTTTCACTCTATATTACCGTCAAATCTTCCGACAGAATATTATTACGACATTCCAAACTCTCAAAAGAGCTCAGGGTTACTCGAACCCTAACTCCTAGGGTCAAACCCTAATTATTAGGGTTTCATAAATAGTGCCTATTTCATTATTTTCTCAAAAAACTTTATTTTCTTTTTGAAAATTCACATTCATAATTTCTAGAACAAGACCAGAATACTAAACTTTTTGGACATCTCTAGGTCATAGAATGACCTTTAATTTTCTTACTCAATTTAAATAAATGAATAATTGAATTTTATATAATAAATTAAATAAAGTTCATTTACATAATCGTTCGATTTTCTCGGGCGTTACATTCTCCCCTCCTTATAAGAATTCTGTCCCCAGAATTTCCACATAAGTTACTCAAACAAATGAGGATAAGCCTTCCTCATCTTGTCATCGAGTTCCCATGCTGCTTCTTCGGCATTGTAGTTCCTCCATATTACCTTCATCGAAGGTATTACTTTGCTTCTCAACACTTGTTCTTTCCTATCAATGACTTGAATAGGAATCTCTTTATACGTCAAGTCCTTCTTGACTTGGATTGGTTCATACTCGATTACATGCTTGTAATCCGGCTTATAGGGAAGCAATATCGATACGTGAAACACGTTATGAATATGTCCCAACTTTGGAGGTAATGCTAATGCATAAGCTACCTTTCCTACCCTTTGTAGAACCTAAAAAGGTCCTATGAACCTAGGGCTTAACTTTTTTTTCTTCCCGAAACGTATCTTCCCTTTCCAGGGTGACACTTTCAGGAACACATACGAACCGACTTCGAACTCTTTGTTCTTTCGATGTGGATCGACATACTTTTTCTGTGTATCTTGAGCCGCTACTAGACATGTTCGTATTAACTTAACCACTTCTGCCGTTTGTTACACAATTTTAGGACCCAACACTCGACGTTCTCCCACTTCATCCCAACAAAGTGGCGTTCTACACTTTCGTCCGTATAACGCTTCATAAGGCGGCATACCTATACTCGCGTGATAACTATTTTTATAGGCGAACTCTACCAATGGTAGATGATCATCCCAACCACCCTTAAAATCCATAAAGCAAGACCTTAAGGATTGTTCTTTTGCTTTGTCCATCTGTTTGTAGATGATACGCCGTACTTAACCTCAGTTACATTCCCATCTGCTCTTGTAAACTCCTCTAGAAATTCGAAGTAAATCGCTGATCATGATCTGACACAATCAAAATTGGAACTCCATATTTGGAGACGATTTCCTTGACATAAAGCTTAGCTATTTGGTCTAGGTTGTACCTGACCCTTATCGGCAAGAAATGAGCTGACTTCTTCAAATGATCCACTATTACCCAAATAGCATCGTATCCTTTCTGTGTCGTTGGAAGTCCTAACATAAAATCCATTGTGATATGCTCCCACTTCCATTCTGGAATCTCCAATGATTGTAATAAACCAATTGGTCTTTGATGTTCGGCCTTAACCTTTTGACAAGTTAAACACCTACTTACGTATTCTGCTATCTCCCTCTTCATAATAGGCTACAAAAAATTTGTTTGAAGGTCTTGATACATCTTGGTACTACCAAGATGAATCGAGTACCTCGAGTGATATGCTTCATCCATTATCTCTTCTTTCAACTCTGGTTCACATGGAACCCAAACTCCTCCTTCAAATCTCAATAACCTTTCGTTATTAAGATTGTACGCATTCTCGGTACTGTCTGCAATCTTCTTCTTTATTCTTTCACACTCCTCTGTTCTGAGTTGCACTTCTTTCACCTTTTCTACAATAGTAGGTTGAATTTCTATAGCAAATAATATCTCTCCTTCTTTTCTTGAACCTTGAATCTCTAATTCCATCTTTGCCATCTCTGTTATTAACTCATCTTGAGCTGTTAACATCGATAGCTTTTCCCGACCCTTTCGACTTAAGGCGTCGGCCACTACATTCGCCTTTCCTAGGTGATATAGGATTTCATAGTCATAATCCTTAATCAATTCCAGCCATCTCCTCTGCCTCATATTCAACTCCTTCTGAGTGAAAGTATACTTCAGACTTTTATGGTTTGTGTAGATCTCACACTTCTCTCAGGTAATGCCTCCAAATATTTAAGGCAAAAACCACTTCAGCAAGTTCAAGGTCATGAGTAGGATAATTCCCCTCATACTCCTTTAACTGCCTAGATGCATACGCAATGACTTTGCTATGCTACATGAGCACGCAACCCAGTCCTTTATGTGAAGCATCGCTGTACACTACAAAATTCCCAGTCTCATCCGGTAGAGTTAAAACCAGTGCTTGACTCAATCTCTTCTTCAGCTCCTGAAAGCTGATTTCACACTTCTCTGTCCATACATATTTCACCGTCTTTCTGGTCAAATTGGTTACAGAGTAGCTATCTTCGAGAAGTCCTAAATGAACCTCCGATAGTAACCTGCTAATCCTAGGAAACCTCGCACCTCAGTCGGTGTTTTTGGCTGTTCCAAGTTAATCATGGCTTCCACCTACGCTGGATCAACTGAAACTCCTTCCTTGTTAATAACGTGCCCCAAAAACTGCACTCTTTTTAACCAAAATTCACACTTGGTGAAATTTACATACAACTTTTCCTTCCGTAGTGCTTCCAACACTAATCTCAAATGTTCAGCGTGATCCTCCTTTGTCTTGGAATAGACTAGGATATCATCAACGAACACCACGACAAACTTGTCCAAATATTGCTTGAACACTCTGTTCATCATGTCCATGAATGCGACTGGCGCATTTGTCAACCCAAATGACATCACTAAGAACTCGTAATGCCCGTAACGAGTCCTAAATGATGTCTTAGGTACACCTTCCGGTCTAACCTTCAACTGGTGATACCCCGATCGTAAATCTATCTTTAAAAATGTTTTGCCCCTTTCAACTGATTAAAAACATCATCGATCCTAAGCAATGGATATTTATTCTTTATCATTAGCTTATTCAACTCTCGATAGTCGATACAAAGCCTCAATAATCCATCCCTTATCTTTACAAACAATACCGGCGCTCCCCATTGAGAGACACTCGGTTGAATGTACTTCTTGTTCAACAGTTCTTGTAACTGAACCATTAGCACTTTTAATTCCATTGGTGCCATAAGATACGGTGCCTTCGACACTGGTGTTGTCCCGGGCACAAGGTCGATAACAAATTCGGTGTCCCTGTCGGGTGGAAGATCTGGCAAGTCACTCGAAAATACATCCGCATACTCATTAACAATAGGTATCTGCTCCAACATCGCTCCCAATCGCTGGGTATCAACAACATGGCACAGATAACCTTCACATCCCTTCTTCTGTAATTTTCTCGCTTGCGTCATGGTTAGACAACAAGAGCGTCCCGGAAATTTACTACCGTAGAACACTACCTTGGGTTTCTTCAAAATCTGAAGGTTCACACTCTTATTTTGGCAATCTATCATCGCCCTATGGTTAACTAACTAGTCCATTCCAAGAATTACATCGAATTCTCTCATCTTTATCGGTATTAAATCTACCAATAATATGTTACCCCTAAAGTCTACCCAACAATTCTTGTGAACAGAATCAACATGAATTACCTCCTCATTTGCTACCTTGATATATCAAGGTATCGCAAGCTTCTCGGGGAGTAATTCTAATTGTTTAGCAAACTAGCACGCTATAAACGAACACGTTGCACCCGAATCAAACAACACATAGGCATTTATGTCATTGACCGGGATGATACCTGCTATGACGTGACTCGATGCTATTGCATCCTGGACCGCCATACTAAACGTACTGGCAGTCTGTCTACCCTGTGATATTGTACCACCACTTGCTAGCTTACTAGTGCCATCTCCTTTCCCACTATCCTAACCTTTTTTCGGACAGTTTCGTGCCATGTGGTTCGTAGATCCACACATAAAATATCCGCAGGTCTTTTTAGGACTGAGACAGTTAGGCGATATATGCCCTTTATGTTCGCAATTATAACAGACTGCCTTTCCCTAGAGGCAGACTCCTTAATGAGCCTTACCACAAGTCTTGCATGTCTCCAGTTTCCCCTTGGAAAACTCTTGCTTTACTCAATATTCCCGAAACTAAAACCCTTCCTTTTATGGCAACTCCCACTGGTCCCCTCGACTTTAACTGACACCTCAGTCTTAGCCTTATTTTTTTTTCTTTGTGGTACAAGGTCAACGCCTCACTACCACCCTCGGCCATAATTGCCTTCTCCAACACAGCTCCAAAGGTAACACTTTGGAGGACAGAGATTCGATTATAGAGCCAGGGTTTCAATCCCTGCTCAAACCTGCGTGCTTTTCGCAATTCTGTGTCCAATTGGTGTGCAGCAAACCTTGCCAGTTCATTGAACCTGGCTGTATATTGGGGAACCGTCATTTCCCCTTGCTTCAATTCCAAGAACTGAATTTCCATCCTCCCCTTCACACTCGGGGGAAAGTATTTCTCAAAGAATAACTCTTTAAATCGGTCCCATGTGACCACATCTGTTCCGGCCCTACTCTGGTTGGCCTCCCACCAGTAGTTGGCCTTGCCTTTCATCAGGTAAGTCGCAAAAAACGTCTTCTGCGCCTTACTGACATTTGTGATAATAAATGCGTTCTCTATCTCTTTCACCCAACTTTGGGTGGCTATAGGATCCGTAGTTCCCTGAAACTCAGGCGGACCTATCGCTTTGAACTCTTTAAAGGTAGTTCCTCAACTTACCCCAAGATTCGGGCGTACGGTACCTCTCGTTCGATTGAGAGCCATCGCTAACATATTCACAAATCCTTGCATCGGGTTATCATTCTCATGCCCTTCCTCCTTATGAGGTTCTTCTTCACGATTCCTGTATTGTCTTCTTGGCGGCATTTTCTGTTAATACGAAACACGTTTGTTATTACTTACTTCTTTCTTTGGTTATTATTAACAATCAAATAATAACTCAATCACATTGACAAGCACTTCAATAAACTCGTATATTAAAATGCTTCTTCGTGGTATAACACCACACTATACATTACATGGCTTCAGCCATTTACATTACCATCTCGTGTTTACTTCCAAAAGTTGGGATTTACAAAAGACTACCCTTGTCTATTCAAAAGAGGGTTTTACGTCATTACTAGCAATACAAAAATTTTCATAGCTATTTACATGGCTATCTATTCTATACATACTACGGAACTGCATCTGTAACACGACATTTATGTAGTCCGCATCTGCCATACCGACCACAATATCTCGGCTAATGGTAGGCCGAGTATGTCCTTCCTCCATGGGATATTCAACAATCTGCTGCTGGTAATCCTCGTGCGAAAACCCCTTTGGATATACCAAATTCGTCCTATCTTCTACTTTTTGTTCAGAAGCTCAACCTTCAGTTCCTGGAGTTTTAGCTTCAAGTCCAGGACTTTATCCTTGGCTAGCACTTTCTCATCGTGCTCGGCCTCCCAGAAGATCTCCATATCTTCTCTATCCTCCACCACATCGTCGACTACTTTCTTGAGGTCACAGACCTCGTAACTTAGTTGGACATTTCTGTCCAATATTGCCATGAACATTAGTTTCATAGACTCCTCAGATGTAGAATCCTCCATATCTTCCTCTATAAGCAATACCGTATTAATCGGCATTGTCTCCTCCTCCTCAGCAGGCAGTACCGTATTACTCGGCACCGACTCAACCTCTTTATCCAACATTCCCTCGAACAATAACGCAAAGTCAAATTTGTCAGAATATTTGGACGGGTCCTCTTCTTCTATATCAGTCCCCTCTAAGATTACCACAGGTATCTCTACTATAATAAAGGTATCACCTCTATAAAGTTGACCGAATCTTCACCAACCTCATGTATTTCATTAAACATGCTCATTATTCCTGTTATCTACATAAAACATAAATAACTGGATTAGTATACAATCAAATATGAACAATTTATATCACATTTAATATGTTTAGGGTTACTTTCTTCTTTCACAACTCTACCCGAGTTTATTTACTTCTGACTTCTACTTCTCTTCTCTAGGTTATTACCTAAGGTTCTTACCCCTTAAGTTTTATAACCTACGACTCTGATACCAACCTGTGACGCCCCCAAATCTGGGTACCTTCAAACCCTAGACCTGGTGCTATACGGTACTACATTTTACTTATACATTCCATTGAAAGACTTAAATATCCCGTATGAGTTTACTAAACATGCATTCTATTCATTCCTTCCTAGGTTCTCGATAACCATTACATTGTTCTGTGTTATAATACCAGTAAATACAGTACTAATAATATACTATTACAAAGGTCTCTACTTGTCCATCTTAGACTTTCCTTTGTCTTTCCCGGATCCTTCGGTCCGTTCATTCCTGGCTAAAAACATTTAGTTTAAGCAAGAATGAGCATAAGCAGCTCAGCAAGTTAACATTTTATCTTAAAACCACAAAATCAAGAATCATATCTCTTCACTTCAATAGCTGTACAATAGCTATGAAGTACTTCTAAATAATCAAAATATCGTTTTGATTTTATTTAAAATATTCCCAAGGACATATAGTCTCTTCGGAATCTGTTCTTGTCAAAGACCACGAACCATCACTTGGTTCTCAATTTTTGAAAGGAACAACCCAACACTAAGGCCGTAAGTTTGATATATCTTACGAGCACATCTAGGTGATCAGCTTCTAGTACTCTATGTTGATCAACATTCATTCATTAAACGTGTTTACGTTTAATCATTGGCAATTTCGCGTGCCCGTCGAATTAACGACGTAAAAACATTTGTCTTTCACACTCAGGTTCCCTTGAGAATCCTTACCAATCAATTGGCATAGGATAGCTTCAATATATATATATATATATATATATATATATATATATATATATATATATATATATATATATATATATTCTGGAAAGATTTGTGGAAAAACCCAACAAAATATATTTACTTTTTAGTCTAGCCGAACAACTGGCATCGATCATCCAACATAATCAGTTATGCATAATAACCTCTTGTCCAACCATAAGGTATAAACAAGAGTTAGACATTTGTATCAAGTAAATCTTGAACAAGGTTAGAATCACTTGCCTTCGTGTCTCTTAAATCTTTAAGTACGCTACTTGGTCTTTACCACTTCTACAATCATCACACATAGTATACCAATAAGAAATCATAATAGATATACCATGTATTTGCCCAACTTCTCCTTCTTGTATAACTTAACCGAAACGTTAACTAATAACATTCGTTTAAGTCATTTAATATTCATTTTGACTTTTAAACATTCTTATGTTATAACTCGAACTTCCATCAATCATCATTAAGTATGATAATTAAGGTGTTCGTTACTTATTCTTCAACTTAATCTTTGGTTTACAGTTTATGCTTCCTAATTTTAAGTTCATTTATGTTTGATTAACATTTACTTCTTATAACCCTTAGTTAAACAAGTTGTTTAAAACTATTCATGTAACGATTGAGAATTTTATATGTTAATTGTAAATATTTATTGAAGTAAATAAATATTTTATGAAATTTAATTGTGAAGATAAATAAAGTGTGCGAGTGTTGTGGATAATTTAATTAAGTGTTATATGATTAATTAAATTGATATGTTAGCAATGGTGTAGCATAATTTTAATTTAGTTAAGAATGATTTAATTAGATTTAATGTTATGTGCTAAGTGATAATAATTTGTACACGAATTATGTTTAATAAAGAAAATTCAATTGTGTGACAATTTGGTATTATGTGAATGTTAGTTTATTTAATTGAATTAGAGTGTTGTAATTTAATTAAATAAGTGTAATATTTAATCTATGGATTTAAAGAGTTATTAAAAGACTAGAAAAGGATTTTAAAGTGTTTTGCCAAACAAGGCCCTTGTACTTGTTTAATCTTATTTTACCCAAACAAGGCCTTAGCACTAAAAACCTATTTTTCTAAGAGGTTGCCAAACGTGGCCTTACTCTTTTCAAATTCTATAACCTATGTAATTAATAATACTTATTATGGTTATAAATATTATACTTATTATTTATAAGTTACATATATGTATATGATTATATGTATAATATTATATATGTTAAGTTAAAAACAAAGTTACGTTAGTTTTACAAAACAAAGAAAGAAAAGAAGAAGAGGGTTAGAGAGAATTCTCAGAGAAGAAGAAGAAGAAGAAGAAGAAGAAGGCAAAGCAAGCCCAATTTCATCTCTCTCTTAACCCAAAACTAGTAAGGTTATAATCTTAACCCTAGAACTAATTCTTATGTGTTGTGTTTTCTTCTTTGCCAAATTAGGTCTTTACAATCATGAAATTATACGTGTTATATGATGTTATATGTTTTTATATGAAATTGTATGCCATGAAAGGGTTTTCAAAATACAATTGTTGTAAAACAAGTTTTCAAAGCATATTCTTTTATGTTTTCATGGTTTTAGAACTCTATATGAAAGTCTCTTTGTGAAAGATATTTATTTTGATATGTGAATGGGATATGTATGTATATATATATATATATATATATATATATATATATGTTTACATGAGAGTTTCATAGTTGTTTAAAAATTTCAATTCACAAGTATATGATGAACACTATGAAATTCATGTTCATAGTGTTAGATTACGAAGTTATGTTGAAAATTTCCTTAAATCCTTGAGGTGAGCATGAATTATGTGTAATAGGTGATATAACATGATTATATATGAGTTATATGATGATTCTAGCAATTCAATCCATGAATTTTTGATAAACAATAAGAAGCATGTTCATAGTGATTTTTGGTGAAACTATTTCTGAAAACGGCTTTTGAAACTATCAAATTGATGTTTGATTTTGACTTATTGTTAAAATTGATCATGTATTATGTTAATGTATTAAGAATATGAGTTATCCCAATAGGAATCACTTGAATTGGATGAAAAATGAATTCGTAGTAGCAATTTTCGTCAAGAACGCTTAAAATTGTATTTTTCTTTGAAAATCATGAAATCTTGTTTTGGATTATGTGTTTTATGGATTATATATGTTATGAGCATGATAATAAGTTTAAAATATTGTTAGTATCAAGTTTTATGTTTATCATGTTGGGAAAAATCGAATTCGGTGTGAAGGAATAAGCCAAATTGGCTTAATTCTCCACCAGTTCGCGAACCAAGTGGTGCAGCAGGGGGAACACCCGCCCCAGCGGGTGTTTTGCACTGGGAGGACCCGCCCCAGCGGGTGAGGTTGCTGCCCGGAAATTCTGGATTTTGGTTTTTGAGTTTTTATGCCGCGTTTGTTAAGCTAACTTGTTTCTAAGACTTGGAAAGTGAAATGTATAATAAGATAACATGTTTTTGATGTGTTTAAGTTAGATTGAAGTATATTATGAATATGTTACATGTGTGTGTTTGTGTGTTGCTTTCATGAGGCACACAACACGATTCATTGAAGTATAGGCTTATTAATGCATGCCGTGAGTATAGACTCACGTACTTGACTAATTAGTAACCAATGTGGTAAATTATACTATGAGTTGGACTTGGATATGAAGTTCAATGGTTTAAATGTTGTAATTGGATACTAATAGATGGTTTGAATGTAATATAAATGTGTAGGGTGTTTGTGAAGTGCGTATAGTTGTTAAAGTGTAGCTTGCGCTTAAGGCAAGTTCTCTTACCCTTATTCTCTTATGTTAAACAAGTTTCTAAACTTGCTATTTATATTGTGCAAGTTCTTTAATCTACTCTTGAATGCTATACAAGCCTATTCATTGTATATATTCATTGTGCAAGTTTCCTAACCCTTGCTCAATAAATCATGAAAGTTCATTCACTTGTTATATGTGGTACAAGTTATACCATACTCATAAAGCGTAAGTATTAAAGCGTTATTTTAGTAATATGATCTTGACTTAGTTGTTTAAGCAAGATCTACTTAGTCTATCGAATGCTTTAAGTTGTTTCTAAAAGAATGCCTATCTATTATGAGTTTATTGTTATATTTTGAAATTGGTTCATGATTCTTATATTATTGAACTGTAAAGGACTGTAAGTCGATTCAACTACTCCTAGTTGATGACAGTTGAACTCTAAAGTTCCCTTATCTATCCAAACCGAACTTTCTTTGGTGCGGACTTGTATTCAATTTCTGAGAAGGAACAACCCTATTAATTAGGGGAAAATTTATGCGAAAGCGTTAAATGGTTGTGCACAATTCATGGTACAAAGGGTTGATCCCCCTGAGTACGAGTTAAGGGTCCATAGTCTTATTGACTGTTAAAGGTTTAAATAGAAATATTTATAACCTAGGACAATGGTTCAAGGTCTTATGACCCTCAGATGATTTCATATTCGAATCCTATATATTGATGAAAGAATTTGTTTTTCATCTAATTCAAGTGATTCCAATTGTAATCACTTCTATTCTTAACATATTAACATAACACTTCATTAATTTTAACAATAACTCATAATCAACATCAATTTTGATAGTTTCAAAAGAAATTTTTCAAAAATTGACTAAAAAAACACTATAAACACGATTCCTATTGTTTATAAAAATCCATGGTTTGAATTGATAATACAACCATATAATTCATATATAATCATGTTATATCACATATTACACATATCTCATGCTCACATCAAGGATTTAAGAACAATTTTTAACGGAACTACATAATCTAACACTATGAACATGAATTTCATGGTGTTCATCATATACTTGTGAATTAAAATTCTTAAACCACTATGAAACTCTCATGTATATATATACATGTATATATACATACATATCCCATTCACATAACAAAATCATGAAGTTTTACAAAGAGATTTTTACATAGAATTCCAAAACTATGAACATATAGAAGAACATGCTTAAGAAACTTGTTTTTAAGACGATTGAGTTCTGAAATTCTTTTCATGGCATATAATTATATATATGAAAACATATGAACATGATATAAACACATAATCTCATGAAAACCTAATTTTACAAAAATCCCAAATAAAACATCTTAATTGAATTTAGGGTTAGTATCATACCCTTGCTAGTCTTTGATTGAAAAAATATAGATATAGAGATGATGATAATGGGCTTGCTTTGCCTTCTTCAAAGCTTTCCCTTCTTCTTCTTCTTCCTTCTTCTCTAAGAATTCTCTCCCTAACCCTTTCTCTTCTTCTTAGTTTAGACTTAAGCTTTTAGAAAAGACTAACGTACTTTTGTTTTCTAACTGACATATATAATCATATACATATAATATATAATATATATGTAACATATATATAATAAATATAATACTTATAACAATAATAAGTATTACTAAGTACATAAGTTATAGGATTTGAAAGGTCATAAGGCCATGTTTGGCAAAACAAAGCTATTTTAAAAACCAATTTTTAGCCAAGGCCTTGTTTGGAGAAATAGGGTTAATCAAGTACAAGGGCCTTGTTTGGTAAAACCATTTAAAATCTTTTCCCATTATTTTAATAAAACACAATACTAAATTGTTACACAATTACAATTTCTTTATTAATCATAACACATGTAACAATTAGCACATAATATTAACTCTAATTTAATTATTCTCAATTAAATTAAAATTATGCTACACCATTGCTATTATATCAATTTAATTAAATATATAGTACTTAATTAAATCAATTCACATCATCACATAATTAATTTATTTAACTCAATAAATAAATCACATAAAATATTTATTGACTTAATAAATATTAAAATTTAATATATAAAATTCTCAATCGTCACAATCTTCCCTCCTTAAAAGGATTCTGTCCACAGAATCACAATAAAAAAAAATTCTCATAAAAAAAATCTCATCTGTTACATTCTTCCCCCCTTAAAAGGATTCTGTCCCTAGAATCGATGTATAAGGGGTTACACAAATCAATTAAGCAAATACTTGAGGGTACAATTTCCTCATTACATCTTCGAGTTCCCACGTGGCTTCTTCAACACTGTGGTTCCTCCAGATTACCTTAACAGAAGGTATCACTGTATTCCTAAGTACTTGTTCCTTTCTGTCCACTATTTGAACAGGAACCTCTTCATAAGCTAAGTCTTTATCAAATTGTAAAGGCTCATATTCTATTACATGTTTATAGTCGTGCTTGTAAGGTCGTAACACAGAAATATAGAATACGTTATGTATATTGTCAAGCTCCGGAGGTAATGCCACTTCGTAAGCTACCTCGCCAACTTTTCGTAGTACCTCGAAAGGTTTAATAAATCGGGGACTTAGCTTTCCTTTCTTACCGAATCGAATCTTCCCCTTTCAGGGAGATACTTTCAGGAAAACGAAGCTCCCTGGTAAGAATTCTCGATTCTGTCAATATTAATCGGCATATTTCTTTTGTCTATCATGAGCAGCAACCAATCTTGTTCTGATCAGCTTCACAATTTTGGCAGTTTGTTGAACCAAATCCGGTCCCAACAGCTGACGTTCACCAACTTCATCCCAACACAAAGGAGTTCTGCATTTCCTGCCGTATAACGCTTCGTAAGGCGGCATGCCGATACTCGCGTGGTAACAATTATTGTAGGCGAACTCCACCAACGGTAGATGATCATCCCAGCTTCCCTTAAAATCCATCACACAAGCTCTCAGCATATCTTCAAGTGTCTGAATTGTTCTCTCGCTCTAGCCATTGATCTGAGGATGGTATGCTGTACTCATTTGCAATTGCGTTCCCAGACACTCTTGCAAACGCTTCCAGAAATTCGACATAAACCACGAATCTCTGTCGGACACAATTGACACCGGAACACCGTGTCGAGAAATAATTTCTTTAACATACAGCTTCGCCAATTGTTCCAAGTTGTACTTTGTCCTGATTGGTAGAAAGTGGACTAAATTCGTCAGTCGATCCACAATCACCCAAATTGTGTCAAATCCCTTCTGAGTAGCTGGAAGACCAACCACGAAATCCATCGTGATATGCTCCCACTTCAATTCTAGAATTTTTAACGGTTGCAGCAATCCGTTAGGTCTCTGGTGTTCTGCCTTGACTTTTTGACAAGTTAGACATTTCGCAACGCATTCAGCAACATCCCTTTTCATATTCGGCCACCAAAAATGGTGCCTTAGATCCTGGTACATCTTTGTACTCCCAAGGTGAATTGAATACTTCGAACTGTGAGCTTCACTCATGATCTCCTCCTTAACTTCTGTTACTGGCGGTACCCAGATTCTGCATTCAAATCGTAACAATCCCTCACCGTCGATTTTGAATTTAGACTCTTCGCCATCAGCTATTATCTTCCGAATCTTTTTGCATTCTTCGTCGTGAAGTTGAGCTTCTTTCACTTTGTCCACAAGAGTAGAACCAGTAGTTACTTAAAATAACTTCTCATTCGATTCCTTCGAAAACTTCACTTCCAGCTCTAATCTAGCCACCTGTTCTATCAACTGATCCTGATCAGTTAACACATTCAGCTTCTCCTAACCTTTTCTACTCAAAGCATTGGCAATAATGTTAGCTTTTCCCGGATGTTAAAGTATTTCGCAGTCGTAGTCTTTGATTAGTTCCAACCATCTCCTTTAGCGTATGTTCAAATCCTTCTAAGTAAAAATATACTTCAGACTCTTGTGATCTGTGTATATTTCACACTTCTCTCCATATAAGTAGTGTCTCCAAATCTTTAGAGCAAACACTACTGCCGCCAATTCCAAGTCATGGGTCGGATACCCCTTCTCGTAATCCTTTAGCTGACGTGAAGCATAGGCAATGACCTTCCCACTCTGCATCAACACGCAGCCTAAACCCTTATGTGAGGCATCACTATATACCACGAAATTCCCTGTACTATCCGGTAAAGATAACACAAGTGTAGTACTCAGCCTCTTCTTCAATTCCTAAAAACTTTCCTCACACTTTTTCGTCCAAACAAACTTAACTGTTTTACGAGTCAAATTCGTTAACGGAGTTGCGATCTTGGAAAAATCTTAGATAAATCTCCGATAATAACCTGCCAATCCCAAGAAACTCCTTACTTCAGACGGTGTTTTCGGCTGATCCCAATTCATTACCGCTTCAACCTTCGACGGATCTACCGAAATACTATCCTTATCGATTATGTGGCCAAGAAATTGCACACGTTCCAACCAAAATTCGCACTTCAAGAATTTTGCGTAAAGCTTCTCTCGTCTCAGCGATTCAAAGGTTAGCCTTAAGTTTTTAGCATGTTCCTCCTCGGTCTTGGAATAAACTAGGATGTCATCTATGAACACCACTACGAACTTATCCAGAAATGGCTTAAACACCCTGTTCATTAGGTCCATAAATGCAGCTGGGGCATTCGTTAAACCAAATGACATCACCAAGAACTCGTAATGACCATACCGAGTCCTAAAAGCCTTTTTTTGGTATATCTTCCTTCCTCACCTTCAATTGATGATACCTGCTTCTCAAATTGATTTTTGAGAAGTACTTAGGACCCTTCAATTGATCAAACAAGTCATCGATCCTAGGTAAGGGATACCTATTCTTGATCGTAACTTTGTTCAACTCTTTATAGTCAATGCAAAGACGCATTGTTCCATCCTTCTTCTTCATGAATAGCACTGGCGCTCCCCATGACGAAACGCTAGGTTGAATATACTTCTTGTCTAGCAATTCTTGAAGTTGAACCATCAATTCCTTTATCTCAACTGGAGCCATTCGGTACGGAGCCTTTGAAATTGTAGCAGTTCCCGGCGCTAAGTCGATCACGAACTCTATCTCCCTATCTGTCGGAAGTCCTGGAAAGTCGCTCGAAAACACGTCCACAAACTCCTTAACTACTGATATTCTTCTACCTTCGGGCTCTCCTTAAGCATATCTACTGTGTAGGCGAGATATCCTACACAACCTTGCGTCAAAAGTTTCTTGGCTTGTATCACCGTTAGACAACTCGCTTCTCTAGGAGATTTACAACCATAGAACACTACTTTCGACGGAGTCGTAAGGTTTACCGACTTCTTCTGACAGTCGATTACCGCCCCATGGTTGAACAACCAGTCCATACCCAATATGACATCGAATTCCCCAAGCTTTATCGGAATCAAATATACCCTCAGCTCCTGACCCTTAATATCCAATCTACAGTTCTTGTATACTAACCTAACAGGAATAACTTCCATATTCACAATTTCTATGTTCAAGGGGTAAACTAACTCCTCTATAGGTAAGTCTAGGGCTTAGCAAAATCATCAGATATGAATGAACAAGTAGCACCCGAATCAAATAATACATATGCATTTATACTATTGATCGAAATAATACCTGCCACCACGTCCTTTGATTGCACCGCGTCTTGCACCGTCATGTTGAATGTGCGGGCAGTGGGTCCAACGGCTTGCAATGGCGACGGTCCGACAATAGTCAGAGTGCTGCAGCTGCCATTCCCTCCATTCCTTGTTGACCCTGACGCTGGCTTCTTAGGGAAATTATGAGCAATATGATCCTTGGATCCACATGTATAACAAACTCCCTTCTTCGAGTTTGGGTAGTTCGGCTCGATGTGGCCTTCCTGACCACAGTTGTAGCACACCCGTTTCCCTTTCATGCACACTCCAGTGTGAGTCTTCCCGCATGTAGCACATGCTTTGAGCTTCCTCTTTTGCTGACCTCCCTACTGACTCCCAGCGGAGGTATTGTCATTCCACTTCCTCTTCTGATGGATAACTATGCTACCACCAGCCTTGTTTTCAGTCTCAACCTTCTTCTTCTTGTCTTGGTTAAATTTAGTAACCGCTTCACTTCCTCCCTCAGCAAGTATAGCTTTCTCCAGCACAATTGCAAATGTGTTCAGCTGGAACATAGAGACCTTGCTATAGAGCCATGGTTTCAGTCCCCGCTCAAACCTTCTCGCCTTCCTAGCGTACGTGCTGACCTGGTAAGTAGCGAACCTGGCCAACTCGTTGAACTTTGCTGCGTATTCTGACACTGTCATCGTTCCATGCTTTAGCTCTAGGAATTGGACCTCCATCTGGTCCTGCGAACTCACTGGGAAGTACATTTCGTAGAACATCTCTTTGAAATGTTCCCACGTTATGACTCTTTCTCCCTCTCTGGTCTTATTCGCCTGCCACTAGAAACTAGCATCTGCCTTTAATATAAAAGTCGTAAATGCTGTCTTCTAGTCTTCACCGACCTTAGCCACGTCAAAGACCTTCTCTAATTCCATAACCCACGTCTGAGCATCTATAGGGTTTGTCGATCCTACTGCGTTAAACTCTTTGAACGCTGTGGCCTGCACTTGCTGTTGATTCGCCAACGCTCCTATCAGTAGGTTCACTAACTACTGAACCGAGTTAGGATTTGTTCCATCGTTATTGTTGTTGTTCGTCGAACCCTTGGGGTTTAGACCTGTTGGTCTTCTTCTAGGAGGCATTTCTGTTAAGAAAAATTACTATAAGCTCCTTTATTCAATTCTTAAGTATTAGAGTTCAGAATTAAACAAACAAATAACTCAATTCATGTATGAACACATAGCACATCAATAAACTTATTTTATTCATTACTCGTAGTTTAATAACATCGGATAGATATCATTTCTTCTATTTACATCAACTTTCCTGAACTGGAACAAGTTACAGGACTACATCATCACTTTATTCCCTTATTATCTCAAGTTATGGGACTTACATCATTTATTACAAAAAGAAACACATAATTTAATAGTTCTAATGTCTAGGCATATTAAGACGTCGCACAACCTCTCTACGTTCTTCCTCCATCACCCGGAACGTTGTCCTTCGGTCCACCACATAGCATGGTAACCCTTGGAACTGAGCTGGGTAATAAAAGATACGGTCCTGGACTCTATCTATAGCCATATGGAAAGCGTATTCTGTTTCCCTTAGCTTGGCTCTCTTGGTTTCCGCCTCGTACTCAGCTCGATCGGCTCGTTGAGTAGCCTTCAAGCTTGTTTCCTCTGCTTTGGCACGCTTCGTCGACACCTCTTGAATATCTTGCTTCAGCTTTGCTATCTCGGCTCGTGCCTCGTCTTGATCATTCTATGCGTGAATTAAATCCACTGTGCTTCTCCTAGGTCACTAGTCATATCCTCGATAGTCTCGTCCCGCTGCTGGATGGTTTCCTCGAGCTCTCCAACTCGACTATGAAGCTCCACATTACTGTCTTAAACTGCCTCGTATATCTCAGCACTAACAGAGTGAGGTGGAAATTCCTCTTCGGGATCCTCTTCCTCCTATTCCTGCTCTTCAGACTCGTCCTCGTCCTCTTCCTCTGGAATAGGTGTCAGCTCACACTCCCGACCAGCTACGGTGATCACTGGAGATGGCTCTCTCCTGACCAGCTGCTCCTAGACAACATCGATGTCTCGGGGCTCTTCCTCTCTAGGTACCTGAGGTATATCCTCTCTAGCCTAACTGGATTCTCCAATGTTCGTCATCCTGACAAAAGAATTTTAAAATTTATTATTACGTGATATCGAATCGTCACTCTTCGAATACCTAAACGTAAACACATAGCACATAAGGTAGTTTATTATCTTTACCTATCATCACTATCTTTGCGATCTTCTTATAAGGCTACTACCTCAGGTTTTTTCCCCACCTAAGGTTCATAACCTATAGCTTTGATACCAACCTGTGACACCCCCAAATCCGTGTACTTCGTTTCCACATGATTTGGTGTTCACTTTCTAATAAAGCATACATCTACACAATAATAAAGAATTGCAAAGTAAATTACAACCTTCATATACCTTAAAAAAAATCTTCCTTTAAAAAGGAATACAACTTGTCCAACAAAATCCCAGGGTTAACTAACCTTAACATCAAACAATAAATGCGGAAATAAACATAACATAATCGACTAAGTCTTATTACAATAAAAACTTGAAACCACATGCCTTCATTTGTTCATATTTCCTTTTCCTTTACTTGTTGACGGTATGTCAACCTTCTTGGTCTCAACTGCAAATAGTGGTAAAACATGCAAGAGTGAGCAAACAAAAGCTCACTTGAAATTACAACAATGATATGACATAAGTGAATCATTTCAAAAGAGTTTGAATAACTTTACTTTCATCAATATAAAGAATTGAATTATAATTCTTCCATCAATACATAGAATTCGAATATAGAATCATCTGAGGGTCATAAGACCTTGACCTATTGTCCTAGGTTATAAATATTTCTATTTAAACCTTTAACAGTCAATAAGACTATGGACCTTTAACTCGTACTCAGGGGGATCAACCCTTTGTACCATGAATTGTGCTCAACCATAGAATGCTTTAGCATAGATATTCCCCTAACTAGTAGGGTTGTTCATTCTCAGAATTTGAATACAAGTCTGCACCAAAGAAAGTTTGGTTTGGATAGACAAGGGAACTTTAGAGTTTCAACTATCATCAACTAGGAGTAGTTGAATCGACTCATAAGATTTTAATAGTTCAATGATATAAAAATCACGAACCAATTATAAGATATGACAACAAACTTCATAAGAGATAGGCATGCTTTAGAAGTAACTCAAAGCAATTGAAAGCATAAGTAAGTCTTGCTTGAACAACTAAGTCAAGATCACAATATCTCAAGAATACTTCAACATAGCAGCATTAGGAATAATAGAATATAACCATGCTCGAACAAGGTAAACTACAAGTTCAAAATGGAAACTTGCTTCATTAGAAAACCTATACAATATAAATAACAAGTTTAGAAATTTGCTTAACGTGAGAGAATAAGGGTAAGAGAACTTGCTTTAAATGCAAGCTACACTTTAACAATTACAACCACTTCACAAACACTCTACACATTCATATTACATTCAAACCATCTATTAGGAACTAATTACAACTTTTAAACCATCGAACTTCACATCCAAGTCCAACTCACAATGTAAGTTACCACATTGGTTGCTAACTAATCAAGTACGTGAGTCTATACTCATGGCATACGTTCATAGGCTTTTTACCTCAATGAATCGTGTCGTGTACCTTAGGAAAGTAACACACACATACACATGTAACATATTCACTTAACACTTCACTCAAACTTAAACACATCAAAAACATGTTAACTTATCATAAATTTCACTTTCTAAGTCATAGAAATAAGTTAGCTAAACAAACGGGGCATAAAAACTCAAAACTAAAAATCAAAAATTCCCGGACAGCAGGATCACCCGTTGGGGCGGGTCCCCATAGGGAAAAACCCCCGCAGAGGCGGGTACTCCCCCTACTGCACTACATGGTTTGCGAACTAGTGGAGAAATAAGCCAATTTGGCTTACTCCGTCACACCGAATTTGAATTTTCCCAACATGACAAACATGAAACTTGTGGCAAATAATATTTTAAGCTTATTAACATGCTCATAACATAAAATTTTCATATAAACACAAAATCACAACCAAGATTTCATGGAATTCGAAGAAAAACACAATTTTAAGAGTTCTTGACAAAAATTGCTACTACGAATTCGTTTTTCATCCAATTCAAGTGATTCCAATTGTAATCACTTCTATTCTTAACATACTAACATAACACTTAATCAATTTTAAAAATAACTCATAATCAACATCAATTTTGATAGTTTCAAAAGAAATTTTTCAAAAATTGACTAAAAGAAAAACACTATGAACACGATTCCTATTGTTTATCAAAAATCCATTGTTTGAGTTGTTAATACAACCATTAATTCATATATAATCATGTTATATCACATATTACACATATCTCATGCTCACATCAAGGATTTAAGAATGATTTTCAACGAAACTACATAATCTAACACTATAAACATGAATTTCATGGTGTTCATCATATACTTGTGAATTGAAATTCTTAAACCACTATGAAACTCTCATGTAAACATACATACATGTATATATACATACATATCCCATTCACATAACAAAATCATGAAGTTTCATAAAGAGATTTTTACATAGAATTCCAAAACTATGAACATATAAAAGAACATGCTTGAGAAACTTGTTTTTAAGACGATCGAGTTCTGAAATTCTTTTCATGGAATATAATTATATATATGAAAACATATGAACATGATATAAACACATAATCTCATGAAAACCTAATTTTACAAAAATCTCAAATAAAACATCTTAATTGAATTTAGGGTTAGTATCATACCCTTGCTAATCTTTGATTGAAAAAATATAGATATAGAGATGATGATAATGAGCTTGCTTTGCCTTCTTCAAAGTTTTCCCTTCTTCTTCTACTTCCTTCTTCTCTGAGAATTGTCTCCCTAACCCTTTCTCTTCTTTTTTGTTTAGACTTAAGCTTTTAGAAAAGACTAACGTACTTTTGTTTTCTACCTGACATATATAATCATATACATATAATATATAATATATGTGTAACATATATATAATAAATATAATACTTATAACAATAATAAGTATTACTAATTACATAAGTTATAGGATTTGAAAGGTAATAAGGCCATGTTTGGCAAAACAAAGATATTTTAAAAACCACTTTTTAGCGAATGCCTTGTTTGGAGAAATAGGGTTAATCAAGTACAAGGGCCTTGTTTGGTAAAACCATTTAAAACCCTTTCCCATTATTTTAATAAAACACAATACTAAATTGTTACACAATTACAATTTCTTTATTAATCATAACACATGTAACACTTAGCACATAATATTAACTCTAATTTTATTATTCTCAATTAAATTAAAATTATGCTACACCATTGCTAATATATCAATTTACTTAAATATATAATACTTAATTAAATCAATTCACATCATCACATAAAATATTTATTTAACTCAATAAATATTAAAATTTAATATATAAAATTCTCAATCGTCACAGTTTCAGTTTCCTCTTGTGTATTAGCAGTACGTGTATTCAATCTCCAAGCTCTCTCATTGATGTTATCCTCTCTAGGCACCAAAGCAGAATTTTTAGATCGAGTGCACATACACTAACCTAGAGTACCTAAAACAAAAGAAAAATAAAATAGAAATGAGATAAGATAAGATGTGATTTGTCTATGTCAGACTAATTTAACTTAAATTGATTTTGAAAGTACTAAAAATAATCACAAATCCCCGGCAACGGCGCCAAAAATTTGTTGGCTTATTTCGATATTAATCAAATCAAACACACACGTGCAAGTATACATGGTCAACAAGTAATATAGAGTAAGTAGATGATCGTTCCCACTAAGAAAAATGAATATTTATAATCTAACATGCAACAATTTATAGTTATTTCGAGCTTCTTAAACGATTGATCAAAAGGTGATTTATCTAACACTATAGATTAACAAATACTAACTAATTATCAAGTAAATAATTCAGAAAACGAAGATATGGGATTCCAACTTCACTTAATGCCACATTCAGATTAAATACTTCTTGTTAAGCTTATTTAATTACTTCGGATTGCTAGCCGAGAGCACAAAAGTGAGACAAGGCCATCTCTTAATGTACCAAATCCATATCACACATAATCCACAAATGATAGAATACACTTGAACACCCAAATTATATAAAACACTATATTTCTATGTGATTTATCAATAACAAAGGTTTATAAGCACAAGCTCTCTCAATTGACTACACATGGTAATACGGTATATGTCTATTCGGATTACAAATCATGAAATCTATCACATGTAAAAATTATGAACACATGCTAATATAGCCATATCTCAACTTATAATTCATTTTCCAATTTCATGCAAGTTATAACGACAGATGGTGATCAAGCATCTAAACAAGTAAAACAAACCATATTTGTAATCCATACACAATCAATTAGAGCTCAACATAAAAGCATACAAATCTGAACTTAGGCAAAAAGATCCATTAAAATCCCATAATGGAAATTAGTTCATAACTGAAGCAAAAACCATTATCATAACTTGTTCATACATTAATAAGCAATTAAAAAAATAAAGAGAAGCTAAGAGATAGAAAATGTAAATCTAAAATATCTACTTTAATGATTAACCATCAATGTGGAGCCAAGTTCTTCAAACATCTAATCTAAACTCTAATCTATGCAAAATGTAAGATAATTCAAGATAAATTAATAGAGAAGCCAAAATGTACGAAGAGTAGGCTATAAGCTTTCTATCCCTCTCTAAAACCCTAAAAATAGTAAGAATAACGTTCAAAAGATAGTATCTCAACTTGCAATTACACCCTTTAAAGGAAAAACACGTAAAGAAGAATTTTTAATGAAAAGTTAATCTGCCGTTGACCAGCCTGGAGCGGCCGCGCTGGCCCGTAAGGCAATTGGGGCGCGGGCACGCTGGCATCTGATCTGCTCCTGGTGTGGCGCGGGCGCGCTGATTTTGTGCTTCATGTTGGCGCGACCACGCTGCTGGGTTTTTCTGCAGATTCTGTTAGCTTCATGCTGGTGTGCTTTTGGTGTGCTTTTTGTGTGCTTTTGCTGTCTTCATCATCTTTCTTCTGTCACTTATCATATTACTTGCCACTAATCAGAGGCCACTTACATATGCCAGTTCCACCTTCACTTCACCACATGCTTTATGCTCGCCATCACTCTGATTAATGCCATTTCCACCCACGATGCTAACAAAAGAGGTTCCGCCATGCAAACTACAAAATGAAGATAAAACGTATAAAAAGTAACTAAAACACTTGAGATTAAGCTATAGTTATAGTATGTTGATAGCCAATAAGTAGGTATAAAACCTACTTATCATCATACCCTCGGTATGTGCCAGAAAATACATCTTTGCAAATCGATCTTGCACTTCTTGTAGGAACCTTTCATTCCATTTTTTTTTCCTTAACAGGAATCTGGATTCCTTTCTCACTGGTTGGTTTGACCTGAGGAATCAGCATACCTGACACAGAAGCATGAACTTTCCTTCTTAGCTTCACGAATCTGGCATCCATGAGATTTGGTAGCAGAATGGTGGATGCGTTCACCTGCTGAGACTTGTGCGGGTTCTTGTGATTTGATCCATAGGAATAGCCTAATCCAGCCTTCCTTATTTGGCTAGGTATTTTAACGGGATGTTTGATCCCTTGTTGATTTTTCCCTAGCCCATTGTTGGGACAAAAATCCAAAGATATCATTTCTTTACCAACGGACATTACTTTGGAAGAAATTCTCAGCTTCAAAGCTGAAGCCCCAATGGGTCGATAATGAGTGTTGCTGACTTCGAAGGCTTGAAAATTATCTTGCTCAACTCCTTCGTTGAGGCTGATCATAGGCATATCATATTGTACATAAATAGGATACTTTTGTTCAACATTAACAGTGACTAGATTGACATTGATGATGTACTTGACCTGTTGATAAAGGGTGGATGGGACTGCTCCTACTATATGGATCCACGGTCATCCCAATAGTAACATATATTTCGTGGTGATGTTCAGCACTTGGAAGGACACGTAGAAGGTATTTGGACCAATCTCCACAAGGAGTTTAATTTCTCTTACAGCATTTCTCCGAGACCCATCCAAAGCTCTTATGACTATATGGATACTCCAAATTTGATTTGGACGTATTTTTATTTTTTCTAGAGTGTCATAAGGACAGATGTTCAGGGAAGATCCTCCATCGATCAACACTCCCCCTATCACATATCTAGAGGATATCACTGCTATATGCAATGATTTAGAATGACCAGTCCCTTCCACTGGTACGTCATCATCAGTGAAAGATATCATATTGCTATTAAAAATATGCTCTATCAAATGACGAAACTTTTATGTGTCCACTACCCTTAGCAGATGCGCTTCTTCTAGCACTTATATTAAGATTTTGTGATGATCTTCTGAAGATAAGACCAAATCCATAATGGATATCTGTTGAGGTACCTCTTTTGATCTTTGCACCACCTTGACTTCTATATGCCCCATTTTACTGAGGAATTCTTTAATCTTTTCCTCGGGCACTCTACCCTTAGTTTTGGTGACTGACTGTATCACTCGTTGAGGCAGTTACAATTGGTTTTCCTTTGATATAGGAATCGTATATTTTGTTGTTGATCCCTAGTTCTCCCCATAATTCTATATGACTCTTATCAAGCTGATCAAGGGATACTACAGTCTGAATGGCAACATCAATAGTTCTGGTGCAGCCAGTTTCAAAGGATTCTTACCTCCTTTGTCCCCCTTTCCTTGAATTATCAGGGGTATGACAGGTGTGTCCTTCTTATAGGAAATAACTGCTACAACTTCCTTCGGACTCCATATTAGAGGAGGAAATATTGCTTTTTCACCAGGAAAGCCATTGTCTAGACATACTTTTAGCAGTTCTCCGCTTTCAATCATGTTCTGAATTAGGTGACAAAGTCCCCAACATTCTTCTGTATCATGACCAGGAGTGTTGGAATGATATTGACATATTTTATAAGGATTGAACTTCCTTGATTGAGGGTCCACTAGAGGTAATAGTTGTGCGACTTTTCCCTCATTTATCAACATCTAGAGAATTTCTTCCATAGGCTAATTCAAAGAAGTGAACTTCCTTTTGAAAGAAAATTTTCTATGAGCTCGAACTCTTTCTTCCCTGGCAACTTTGTCTGCCCAGGTTTTGTGTTTATGGAACCGATAGTGATCCTTCATTGCAATTGGAATAATTTTGGGAGTGGGATAATTTGTTCTCTTTTGGTTGACTTGAGTTATCAACTGCCGCGTTACTTTGTGTTGGTATACCATCAGTTATTCCAGTTAACCAACCTGATCCTTGATAGATTTTGTTTCTCGTTCTATCAGGAAGTGGCATTCTGAATAGTCCCATTTGTCAGAGCTATCCTTGTATGTTTGTGCAGAATCCCCTACATATTTGAGGTACTTGGAACCTTCTCCATTCCCCATACTAATCATATTGACTCCCTCCTTATTGTGTTGAGGCAAAGGGTTATCTTGAACATATGGCTGCTCTAGTTTTATCACCACAATCTCACCACTGTCTATCAGGTCTTGAATCTTGTGTTTTAAAGACCAACACTCTTGGGTATCATGGCTTGCAGTATCAGAATGGTAAGCACATTTCTTATTTGGGTCAAAATTTTTCCCACTTTGGATCGGCTAGTGGAAGGAGTTGAGAAATTTTCTTCTGTGTTGTCAGAAGCTTGAGTATATTCTCAAGTGAATCCCTTAAGGGTGTAATTGTCCTTCGACGTTTAGTCTCTCCAGTTCTTTGGAACGTCGAATTTGAATTTTGTACATATGTTTGAAAAGGAGGATAATTTTTCCTTTGAATGGGTAGGTTTTAGTTGCCTCTTTGAGCTTGACCTTGGAGTACCAAGGATATATCCTCTTATTTCTTTTTATAAACTCTCTTGGATTATTCCCATAATTTTCGGCATGAATGAGCTCAGCCACGGCTTCTAAAGCAGTAAGGTCTTTAATCTTACCAGACTTCAGCCCTATCTTTGCCATTTCTCTATGTTTGATCATCTCTAAGAATGGTTTTCCTATGCCTGCTAAGACCTTTTCATATAATGGAGCTTTTTATATGTCGATGAATGTCATTACCATCTCAGTCTCTGTCATTGATGGAATGACTTGAGCAGCCAGACGTCTCCATCTTTGGACATAGTCTTTGAATGACTCATTGTTCTACTTATTAACCTTGGTAATTTAATATCTATCTAGAGCCATTTGTGATTGGAAGCTATATTGATTTAGGAAGGCATGAGCTAGCTCTTCCCAGTTATGGATTTTGGAATTGTCCAGTTGAGCATACCACTCTCTAGACTATCCGGTCAGACTTTTTTGAAATAATTGCATTCTCAGCTTCTCGTCCCCTGTATAGGATCCGAGTTCTCCAATGAAGACTTTCAAGTGAGTGTAGGGATCTCCCAATCCATCATATTTTTCAAAATTCGGGATCTAAAACTTTTCTGGATACCGACCACCGAGAAAAATGCAAAGGTCTGAGTAGTTGACACTTCTGTAGGATCCAGCCACTTTGATTGATCGGATATTTTCTTCTATTTGTTGGATTTTCTTTCGGATATCCCTAGTCTTTCGATCTTCTTTAAGATTGATGATTTTAGGGGCTTTGTTGGTGTTCATTATTTTGAGGTTCAAGTATCTGAGCTTCCTTTTTCTTGTCAGTACCCTTACATCCACCTTATTCAGAGGACTCTGTTTGATTGGATTTTTTTGACCCTGAGTACTTTTGCTATGTTCTTTCAAGAAAATAGTTAATTCTGCTATCTGATTTCTGAGTCCCTCGATTCTTCTCGAGACACGAAGCTTGTCCCCTGTTGGTTACTTTCCTCCATGTTAGTGGGTAGGCTTTTTGCCTTCTTAGATTTAGATCTGGTAGTGGGACCAATCTTGCCTAAAATAAAAGTAGGTAGTTTAGTCTTGATAGACCCGAACAATATGCATGCTATGCAATGTGTCAGGTTTTGGGGTTTTTTAATATTCTCCTGCAAAACAGATGTTAGTTGTTTTGATGACAAGATATCATGGCAGGATTTGATATTTGATAATAGATGTGAAAGAATTATTATTTACAACATTTAATATTTAGCAGGGAATTTAATATTTACAACATTTAATATCTGACATGGAATTGAAAGGGAAAGGTATGAATAGCCTTCCCTTCACGTTTGGTTTATCAGAGGCTGACATATCTTTGGTTTACTCTCACGGACTTTTCGGCATAGAGGTTCCCAGATCATTGCAATCTACTAGATGGGAAGTTAATCCGATCTTTCAATTGGAGCGGATCTGAGTGGTACCATTCCTGAGCCTCACTTGGACTTAATCGCCACTGTAGTCCAGTAATCAGTGACCGACGGGTTCGCCTCCTTTTGGAGGAACACACAACAAGCATTCATCACGTCTCACCACATGCAAAATGATGACATTGTGCGATGTACTAATATAAAGCGTGGTAAAGAGACATTCACATCCATTCAATGTAAAGATTTCATTTCACACACAAGCACAAAGAAGGGAATTTGAAAAGTTAAAAAAGCGGCTTAAGCCATCTACTGTCCCCAGCAGAGTCGCCACTTGTCAACTCCGAAAAAATTAATCCATCTTCCTATATGTTTCTTACCCTTTATGTTTTTTATGTTGATTTGTCTTGCTTTAAGGGTGAGATTTTTAGAAAAAGACTGACATTAAATGTCGACGATTTGAAAATATTTGATTTTATTGGTCCGAATTAGACAGAGCCGCCAGTTTGTATGAGTTAAATGGTTGTACCAACTCAATCGAGTTTTGAAAGATTTTGCAATATGGCCCAATTATTAGACTCTGTTTAATTTGTCTTGGAAGCCGAGATTCATAGATCTCGGGGGCTTGCTTAAGCGGGGGAAAGGTGTTAGGCACCCCCCCCCCCGGACTTCCGTGAAACACGGTTACTGCGCTTTTCATTCCCTAATCATTGTGTATGTGTGTGTGTGTTGCATTTAATTGTTCCTAAATGCTTTATTTACAAGTAGTGTTGTGCTTCGTTGGACCTATATACGAAGGTTTTGATTTATTAAAAAGTCCATTTTTAGACAAGAATGTAAAAATAATGTTTTGAAAAGTGGTTTTCAAACCCTTTCGCTTGCTTAGGAATTGAAGCTCTTTGATACTTTCATTCTATTCCATATTCAGCTTGTTTTGATTTTATTCTTAGGATGCAAAACATCCTCGACAAAATAATATATATATATATATATATATATACATTTAAGTGTTGGGCCCCTTATGGGCATGAAAGCCATCAAAGTATGCCCGGACACCACACATAAGATTTTCATTATTTCGAGGACCTTAAATCCGTATAACCATTTTAAGGTTCTATATTTATAATTTCAAAATTTGAAAGCTGACGGTACAACTCAACCTGGTCCATCATTGGAACTGGATCTAGATTCATTGGTTGGATCGTAGATCCTGTAGCTCCAAGGCTCACAGAATATCAAATAAACAGCCTGCATAATGAATATATTGTAATAAAAAGTAAAATTATACTAGACATCGCTAAACGAAAGATTCATCAGTCAAATCTCTGTACGTGTGTAGCTTATAGCTTCCAGTTCCCTTTAGATACAAATCTAGGGTCACGTGGTCGCTAAATATTTACAACAAAAAACTAGAAAGAAAACTAGATCTGTACAAATATTTGTCGTTCTAGCTTCCAGGTTCAAGTTTTACAACTTTTGAACCTATTAAAAGCTAGATCTAGCTAGATCTAGTACATATCTACTCAATACAACTCAAATATTGACTATTTTCAAGAAATGAACGGTTAAAACTTCAAATCTGATGAATATAAGCTACTATATAGATATAACACTTATATACGTATTAGAGTAAGCGAAGAAGACAGATCTGGAGACATTTTACAGTATATCGCGAGAATGGCTCTCGAACGACTTTTGACGTCCCGATACTCATTTCCCACCTGTTAAAATTTGATATGTTGTAGTATATATGTGTATGAACGT